>WBNM01041937.1:0-62745 GCA_013399055.1 Ramphastos sulfuratus
TGCTCAGAGCGCCATCCAGCCTGACCTTTAATACTTCCAGGGATAAGGCTTCCACCACCAACCTGGGCAATCTCTTCCAGTGTCTCACCACTGTCATGGTGAAGAACTTCTTCCTAATATCCAATCTGAATCTACTCACTTCTAGTTTTGCTCTGTTCCTGCTAGTTCTATCATTACCTGACATCCTAAAAAGTCCCTCACTAGCTTTCCTGTAGGCCTCCTTCAGATACCAGAAGGCAACAATAAGGTCTCCTTGGAGCCTTCTCTTCTCCACACTGAATAGCCCAAACTCTCTCAGCCTGTCTCCACAGGAGAGGTGCTCCAGCCCTCTGATCATCCTCATGACCGTTCTCTGAACATGTTCCTTCATGTCTAGATCTTTATTGTAATAGGGACTCCAGAACTGGAGTACTCTAGGTGGGGTCTCACCAGAATGGAGGGGGAGAATCACCGCCCTCAGCCTGAAATAAATCACTAGAGTAGGTTAGCCAGAAAGTCTATGGAATCCATCCTTGGAGGCTTTAAAGGGATGGGCTTTAAACCTGATGGGACAAAGTTCTGAGTAATCTGAATTCTGAATTCATTGTTGAACTGTGGTCAGGAGGTTGGAATAGAGACCTACTGAAGACTCTTTAAATCTACATGATTATGTAATTCTGTGAAACCGCTGTTGAAAATATTTTCCCCAAAATTCCTTACTTGTTCATGTTAGATAGTTTTGTATTTATATCAATGCTGTGTATCCTTTAAAAAATTCAAGGCTTTGCTTGCAGGCACAGAAGACTTGAAGCATTTCAAAGGAAAAGCTGCCAGATTTTTTTCAATGTATACAAAACAAGATTATCTCCCTGGATTCATTGTTGGCTACTACTGAGTAATTTTGTCTGAAATATTTGAAGAGAGGAAAATGATGTCTGAGGCAAAGTGAACATCAAGAAAAAAATTCCTCGTCTGCCACTGGTAGTACCAAAGTTGTGGTTAATCCATCATGACTATGGGGTAAAATCAGCTCCCCACAGAACCAGACAAACATCACAAATTCAAAACCAGATGAGCTTCCAAGCACTAATTCATTTTAAGTGGAAATGCCATGGCTCGGGAAATCAAGAGATAAATCAGAACATATTCTATTTTGTCATCTGTTCTTAATGCATTATGTTGTTTTTTAAGTGGCTTTGTATGGAATTAATGGTTCAATGTATTGCTCGGTTGTAAAGATTATGCCCAATATCATCTGTAATCCCATAATTGTAATTCTTTCCTTCCTCTACCCCCATGCACCTCATTAAAAACAATATTGTTGCTGACCTGCAGTTAAATTTTGCTCTGACATGCTCTCTTAGCTAAGAGATGACTGGTGACAAATAGCAAAGTTAGTAGACAATGAAGACAATGCTACAAGCAGGGGACAGCCATCACCAACAAGAACAACAGAAAAACCCACAAACAAACAAACAAACAAACCCCACCCACAATGTATTTTGCCATATTTTATGTAATAGAAAGTGGAAGTTATAGCAATGTTGATTAAACTTGAAAGCCAAAAAATAACTAGTGAAAAATGAATTGTAGACAAAATTGTAAGATGATGCAAAGTATTTAAAAAATTAAATACACAAAGGAAAGAAAAGCTAAAATATAGTAGCCTAAAGAGGTACTTTCCTAAACAAACTCCATCAATACTGAAGAGGAAGGGAAAACACAGGATACTTGCCTGAGTGAATGGTTATCAAACACAGAATGTTGATCAAACTTGAGATATCATAAATGAACTTTATATATAGAAGATCCTTTTGGAATGATAAAACTGTGTGCACTCAAGGGCTGATAGCTGACGTTGCCATTATGATCCTGTATTTTCTGAAGAAACCAAGAAGGCAATAATTTTGCAAGTTGTCTGGAATGGGCAGAATTACAGCAGAACAACCCAGATAGATCTACAGATTTTCATGCACCAGTTTTCAGGTCTGGAACAGGAAATGGACTTATATCAGATGGAGCACTTGAGAAACAGTTGCAGAGTCCTGAAACAAAGAGTGAAAGTCAGTAATATTACCTTCAGAAAATCTGCTGAATTTCTACTAACTTGAGGTTACCATATTGCCTCTGCCAAAAGTATTCACCTGCAAAGTGTGAAGTCTCCTTCAGAAAACTCTCTGTTCCTTGTAACTTCATCCCATAAGACATTGAAGTGTGTAACTCTCACTGAATTTCTGTCTGAAATATAACTCAGTAGGGTTCTGTTTATCCACACCAGTATCTTGCAAGTTTCTGACTCACCTCATTTGAGATCGAAGGGTCATTTCAGGCTATTATCATCCCCAGTCCTTTCTCACTGGATATTTCCTGGTGGTCACTGACATTGATTATTTCTCATAGTCTAGGAGTTTTGGAGCAGAGGTAAGTGATAGCATGGTTTGCCCCAAGTAAATACTGTTCATGCAATCATCCACATCACTGTAGTTGCTAGCCAGACCACCATTTCCTGAGGCCCGGATAAAAATATTTCCTCTACCACAAGGATCCTAAGGGAATAAAAAAACATAACAAAACAAAATTGAACTTTCCATGCAGACCTTTTATTTTAAACAGCCAGTGATGTATTTCTGCCAAACTTAGAAGATGTTTTTGATTATGCAGCTTTCAACTACCATGGAATTAATATAGAAAAACTTGTGTTCTTCAGGGAGCCCTGTCATACATCTGCAAAATAAGGTTCTTTTTATGTACCTACACATTATCATTGACATCCACTCCCTTATTTAATTAACAACATTTGAATCCAGTTTCCTTTCAAGTAGTAATTGTATTTTTTAATCCTAAATTGATCTCTTATTTTGAATGGAGATACAACTGGAAAATGTCAGGATTTGTCCAGAAAGAAAAAATAGTAGCATTAAGGGGTTCCTTTTCAACTTGAGATTTTTGAAACCTGGATCTGGACTTCCCTGAAATTAAAACAAAAAACAAAAAACAAAACAAACCAGAACAACAACAACCCAAACCAACAAAACAAAGAAAAACAAAACAAAACCCAAACAACCAAAACCAAAACAAACAAACAAACAAAACAAAGCCAAAAAACCAAAAGTGGGAACAGAATTTTTAACTTGAAGGGAGAAATTTCTAATTTTTTGTTCTTTCTTTCACTGTGTTCAAAGTTAGCCTTCTGGGTTTGGGAACATTCATGTCTTTAGGACACTGGTAGCAACTTTGAATAGTTGCAGTTGTTACTCTGGGTATGCATGCTGGAGAATCTAGAGCATGTATTGCATATCTGTCAAGGAGTTGAATTCCAAATAATGAGAAGTTAAAACTGCATTAGTAATATTTAACAGGCAGATAAAAGATATCTGGTAGAGGAGTGCAACTCAGTGCTCACTACCTACTTGAATTTCTTTAATAAAGCTGACAAACTTAGGAATATTAAAATGAGTCCTGGGTCATATATCCTTCTGTAAGGTATTCTTCTTGTATGTGGTAAATGGTGTCCATGCAGTTATTAAAAAGGAGAAAAGATGAAGAAAAGTGAAGTTAGATCAAGAGGGAAAGGCCAAAATCTTGAGAGGTGTGTTAGTAGTCTTCGTTCAGTACTTTGTCTAAAGAACCATAAGATAACTTATAAATAGTTAACTGTTTGTTTGTTTTTTAATCAGAATGTAGGTGTGTGAGAGGCAATGCATCTGTTTATTAAAAAATATATGTAAGTGTACAGTTAGAAAATATTGCAGTAGTTTGGGTTTGGATTGTTTTTGTTTGGTTTTTTTTGGTATGCTTTAATAAAATATATAATCTAGTTAAATATTTTAACAGAGTTACAGTTAATTACTTGTTAATTACTTTTTTCCTAATATTTTCTAGTAATTCATCTGGTGATTAATATATTAATATGAGCATCATAGTATGATAGGAGATCAATTTTGCAGATGGAAGAAAAAGAAACTTTTTGAGTAGATCTGGGATAAGGTACCTAGACATGTCCTCAAAAATCGCTAATAAAATATAAAATTTGTTCTGACTAATTTTCTTCTTTAATTAGTGAAATTATTTAATAAGCTTATTTTTATATGAAGTTTTCTGTGAGTGGAAACTTCTAAAGAGCAGTCACAAGATCACTTTAAAGAATAACATTTCCAAAATTTTAAAAAACATATCAGGAAGAAAAGATTTTAAAATAATTGTATGTCTTCCAAATGAAGAAATACAATTTTTGAATGGATGTGCGAGCAATATTGAAATGTATGTTATTCTGAAGTTTTCTTTTCAGCTGAAGTTTTGGCACTTTTGCTAGCATATATTACCTTTCTTCAATTCAATTGCCTTGAAAAGAAGACATTCTGCACTGTTTCACATAGAAAAGTATTTTTAATCAACTAGGTCAGCAGCAGCTTCTATATTTTTGAAACAAAACCTGTAAAAAAAAAAATCTTACAGGTATCAGATTATCCCTTTACTGCCTACATTAGTATTAAATAAATCCTGCAAACATAGTGTCTTGGTTTTGGAAAATATATTAATTGGGTGTATGTCAGGAATAAAATCCAGGAACTCACTTTTAATATTTCTTAAATCAAAAGCTTCTTGTTCTTAACAGCTAACCCATTTAGATATTCCTTCTCCCTCCCTCTTCCGAAAGTAAGTTCCTTCCTCTGACTGCTGCACTCCAGTTCTGTCTATATAGGTTACAAGTAGGTACAGACATCTATGTTTATACTTGTCTTAGTGTCAATGTTACATCCATAAATGGATGAATTTCTTTTTTTTTTCTTCTTTTTTTGGTAAAGTTCTGAGTCACATTTACTATCAAGCACCTCTGGAAACTGAAATTAAGAACCCAGTTTTCTTTAGGTATCTCATCCAAAGTACCTTTCAAAAGTAAGTGAAGATTCTGGACACAGGGGATCTTTTTCTCGCTTCATATATTTCCATGTATATCACAAACATCTAACAAAAAATTATAGAAATGCAAGCAAAATCAGTTAATTTTATTACAGATTTTTATTATAGGTAATTCACAGCTCCTTTGGTTAGTAGTGTATGGTTTGGACATTGCTGAGTGATAATGATCTGTTTACTGATGAATTAGGAAGCACATAACACTACTAGACAAATCTCTTATGAGTCAAAACCTGCAAACAGGTTTGCTTAAATGTACTCCTATGAATAGATTGACAAAAATAAATGGAACTGCTCGTGCATAAATCTAAGCATGTGCAAAAGTACTTGAAGACAGGAGATTTAGCTCTTAATTATTTTAGGTCACTGAAGGAAATAGAGGCCAGTTTCTCCCAGAACGGGTGACAAATCTGCTTAGAAACATAGTGTGGAAGTGGCATGAGGGAACAGTGTATAAGCAGTCTCATCCAGGAATATATGAACACACTGATGCTGCTGTAGAGCATCCAGCGGGGGAATGACTGAACTAGGTAATTACATTGCAAAATCTTTAGAGAAGACATCCCATACAAATTTTAGAAAATACAGATCAGGGACTCAAGGTACCTGCCAAATGCATAATTCACAACAGAATTTGTTAGACAAACCTTACCTCTTTTTTTCTATTTGTGAATTGTACAAGAGCAGTTTATGATTTTCTTAGATTTATTATTCAGAATTATTCCCTGAATGAAGGTGTATCATTTATGAGCACTTCACTGCAAGTACTTGATATTCAAAATTTGGCATTCAATATTGTCATGTTGGTTAGTCAGAGCAGAACACATCACTTTGCATCTCTCTGAGTGGAAGCAACTTAGAGTCAGGTTTTCTATTGTTCACCATCATATTTCAGAATTCAAAAATCACTTTATATTCCCATATTGCAGTAGCCTCAAGATGTCTCACAAACATTCTGGCTAAAGGCATATTTGTTTAAAATTAAAACATCATTATTTTAATGGAATTCTTCTGTTCTATTATGTCTATTTATATCCTACAGTGTTTCTAATATTCAACTGTAACAAGAAGGTTTATCAAAAAATATATATCATAATTTAAAGAAAAAACCTAACTAACAGGGATAATTTTGTCCAGCTACATAATCCTGTGGATGGGATATTATGGAATATCCCATTCCTTATTTGTTGGTCCTAATACATTAAGAACAAAACTCCCAAAACCTGACGCCATTGAAGACTTAATATTTTTTAGCTTTCTAAAATCAGTAAGAGGAAATATTTCAGAGTTAAGAGACCTGCTTCTAGTCTCTGCTTTGAGAGCCTTTTTTTTTTTGTGTACTCATAAAATGAGCGTCTTGGTCCTGCTTATGTAGCTCTATTTTCCACATCATAGAGAAAAAACTTCTCATGGTCCCCCTGTTGCTGAAAAATCCTGTAGTAGATAGAAGATTGCAAGAACATGATTACAAAGGAAAAAAGAAAACATCTCGACATTGTTCCTAATTCCCATTTTTCTTGATGAGGAAGAAAATGGGTAAAGAATTAGAAACAAGATACATAGAGAAATTGCACTGCTTTTAATACAGTCGGCATTTAGTAATTTCTTAGCCCTGGCTTGCAGTCAGTCATCCTAACCATCTGCTCAGAACTGAACTTTTTCTTCTTCTTCAGTGTAGTTGAACTCTATCAACAGAAACAATTTTTTTCAGAAACAGTAAATGTACCACTACGAATGGCTTGATGAAAGACTGAATCTTTGTATTCCTGGAAAGTAAGTCTTCCTGTAACAACCAGCTAACGTTTGAACATGTCAAAGCAAGCATTTTAGAACATGAGATAAGAGCACTTGAATGATTCTTACAAAGTGGTAACTGGTCCAAAAGAAAATATTGTGTACAGTAATTTATTCTGGGAGTTACATTTTTCTCGGCCTTGAAAAGAACTTTGCCATGACTCAGTACATTGGGCTTCATTCCCACTCTCGTTTGGGAGATTCATATCTGAAATACAGACCAACCATACAAGTAAATATTTTATTCACACAGATGATGTTACTGGCATAGGTAATTGCAAGATAATGGTCAGATCCTTATTAAGAATGGCTCGTGAAATAATATCAATCTGAGTTGGTGTGTTTACTCATGGTTTTAATTATGACCATGCTGTTAAAAGCTATGCTGCAGAAGCTTTAATGTTTAAGCAACTATATTAATGTAAAAGTACTGTTATTGATAAAAATTATTCTGCTTTTTGAATTGCTGAGTAACATACCATCAGAAAGCCTTTATTGCTGGTATAAGATACAGCTGTACTAGAGGAGGTAGCTACACTAACCTAGTGTCACTACCTCAGCATGTGGCCTGTCCAAAGTCGTTGTTTACATGGACTTTCTACCATACGGAGTTAGAAACATTTCATTTCAGAAAACTTAGACCTACTTCCAGAGTGAGTGTTCTCTCCTTTAAAACAAAACAAAACAAAAACTCAAACCCAAACCAAAACAAAAAAACCCAACAAAACAAACCTGAAAAGGAAAAGATTTCATTCTCTCCCTAGTAATCTTCAGTTAAGTTGTAAATATCAAGATGTATAAGTATATATGCTGTATATATACTGTAAAATTTCCTGTTTTGTATAGCCTCCTCATTTTCAAATGCCTGAAACTCGCCGTGCTGACAATGTCATTTCACCCCTGAGAGATGTCACACGATTGCCCCCCAGGCTGGCCCCGCCTGTTCGCCCGGCAGATGCTTGGGCAGAAAACGCGTCTTTAGCACATGCAACATCCTGTAGGCCTGAACACATGGGCCATTCTTAGGTGGTATTAATATGTAAGTAGGTGGTTAGGATCCTGCCAGGCATGTTTGGGCAGGCTGCCCAAGGCCCCGGTGTGGATTGCATGTAGGCACAATGCACTCTTGTCTGTTCCTGGGAATGCATTTTGAGCAAGTGAGGTAGACATACCTCTGGAAATCTGAGTAAGGCAAACTGTTCCGGTTCATGTTAAGAGGGAAAAGGAAACAAATAAACATTATAAATCTTTGCTAGCCCAGCAAGGGTGAAGAACATTCTTTCATGCACAATAAAGAGCAACAGAAGTAAAAGGCAAGTAAGAGTGAAATGAATTTTTGAGCTCTCTGGAGCAAGAATCCTATGAAAACCTCTGGAAATATTGAGATATAATTAGATAAACCAAGGTTCTTCAGAAGTCTGTTAGTGCATGCACAGAGGTTCTAACAAAACAATGAATTGTATGAAAAAGATAAGATTGATAAACCTTAATGTCCCTATTTTTGACACTGTTCTACTAAAGATTTGATTTGAAGAGTATTTCCTTGGTCCACCTTAGGGCTCTGACGTCTTCCATATTTACTGCTTAAGAAAGAGACACCTTGAACACTTGAGATGCAGGTCCATAAGTGTGGGTTTCAATAGAGTAATTCTGTAGCAGCTCCAACACAAAATGGTCTCTCAAGGCTTTTTATGCCGGAATGTCTAGAATTAGCTTGACTTTGCATAGCCCCAGGCTAGTCCTGCAAAGGCAGCATCACTGGATTGGGGTTCAGTAGTGGCTGCATTCCCTCCTGCCTGCCTTCCAGGTGAATTGAGGAAGGATACATATCCCAGTTCTGAAACATCACGTGCCCAGGTTTCTGAAATGAGGTTTTGAAATTCTAGCTTGTGGGAAATTGCTGAATATTTGATTTCATAATTAAGGTGGAAGGAAATATCACATCAAAATACTGTTAAGTCCATGCAAATAAGAAAATTTGTGTTTTGGATAATTCTAGTCTAGCCTTCTTGTTGCTTTCACAGATCACTGATTAACTGCATACAAGGAAGTACTCTTTTTCCAAGGAAATAATATGTATATAAAGATACAATTTTTTTAATCCAGATGTACATGGTAGCAATAGTTGAAATGGTATGGAGATAAGCTTCTGATGGGGCTTTGGTATTGCTGATGAGAGTACTCAGTTGCTGGAAAGAGTGTATACTACAGATGACATAGCAAAATTACTCCAATGGCTAAGAAAACATTAGTGGGACTGGGACAAAGATTCAGAGAAGGCAAAGCTACATATGAATGAGTATGAAAATGGGAAGCATATGTGACCATATGGAAACTCAAAGCAGATGATGGAACAGCTTAAGAGTAGAACGATCAAAGTTACAGATAGAACCAGTTAGATCAGAAAACTCTAGCAAAGGGAGCAGTAGTGATAATGGATAATATATTGAGCAAGCAAAAAAGACAATGCTGTCACAGAAAAGACAAACGCTACACTGGGTTGTGTTAATTGGAGCATTGTACGCAATACAAGGAAGGCAGTTTTTCCGCTCTGCTTGACTCAACTGAGCTTCATCCAGAGGGCCACATTTAGTTTGGGTACTACATATTTCAAAGGACACGGTCAAATTAGAAGGACTTAAGAGTAGGACATCAAAAATGATAAAAGGTGTTGAAAATAAGGCCCAGGAGGAAAGCTTAAGAGACTGGGATATGCTCAGGCTAGAGAAAAAAAATCAAAAGGGAGATACAGTAACTCTCAATAATTGCATAAAGGGTGTTACCAAGAGGACAGGGACCAATTGTTCTCATTAGTAAATGGGGACAAACCAAGAAGTAATGGACTTTAGCTGGAACGTAGTTGAATGGGTTAAGTATTAGAAAAACTTTTCAACTGTGGAAACAGTTAGATCATAGAACGAACCATCTAGAGGTTATCCAGAATCACCTCTACGGCAGGATTTTAAGGCCAGACTTAAAATGTTGATTGATTTATCAACAATGGTTTAAGTCTAATGAAACCAGTCCTAGCACAATCACAGAATCACAGAATCATCAATGTATGAGGGAAGGAGAAAAAGAGACTGAACTGAATGACCTGTATGGGATGTGTTTGCTGGTAAATAGCTCTGTGATCTTCTGACCATGTGCAGTACAATGAGAAATTCCTTGGTTATTGTTATTTCCCCCCCCTCTATCTGTAATCCCTCCCTTCTTCTGAAAGAGAAAAACGTGTTTTCCGGGCTTAAATTAATGCTGATATGTATCAGCACTATTCATTTAAAGATGCGACCACATTTCCTATCCTCAGACTGGCTTGTGACTGGTGTGCTTTCAGTGTGTCAACTGGGAACAGAAACTTCCCTACCTTGCAGCTGCAGGGTGACTCTTGGGTCTAAGTATTGTCTGGTCGTGTCTGACACCTTTCTGCAGTGTGCTGTGCATAAGGGCAAGGTTTGTCTTTGAGCACCTTACAAACCTTCGCCCCTACAGCTCCCATTAACTAGTAAAAGCACAGTTTATACCATAAACCTGCACTTTCTCTGCTTGTGGCAGGACAAATGCTAAAGTAAATCTTTTTCATGAAGACAGTGCCCCTAGATCTATCCTACCTGCTTGCTCAACACCCTTTATGTAGCTCAGGCTGTTAAAATTCAAGATAAAACCACTGTGCCTCAGCATCTGTAAAACAAACATTAGGACCAGGATCAAAATCCAGGACACTGACAGCTTATATTAGTGACAAACTTTTTCAGTTACTCTAAGCAATTCCCAATGTATAAATTCAAATCAGATTAACATTTAAGCCAAAATTCCGAGGTACCAATATACAATTAAACAGAAAGGGAGGGGGGGGGTGTTTTTCTTTCTGTTGTCTACTGCATTGAAATCCTAAGTGTCCTCAAACCATTGCTTAATGACATAGACTGAAAATGAAGTAGCTGAACGAACCTCCTATATGGACATGTTCTGCCAACAACCATTCCGATGCCAGCAATAAATTCCCAGACTAAACAGTTTAAATTTGGCATTCTCATTTGTGATGCTGTACTTATGCTACACTCACAAGATTGATTCTCTGAATTCAAAGTATTCTAGCAAATGAATTATTACAAATATGAAATTTTAGATGATAAACTTGGGTCTAAAAAAAATTAATATGATATTTCAACAAAAACCTTACTTTTATTGAGAGAAATTTTTGGTGATTTGGATAATAATAGCTACAGTCAGGGTCAGTCAAGTTTCTGCTCTAATTCCTACTTTCAAGAATTGAAATCCAATGCTGACTGGAGCCTGACAACCATCAGATGAGACAAGATGATTTTTTTAGTAACCAGTAGCAATACATTTTTTTGGTACTAAATCTTTATGATTCTTTTTCCCCCTACATTTTGCCTGATTCAAAACAAAATTTTACTGTTGTATAACTAAAATGTTTTTCATTTTAAATTGGAATTTGCACAAAGGCTATTACAGAGTGATTTAGGTATTCTGTCAATGAAAAAGAAAAAAGTATGAATGCTTGGAAATGGACTGCAAAACAAAACAAACAGAAAAATCTTCACAAGCATTTTTAAATGTGGACTTAATATGCATGTGTAGCAGCTGGACTGACACAATGGACCCTAACGGCGCCTTCAGGTTCCTTTCATACTGTATTATTCACACTGCAGAGTACCACAGACAACATTTTTTGGGAAAGGCCTGTATTTTTTCAAACAGCTGCATTTAGACAATGACACAAGTGATGTTATCACATGACTGTCCCAACAGAAAAGTGCTTTTGTTTAATGGAAGTATTTTGTATCTGGATATAAGGTCGTCCATGGGCTACCATGAGATGCAAGTCAGAACACTATTTGGTTCAGGTCACTATTTCTGAAACCTTTAGCTGACAGATTCCCTAACAAAAAATAATTTAGTCCTGCTCTTTATTTCCTCACCTGCCAGTTTCCAAAGATCATTCAAATTTAAAAAATGTTGCATACATAACTAAGCTCATTTTCCGTTAGCTATAACGAAAGATGTTTTGGATTTATTGAGCGATTTTATCTGATATATGAAAACCACTTCTGTCCACTCTTTTCCATTGCAAGTAAGTGTACTGTACTGGGAATATCAAGCTAATGTCCTCGAGGAAGACCATGTGACTGCAATTATTTATGAATTAACATGTCACAGATTTGAAGCTTTGAGACAAACACATTTCCCAGGTGCACATTTGTGACTTCTAAGTTTGTAAATGGAACAGATGAAATAATGACTTGCTCTTCCTCTCTATTCCTCTTATACATTGGTTAGTTTACTTGCGGGATATGTAAAGACAGGTAGGAATGCTTATGCAGGTATTTATCATTCACAGAGAGTGAAAATTAAACATGCCATTACTTTATCAGCTATGATAAAGCTGGTACTTGATGTCACACTGTATTTTTCTACAAGTGATGTTATTACTGTTTTTAATACATCATTTGCTTTTAGAGATACAAAAATATTTTCTGAATGCTAATGCTGTTTAAACTCAACACAGTGCAGGAGCAAAATCCTGCTATTAAAAGACTGAATTGCTTTACAAAGCACAGTAACGTGTGCTTAGTTAATGCTTTAACTTGATTTGTGCTTTGGGCGCCAAACAATAATTTGACTGATGTTATTAGATACATACTTGCATGGTTTGTCCTGCAAACTTAAAAGTCATGTTGAAATCAGCCTCAGATGCCTTAACTGATACTGCAAACATAAAGGCAAGAAATATATGTAGAATGCATATGGTTTTGCTGTCAGATATAAGCAAGGGTAGATGATACACATACATATATATATTTGTTAGCTGACTATGTAAATTGGGATGAGAGACCATTTTCAAGTATGACCTCTGATAAACAAATGCATATAAATAAACAAAAAACCAAGATAACACTAGAATAACATCAATTAAAACAATTACAAAGACTTCAAGTCATCATGAAGTATTGTTCCAGTTCCATCTTAAAGCAGGAAAAGCTCCCAATTGTTCTTAAATCAACTGGTAACTGATTCCACATTTGTGAAGCCTTGAAACAAAAAGCTTTTTATCCCTAGTTTGTATTCATTCTAGGGCATGGTAGTTCCACAGCATGAATAGAGTGTAATGTATAAGCTGCTCTAAGTGAAAGTAGCAGGATGAAATAGTGGACACTGATTGCTGCAGTACTCTAATTGCTATTTTATATCCGTATTTGAAAAGTAAGATTTTGTAGGGGAAAAAGAGTCATATCTAATGTTGACACAACTGGCAAGTTGAGAGTGCATTTCCAATCTATGGGATTTAACATAGCATTTAATATTATGACAGATATACATACAGAAGTATAGTAAAAAAACAAAACAGAACAAAACNCTTCTTCAAACATATAAATAGATCATAAAAAAATCTTTTATGTCATCTGAAGACATCTATTTTTCAAGTACTGGTTTCCATGTTTTCCCTACGCAAGTTCGCAGGAGTCTAGAGAACAAGTAGGACTGTAACACGAAGAGACAAAGGATTGGAAGCTGTTTAATGACAGGAGGGTGGAACATTTTAGTCATCTTCTTTAAAAGTGGGGGATTTTCCCATAAGTACTCATAGGACTTAAATTCCTCACAAACACCTGAGGAAAAGGCTCAGTCAGCCCTCTGAGAAAGAGTTCTGAATATTGCCAATTACGAAGTTCCCTGGAAAGTCTTCATGAAAAAGGGGGAAGGATATGAAGGTTTGATATTGCTGAAGTTAAAAATAAAATAAAGATAAAAGTAAGAAAGTTCAATTCCTGTTGTTTCTTTGTAAAAGAGTCACTGTAAATGACAGCATAAAAAGGAATAATTTTTTACCCTATCCCAGTCTTCTATCAAGGTTAAATTCAGGGACTTGCTGCACTGCCACTACACCCCTGAAAAAAACGAATATTCTGAGAAGACAAAAAAAGTGTGACATGCTCAGTAGGTAAGATGTCTGCCTGACAAAGGCATTTTGGAAAAGAGTTAGTTACCTACTAAGTATTGTAAAATAACCAAAGGTATGTCTGAAGAAGTCCATGAGTCCTGGAAACAAGCAGGAGGAGACGCTTATGCAGTGCCCTCAAATGGTCCATACAGTTGGTGCACATAAATGGGGTGGCCAGGATATCACCTGCTCATTCTTTCAAAATCTTGTGCATGACCTGTGTCTTGGCTGGAGCACCATCACAATTTATTACCACTTATCATCAACCACTTCTCTTGGATCAATGGATGAACAGTGCAAAAATGATACTTTTATAGAAAGACAACTACTAGGATAGAAAAAAAGTGTCTATGAATGTGAACTTATGATCCTGGAGACTGGAAACCTGCTGGACTACAGCACAGCAAATGAAGGAAGAAGACACTAGGTCATGCTTAGTACATTTTCAGAGATAGCTCACTTTTCAACCACTCTGAGCCCTACCTCCCATATTGTTGTCTGCCACAATGTCCTTTTATTCTGATTTCTTGCTAGGGACAGCTGTTTTGAAATCTAATGCTGTGTCTGTCCAAGAGGTGAACCATGCTGCTTTTAACTCCCTAGCACCTGCAAAGGCACAAAATCCAACTGTACTGGAGGGCAAGCAAACTGGTCAGTTCAGCTCCCTGAAGTAAGTTAACAAAGTCTTGTTTTATCCTCACTGCTATGCTCTGACACGCAAATCTTGCAACTTTTTCTGTGAATGAATAGAAATCTCTGGAGGGAAAATCAAAACAGCAGGATCAAAAACTTGGCCCAAATGAAAGTAAAAGGACCAGGCTGTATTTCAGTTCTTGCCTTAAATATCAAAGGAGATTTTTATAGAGGACCTGCATATCACTGATAGTCTAACATCTAAATCCTTCTCAAGATGAAGGACTGACAAATCCAAAAAAAATGTATGTTTTGTTTTGCTCATTCCTATAGCTACAGCTAGATTCTGATTAGTGAGAACCTCTGATCAGAACTAGGTCATTTTCTGCATCAGTGTAGCAACCACAGAGGAAAAAAATTCTGAGTTTCACAAAGAATAGGCAGAAAAGTAGGAGGTTAATACAGAAGCCTCATGGGAGTATAAGGGTGTCTGTGAGTGAAATAATGATATTCAGTCTGCAAGCTCTGTAGATACACAACACCAAAGCATTGAAAAGAAGAATATTTAGTTGGAACCTACGTTTAATCTGACTATATAATTCCTTAGTAGTTGCATAGCCCTGGAGTTCTAAAGTCAGACTAAATAAAATAAAAATAAATGAAAACAATCAGTTAGAGCCACACAATAGTGAAAAACTGGAAAAAAAAANGAATAGGATATAGAAAAAAGACTTACAATTCTGATAATCGGTCTGTGTTATTAATCAGAATACTAAAACTGCCTTTTCATTCCAATTTGCAAACAATAAAGTGTAGAAAAAAAAAAAAGCGATATATATATATATATATATATATATATATATATATATTTGCTTTCTCTTCTTCAAACATATAAATAGATCATAAAAAAATCTTTTATGTCATCTGAAGACATCTATTTTTCAAGTACTGGTTTCCATGTTTTCCCTACGCAAGTTCGCAGGAGTCTAGAGAACAAGTAGGACTGTAACACGAAGAGACAAAGGATTGGAAGCTGTTTAATGACAGGAGGGTGGAACATTTTAGTCATCTTCTTTAAAAGTGGGGGATTTTCCCATAAGTACTCATAGGACTTAAATTCCTCACAAACACCTGAGGAAAAGGCTCAGTCAGCCCTCTGAGAAAGAGTTCTGAATATTGCCAATTACGAAGTTCCCTGGAAAGTCTTCATGAAAAAGGGGGAAGGATATGAAGGTTTGATATTGCTGAAGTTAAAAATAAAATAAAGATAAAAGTAAGAAAGTTCAATTCCTGTTGTTTCTTTGTAAAAGAGTCACTGTAAATGACAGCATAAAAAGGAATAATTTTTTACCCTATCCCAGTCTTCTATCAAGGTTAAATTCAGGGACTTGCTGCACTGCCACTACACCCCTGAAAAAAACGAATATTCTGAGAAGACAAAAAAAGTGTGACATGCTCAGTAGGTAAGATGTCTGCCTGACAAAGGCATTTTGGAAAAGAGTTAGTTACCTACTAAGTATTGTAAAATAACCAAAGGTATGTCTGAAGAAGTCCATGAGTCCTGGAAACAAGCAGGAGGAGACGCTTATGCAGTGCCCTCAAATGGTCCATACAGTTGGTGCACATAAATGGGGTGGCCAGGATATCACCTGCTCATTCTTTCAAAATCTTGTGCATGACCTGTGTCTTGGCTGGAGCACCATCACAATTTATTACCACTTATCATCAACCACTTCTCTTGGATCAATGGATGAACAGTGCAAAAATGATACTTTTATAGAAAGACAACTACTAGGATAGAAAAAAAGTGTCTATGAATGTGAACTTATGATCCTGGAGACTGGAAACCTGCTGGACTACAGCACAGCAAATGAAGGAAGAAGACACTAGGTCATGCTTAGTACATTTTCAGAGATAGCTCACTTTTCAACCACTCTGAGCCCTACCTCCCATATTGTTGTCTGCCACAATGTCCTTTTATTCTGATTTCTTGCTAGGGACAGCTGTTTTGAAATCTAATGCTGTGTCTGTCCAAGAGGTGAACCATGCTGCTTTTAACTCCCTAGCACCTGCAAAGGCACAAAATCCAACTGTACTGGAGGGCAAGCAANGTTAACCGAACCAAAAAGTAAAAAAATGAAAAAAAAAAAAAAAAAAAAAAAAGGTAAAATTTTGAGCCTAGTGACCCCAGTTTTGTACCTTTAAACTTTACATCTGCATGAAAATCAACTTTCCCAACATCAGGAATCAGAAGAATAGTCTAACCTAGATGAAGCACATCATCTAATGAGATGCCAGTTACAGGACAGCATTTTGCAATAGCATAAGAACTATGTTTTAACTCCATTGGAAACTATCTTGAGCTGCTGCTGTGGTATTATAACTTTATAACATGGTCAGTCAATAATTTATCTGCAGTGGATCTCAGAATGGCAGTTGTAACTGTTTCCAGGTTTGCTGCTTTAGTGTCTTTATTGTTCACACAGTTTCTTTTCTAGTGCTACCTTACAATTGCTGACAGAAACCAAATGGGTCTTTGTCTATATAGTAATTCTGTCCTTAATTAAATACAGTGGTTCTTCACAATGGAAGCAGGCAAAAAGTAAGAAGAATTCTCTGAAAGCAAAATTGTTTCTTTCCTCTCATACAAAAGGTAACAAGAATTTTTTTTCTACTTGGTGAAAAGCTATGCATTTTTAAAAAAGAATCTGCTTCAGATACAGCAATTATGTTATGTTAAATAACCCAAAACTCACTACAACAGAAATCTTATTTTCAGTTAACAGCAGACACTGAAACTTCATCCAAATTCTTTAATGAAGTTAAGATATTCCAAACACAAATAATATGTGTCTCCTCTAATTTTTTTTTTTTTTATTTTTTTTTTTTTTTTTAAGTCTCATACCAGGAAAGGTTATGTTCAGAAGCAAGAGAAATTTTAAGAAAGGGCATCTGGCCACTTCTAGCCATGAAACTAAGGCAAGAGGAGTCCTCTGTGGCTGCCACAGCTAGACAAAAAAGGTTTAATTCCTTCCCAGATGAAATTATGAATATCTCTAAAAAGTGCCTCACTTCTGTGAAAGAGAAGAGTAAAAGATATCTACTTCCCCAAGGTAAAAAGAGGCTAATGACTGAGAAGCAGTAAGGGAAAACTAGGAGTAGAAACCCAAGCGGAGTAATAGCTAGAAGCAGTTGTGAGACAGTCTCTGACACCCACAGCTAATTTGGAAGCGGATAAAGGATGCATATAGTGGAAGGTGTGGGAGGGGAAAAAGCACTGTAATGGTCTTGATTCCTTCCAGCAACATGAGACTGAGACAGAAAGAATCAGTTTGAAGGAAGACAGTTGAGGTGGAAATAGGGTTCAAGTTGTTCACTTGATGGAGTCAAGTGTTTGCTGAGTAATCCCAGCACTCTTAGGCTGAGCAATCTGCATCATGGACGAAGGTCCAGAGGCACTCATTTTAAGGTTTTCAAAAGTCATGGAGCCTCCAGTTCTCCACCTAATTTTAAGTACTTGAAAGATGGGTGAGTATTAGGAGAGCAGTTCTTCAAAAGACCCTCTAGAAGAGAAACACAATTTCCTAAGACTAAATCCTGCACTACATAGTTTGACCTACTTTCAAGTGAAATAAAGATCTCTGCTGTTGGTTAAAGAGGAATTGCATGGAAGACAGGTCTTGACCTTTGTGGAGAGGAGAAACTTTAGCTAGCTTGCAAGTTCCCAAGTAGAAAAATGTCATGAAACTAACTCTCAGAAGAAGGAGGTGTTTCTACAGATAGTTTGTGGAATCAAAGTGGTGACACTCTGGTAAGTCAAAAGATACTAGCTGGAAAGAGGATAAGATAGTAGGGCAATTGGAGTAAAACAGCTCTTGGTCCATGGTTCCAGAAGGGTAGAAACCATTAAGTCAGCTAGATAAGGAAGCCCAGAATTCAGACACTCCAGGTAGCTTCTTACCTTACTATAACACTGACCATAAAACCATGAGTACAGAGGGATGGAAAAAGAATTGAATATAACAAAACAAAATGCCTGATAAAGGAACTCCACTTGTTCAATCACTTTCAAGTTGAGGATTTTATTTTTTATTGATTTGCTACCATTCGAATCACAACACGGAGTGACCAGTTTTATATAGATTATTTGACCAATATTTTTCAATTTCTCTGCCAACTAACTTACTACAGCAAATAACGGTCTGCCTGAAAAACTGCTTTTCGACAGAAGCCACAGTGAAATTGAGATAGGTCAAAAGAAGCTGCCATTTTCACTCCCATTTTTTATGGAAATGGGCAACAGATTGGTGAAGACATTGTGAATGCTCTAAAGCAATCACTCTTTCAATTTGTCCAATATTAGTTTCAATAAGAACTGAGAAAAGAAACAATTGCCGGTAGCCCCTAGTTGATTTGTTAAGACTCACTCTTGTCCATTTCAAATCACCTTTGACATTTACGAGCTCAACTTTGCAAACATCATTTGAGTATTATTATTTTATTTGATGCCTCTATTATGCTAGTGCCTAGGCTACCATAATGCTAAAAGTGATGCATAGGTATCAAGAAAACCATTGTTTCTTGTCTCCACTTTGTGAAAAACAAGGTAAGATATTGTTTTTGTAGAGACTCACTATCTCCAGTGATACAGACTTAAGAAGTAGTAGTTTGCAAAGATTTATGTGTATGTATCTAAAGTGAATTTAGAAAAAGTAAAATCTAGTTTGGCAGACATTTACAATAATAGCTTATTAATAGCAAAATTGCTTTCCCTGTGCCTATATTCTCTTACATGGAAATTGTCTTTGCAGAGCTCATAGGACATAATAATCAACAGAGTGCTAATAGAGAGCATTCAAATCACTCTAAGTTTGTACACTTTGCAGCATGCAACAACTTGCATGCGAATCTCCTCTGCACAGCCATAGGAATAAAGAAAACCCAACTCAAACAAACACACAAAACAATGACAAAACAACCTATGCCAAACAAGACAAAAAAAGACAATGATAAACATTATTAGGACGCCAATGCTTAGAGTGATTTATTCATTATGATTCCAGTGTATGCTTGAGGTTGGAAGGAAATGTCTATCTGGGTCAAGTGGTTTGAGAGATAGTGAGCAAGAAAGAAAGAGAGAGAAAATAATATCAGTGTGGGATGAGTGCTGTTCAGTAACTAGTGCAGAATCTTACAGAAAAGATGCCACCTTGCCTGAAGCCAAAATTGTACAGCACATGCATTCTGCCTACTGTCTCCTGTAAGACTGAAACTCAGAGACTGGCAATGAAAATGGAAAATAATTTGAACATGATTGAAAGAAGAGTAGAATGGACAATACTGAAGACCACATTTAAGAAGAACTAAACTGCCAATGAAGGTTTAATTGTATACAATATACATGAAATGAAGTCTGCACTAGGATGCAGAGATAGCTGTCTTCAGCTACATGGGACCTCTGGTAGGTCATGGCACAGGCTGCCCTAAATACAATTTAAGGAGAATAAATAAATGCAAGGAAGGAAAGTTTGTATATTCCTAAGGTTTTGCACACAACCATGAGAGAATAATAGTCCTTTTTTTTTTTTTTTAATTCTTCTCTGTAAGGAGAGACTTGATGATGATGGAGTTAAGCTGCACTGAGTAGAATTTCTATAACATATATGAGGAAATTCTGTTTGCAGCTCTTTTTAAATTAAATCTTATATGGCCCACAAATATCTAGTAACAATAAGCTTCAGGCATGCATACTTGGAATTATTTTAACATTGGTTCTTTTTTGTGTGTTTAAATAAATACTTATTTTTTTCTTAAAATACTGCAATGTGAATAGTAAGTAAATATCAAAATGTGATGCAAAAAATAGTAAAAAGTGAAGATATTTCCTCTCTTCTTAATTTGGGTGCAGAATAACAGATGCTGTAAAGAATAAACTGTCAAATATTCTTATACGTAAACCTCTCATATCTTCCAAGTAAGCTAAAAAATTTCCTATTGACTACACTGTGGAAAGATCAATGCCACTAACACCTTGATATTTGCTCCCATTTTCCATTTACTTTTCACTTGTGACTCTAAAATATAAGTGACAATGAGGCATTGTCTCTGTGGCATATAAATGGGAGCTTATTTCCTGCATTTACTCTAGTTTTCTTAGGGGAAAGGGGATTTACAGTTAATAAGAAATCCCGTTCCACATTTGGATTATTCCTGTGTACACTAAAAACTCCTTGAATTTCAAATAATGACAATTTCCATCTCTTCAGATGGAGAGGCTGTGGGGACTCTGGTGCGTGTTATGCTATCTCAGAACTGTAAGTGCTGTGGTAAAGGACTCATCCATAAATAATCCTGCATGTCTCCAAGGCCAGTGATAAGCAAATGCTTGCAGAAAGGTCCTCCCTCCCTAATCTTCACAAACCTGTCACACCGCACTGAGTCTCCACAGCAGGTGAGTTGCAGTGGTCAGTTCAAGGCACAGTGGGTATTACTGTCCTGCTCTTTGCTGCCTTGGCATTTCTGTGCAGAAGTAACAAGGAAATGTCCACCATCCTTGACTGCTAGCAGCAATAGATGGATGTATGGAGAAAGATTTAACCAACTGCCAAACTTATCTTGACAGTATTTTATCAGCTATCGGCAATTTGCAAAAGGGAAACCAAATAGACAATATTAAACATACACCCCAACATCACCTAGCTACAACCTTCATAGAAGGGGAAAGATAAACAGAAGCACAGGTGTTTGGGGAGTTTTTTGTCTTTTTTTTTTTTTTTTTTTTTTTAAGAATACATTCCCTACAAAAGCTTTTTAATAAAGAAAAATGGACAAGAAGATAATGTTGAAACTTCAGCAAGCAAATCTGTTTAAACTATGAAAAACTCATGTAATAGCAGAGGTAATATTTAGTTTGCTACATTCCTTCAATTTAATGGTTTTACCAAGTTTCTTTATGGGACATTTATTACTGAAGTATACTAATGCTCATTTAATCCTACTACAACTAATTATTTATCCTAACCAGTATCTTATCAACAGAATTAAACCTAATGAAATATATCCATATTGAAGACTCAGATGATGGCAGTTACTATCCCTATAAATAATTATAACCAGTAAAGCTCATACATGTAAATTTACAGTGACAATATCTAAAGAGTGGGAACAGCATGGTGATGACATTCAAATGGGAACCCAGCACCCCTTCACCCTGGAACCACTAATAACTTCGGTTGGAACAACTGACAGAGGGGAAACGAATCATTCCCTTTGACAAAAGCAAAACTATATTAAAATGCAATAGTTTATTAAACAACTGACTTCAGAAGTTAAATTACTAAATTACATCTCCATGGGTTATAAGAAGTACTGTCTGATGGCAATAATGGATTGTCTACAAACTTTTATCTTGGCCATTGCTCCCAGAGTTGCAGTATTTAATTATTTAAACATTGTATTAATGAAACATGCTGTACTGGTAAGAAAACTTTTATCAACAGACATGAAAGACAAAAAAAATATAATATGTGGTTTACACTGTACAATGACATTTACATCCCCCTTGAAAAGGCAAAAAGTCTCTCCCTGATTTGCTTTTCCCAGCTGCCCTGCATGCAAGAATTTTCAGAACTAATTTAATGAATGCTGTTGTTCATGATTCTGACATTTAAGAAACAAAACAAAACAAACAAAAAAACCCCCAAAATCCAAACAAACTACCAAATTAAAAAAAAAACCAAACCAAACCAAAAACATTTAAAACCATTTAAAACATTTTGGTCCACCTGTTGTGTTGCATTATGACCCACTAATTTCAAGTGATGTCACAGAAGAATATATCAATGAAGAACCATATTTGCATCATGTGCAAAAACCCTAGCAAGGCTGGAAATTTATGTCACATCATACTTTATAATGCGTATCTATGCATATAGTGCATAAAAAGAAGAGGAATAAATTAAGATTAAAAAAAAACCCCAAAACCCAACCCAACCAACCAACCAACCAAACCCCAAAACCCCAAACCCAAAACAACGAAAGGAAAAAGAAAATAAACATGTCATGAATGATGTACCATTCTGATTTGTACATGTGTCTTTTCAGAGGCTGCACAAGGAAGACCTTTGTCATTTGATCTATTGAGAACCTAGTAGCAATAGGAGATTGCCTTATTTTTAATTTTTTTTTTTTTTGGTGTATCAGGCACAAGGAGGAGGTAAGACACATTTTAAAGTGAGTTTCAGATGTTTCTCGACATAAGAGGAGCACTGTAAATTAAGAGAAATTGGAAAAATCCCATGGTCTAGATAGAACTGAGATGTGACTGCTTCAGCCTCATCTCTACTCAGAGAAACAGTGTTTCCTGTCACTCGAAGTATCTCTTTTCTGGTCCTATCTTCTCCATCTCCTTCTCCTGCCTTTCTCCTTGACCAACTGTTCCAAGAGGGATAAAATAATTTGGCAAATTGCTCTGGAGCACATGAAAGACCAAAACTTAGGTGCTTAAACAGAAACTGCAGAAATGAACGAAATATTAATCATATGAGCTTATGGTTAAGCACTTTTGAGAGCCCTTAAGAAGAGAGACTTGGCTTGAAAACCTGCAATGTGAACGCACTCATTGAATAATCTTGTTTTGTGGAAGGAGATTTAAAATACACTGCAGAATCCTGTACAGAAGAATCCAGCAATGTTTTTTCTCCTCAGAAGGCACAAGACAACATAAAGGACATTTTGCAATCTTGTAGCCTCTCCATTGGTGAAACTAATAGTCCTCTGCCTTACTCTTGTGTTGAAAAGGCTAATGATGACAACATTCTACAAGAAACGTTTGGAAAACATTAAAAATACTAGAAATACTGAAAAGTCATTCTTTAGTTGCCTAAATAGTGCATTGAATAATCTCACTGCTATTATGTAGCAGGATTTTACAGTCAAACAAGTAGTTACATTGTGGAATTAACCCAATAAAAATCCCTTTTCTTAGGGAAGGAAGAATGAACATATGATATGAATTCTGTTTGGTGCCAGTGGTGCTTCCAGTGATGTACTGAGTCCACATTTTTTTTTTTTTTGACCACCCTTCTTAAAAACAGATGTAGGCAATTTGGAAAGCAGAGGTCAGAAGATAATGAGAGTGATCAGTAAACAAGACTATGGAAGAAGGCTAAAAGGATTGTATTTATTCTATGTAAAAGCAAAGGAGATTGAAAGAGAAATAATAGCAGATGGGAGATACTTAAGAGAAAGAGAATAATGCGTCTGACAAACCCAGTGTGGATAGGACAAGTAGTAATAGCCTTGAATCATGGCAAGAGGGATTTGGGTTAAAAGTTAAGAAAAAATTCCAATTGTAGGAAAAGTTAAGCACTAGAGAAAGACACTTACCTCACCTAGGGAGACTGTGAGATCTCTGTCACTGGGAGATTTCAAAAACAATTCATGCAGATAACTTTCAGGAATGTTCAAGTTCCTGCCATTTACAAGGACTAACCAATGAAGAGTCCTGTTTCCTGTGATTTGAAGTTTTGCTGTCTAACCTGTACAAACAGTGAGGAGTGCTTTGTTTATGTGAGAGCTATAGGGATCAGCCTCTTACTGTGTGAAAACCATTAATGAAAAGAAAGCTTAATGGATATTCAAAAAATACTCACCTTCATTTCAGTGTGGGAAGGTGATAACCTATTGCTGAAGGATTCCTTTTCTACTGACAGGAAGAGCACCAGGAAATTAATCCTCCTTGGAAATTTTCTTATATGTGGCAGCCAAGCCTGCAAGCTGAATTTCACAGGATTGTTCTCCTTCCACTTACAGGCAGCTGCTGGAAAGTTGCTTTCTACAGACTGAACAGATGGTAGAGGGGTCAGGATACCAGTGAACTTGTTCTTTAGGAGAACAGGAAGGAGCATGAATCCTCAGAAGAGGTGGTTCTGCCATATTTTTCTATAGAGAAAGGCTGGACAAGCAGGTGTTTTTCAGGAGCTGGAAGAACACTGGATAGCAATTATGGCATGGTGACACTGAAACCATAAACATGAAGGAAAAGTGTTATGACAGACCAGTTATGGAGGGTCCACACTGACATCTAGTCTTTGTCCTGAAAGACAAATAGTGCTTTGAGTTCTTAGGTATAGTGAAGTGTAGACTACATGGCTGGAAAAGGACCAAGATAAAAGGACTTTGCAGGGAAATTGTGGCTTATGGAAGACTTGTATTCAGCCGAGACTTCCATTTAGCTTCAATACCTTCATCACCCATATGGCATGGTTTATGTGCTTTTGATCCTGTCTTGGCTAGACGAATAGTTTCAACTAAGATTCATCTACTGCTCACAGGAAAATTGTTGTTTGGAAGATCGGTGAGGTTGGGCTACCATAGCTTTGAATGAATGTCATCCACATATGGTGTAACCAGTGCATTTAGTATCACTGGATCTGTAGCTCATGTAGTGTACAGGCAGTCTGTGCAATGAGAGTAGCTGTTTTTCTAGGATTCCTTGATGGTTCTAACAGATTTTTGAATGCCTGAAAACACTGAACAAATTATTAACATGCATGAGCTTTGCTTAGAATACAAAAGCAAGACTTATTGGTCCTCTTACCAGCCTATCATAACACTAGATTTGAATTTTTCAAATGTGTAATGGCTTTCCATAGAGCATGACTATGAAAGACAACTTTGTGCGCTGTTAAAAAACAACAACAAACAAACAAAACCTGAGATACAAACAAACAAGCCCCCAAACCAAAATGACAAAAAACTAGGCAAAAAAAAAGTAGGGTAGGGTCAGTGAAAACCTACATGCATAAATATATCTATATTTGAG
The DNA here is from genome assembly GCA_013399055.1 of Ramphastos sulfuratus. NCBI lineage: Eukaryota > Metazoa > Chordata > Aves > Piciformes > Ramphastidae > Ramphastos > Ramphastos sulfuratus. The sequence goes on from WBNM01041937.1 coordinate 25,116, forward strand.
AGTCTGGCGAGGACCTATAGAGGATATGGAAATAATGAGTGATTTGATGAAAGAAGTAAGGGTTGTTTCTGTTGCCCCACTTTAAAGTTGAATACAAGAGCACCTGAAGAGACTGTGAAAATAATGGAGGAAATCTGCATCTCTACTCAGAGACAAGCAAGCTTGAAATAGTGTTGCACATAAAACTCTTGAGAGTTTCCAAGATTTTGACTTTGAAAGGTGCGTTTATTGCAATACTAAATCAATTAACTACTTCATGTTAGGAGCATCTTGCTTTCTGACATGCTTTTGGAAACCCAGTGCAAACTGGCAAGAAAGTCAAATAATTGTTGCTCTAACTGCACCTATGTATGCTCTTAGCAGAAGCACTAGAAGCACTTGCTGCCTTCATCTTGCTTCTTTACTGTACCCTTCTTAGATTACTTCAGATGAAGATGAGGATTCACAGACAGAAGAAGGATGAGGAGATTTCTATTTTCAACAGAAAAGGCAGAAGCAGTACAGAGAAGAGGTGAAATTCAGACAAGTGTTTGTATTTTTTATGCCTCTTCTTCAAGTGGATCCTCAGATACTCATTCACGGTCCTGTAGAAATGCAACCTTTTGGTGGTCCTGCCTAAATTTGCAGTATAACCTTTGGTTACACTCTCTTGGAAAAACTGCACAAAATTCTGAACCCTCGATCATATAAGAAACTGGAGCAAAAAGTTTCCTTTCATCGGCTTGCTTTCTTCACCCACATAAGCAGTTCTGTGCCCCAAGGACTTCTGTCTCTGCTTTGTATTGGGATGCCTCTTATGACTGTTTTTCTCATTTCCTCCTATTCTCCTAGTTTGCTTCCTCCTTCACTGCAACAAAAGCAGTCAAATTTAAACAACCTACAGCCCCTGCTGTTCCCACTAGAAACCCTAACACTACATTCATCATGAGTTCTAGCTAGACATCTGAGGGTAGGATTGGCTTGAACTCCTTTCATCATGACAAAATGGGAAGACAGGATTTTTGAAGACCGGAGTCCTGTTTGTCAGTACACAACACTACTGCTGACTTGAGGCATAACTGCAAGAGAATTGAGTCACTCAGCAACGAGGATTTGAGGCCAGATTATTGCCAGCTGCCTATAGAGCATTTTGTTCTTCGTGTTCCAGGAAGTATATAGCAATTTGAGTACCCACTGGCGGACAGTCCTTCACTCAGGAGAGGGGAGGTGTGATATTACACTTCTGCTTTATCAAACTTGTCCTCCAAGTGGTAAATATGTGTGTGTGGGTATGCACATATGCAAAGAAAACTTAAAATAATTTATGAAGGAATTGCAAAATCCAAGATGTCATAATCTTACTTACTAAAGAAAGAAAAGAAATAAAAAAAACCCCTCCCACATATGAACAGCTATACATTGCACAACTTCAAAATACACCTGGGGGAAAAAAAAGTATTGCTGGTGTTAAATACATTGACTTACACTGTTATGAAACAATGTACTTGAGGGTTTCAGACAGATAAGGTACTCAAAACTTGCTCCTCTTTGGCCAAACTTTTATGATAGAATCATAGAATCATAGAATGGTAAGGTTGGAAGGGACCTCAAGGATCATCTAGTTCCAACCCCTTGCCATAGGCAGGGACACCTCCCACTNATGATGGTAGAAATAATCTGTAAACCCTGTTGTAAGAGTGTGCTCTTGGAATTGATTATATTCCATTAAACCCCCCCCAAAACTTTCAATAAGCAATATGTTAAATGTATTGTACACAACAAACCTGAATGTTGAAGCTGGAGAAGTATTCGTCCTCCTCTTTCCCTACTTTTGCCCTGACTCCTTCAAATATCTCAAAAATCCCCTCAAAAATTCCCTTCTTTTCATTTTAATCAACCGATTCTGACAACATATTTTAGCTCAAAATCAAAATACATCAGTTAAATTAGAACAACGTTAAAATCAGGTGGAGCTAGATGGAGTCTATGGTTTTAAACACAAACTTCTGTTTGTGCTAAGAAGCAATATTTATGGCCAAGAAAGCTTTTAAATCATTTTCTCAAGATAGTGTATCTACATTTCCTGCCTGGATATCTGGTTTTGGATTAGGGTGGGGTGAGAGTTGGTATGGATAAATTGTAAAATGAAATATTGATCCTCATCAAAATTGTCTGACAAAGGCGACTTAAGAGTAAAAGAGAGGTTGACAATGCATAGTATTTAACAGCACTACAGTAGGGGCATGGGGGAGATTTTGCACTGGGAGAACACTATTTCTTAATGAAGACTTGGTATTGCTTTCGAAACTGGAAGGTTAAATTGATGTATTCATCTCACAGCATTCAAATATCATATACAAATACATGTTAAAATATCACCATAATACCATTTCCCCTACTCTTTCTAAGGAGACCTGTCCTCTGAACTGTCTATAAGCTGCCCTTTGAACTCTCCCCATAAATGTTCCCCAAAAATTCTCAAAGGTAATATTCATAGAAAAGTACTTATTAAAATAACATGGCAGGCCTGACTGGAACTGACAAAATCAAGAAATTCGTGGTTGAGATTGAAACTCCATCTTTGAGACACCCCATTGTGCTTTGTTGCATTTTAATAAGTGTTCATCTGACCCTCGGTCAGTTAATTATGGGAATCTTCAGAATTTTGTTCTGGCCCCCTTGCTCCTCAGCACTCATGTGCTTCTTTCCCTTCTATTTTTAGGGACCTTAAGGTGAGTTATCATTGTTAACCTGATAACACCCAGATCTATTTTGCTCTTTTAGCTGATCCTACTGAAAGCTTTTTGTCTTTTCATCTTACCTCCCTATAACACAAATTGGGATCTTAACTGAATCTTTTTTAAAAAAAAGAGAGAGAGAGAAAGGGAGAAGAATCACAAAAATTAGATTCTCTTCTCCCTTCAGGTAGCTTCAGGTTTTCAGTTACATTGATTAAAATATTTTTATTATTTACAGTATGACCAATAGAATTGAGGTGCTGGTGGACCTTTGTCATTTGTTTTGTGGTTAGGTTTGGTTTGTTGTTCTTGTTGTTCATTTGTTTGTTTTGTGCTTTTTCTTAAAGTTTTAATGTTACTTATTTCTATTTACTTTGGATTTTCCACGTGAAAATAAGAAGAGATTGAGATTTTAAGTCACAAGAATCTCCTTTTATTACCTCCTCAGCAAAGAGCAACAGAGGTATCTAGGAAAATTTTAATTCAGAGGAGAGCGAGAAAACAAAACAAAACAAACAAACAAACAATAAGAACTACACAAGAAAATGTTTCCTGTGGCTGCTCTCTGCATCAAGATTTTGTGAGTTACTCCTGGAAGAAACATGGATTGGAGAATGAATTAATTTCCTCAGAAATGTAGCCTGTTACCCATGAGGAGACATTGCTGTGCTTGGTAAAAGAACCTCAGGAGAGGACAGAAGTAAAGCTAGACATCATTAAAGTACAACAAAATTGTGATTATTTGGAGGTTCCTGGGTAAGTTGACAGTAGAGACAGTTTTTCAAAACACTGTAGACAAACACTGATATCATTATACTTGTCTGAAACAGTCTGAATTTTCTGAGATTTGTCCATCACTAGAAAAAAAATAATGAATACTATTTTACTAGTGGAATTTTCCCATTGAATGCAAATTATTCCAAAAGTTTATTTTCAGAATGTTTCATGCCTGCCTTTGTCAGACAGCTGGTAGAGGGAAAGGGTTGCAAAAATAAAGAAAATTATATGTAATGAATGACCAATTGCAGTAGATGCTGGGAGATTAAATGTACATTTATTGTGAGGACATAATACTGCTATAACCTAACCTTCTCCACCCCCATAGAGTAAAGAACATTTAATGAAGGAGAGGATGCTTTTATTAATCTCTAGTCCACTTCTGTGCTATACAGAAATCATTAGACATTCACTAGCAATTTCTTCTATCTACCCCATATTTTGTACACAAAAAATTTTTTTTCCAGTCTTTGATAAGGCTGATAAGTAGTTGACTAATACAGGTTGTCTCTTTTTTAAAATAATCAATAAAACATATTTATACACCCTGATATATGGAGATCAGCATGAATTTTGTTTTAAGAAAATCTTTCAAGACTTAGATCACCGAAATTCCAAACTTTTCCTGTTCTTTGAACAGTTCTCAAACTGTAACTCTTAGAAGAAGTCTCTCTCTGGGTGTAGATTTGTTTTCATAAAATCATTCAAAAAACGGCCTTTCCACTGGTGTGTAGGTTACAAATAACATGATTTTCTGGTTGCTTTCTTTTGTACAGTCTTGGAACTTCCTTCTCTCCTTACCCAGAAAATATTAGACTTCCAAGTAGCTGCTAGGCTAAGCTCTTTGGTTCTGCCTCTACTCCTAAACAAAGTTAAAGCCTGATTGTTAGCTCTGCTTCTTTAGCTTTGGTCTAAAGCTGGTTTTCTGTTTACACTCAGACATTTGATCAGTTACTTAGACTATTTTCTTAGATTTTAATTTAAAACAAGAATTACAGGAAGAATAGGTCCTTATAGTGGAGAAGATCTCCTTAAATCTGAGAAATCCCCAGCTTTACATTTTTTCCCTTAAATAAAAATCTGACTTCAATTTTTTAAAATTTTTTTTTTTTTTTTAATTTCTATGGAGATTTGGTAAAATATCCCAAACTGAAGCAATTCTACTCCTCACCCCTTTCAGACCGTGAACACTATGGGTTCCTATGCTCATACTTGCTGACAGGATATTGCTGCTTTCCTTTGATATACAATTTTATATTATTGGCTCCTAGACAATTGTCCTTCGATATATACTCTTACAATTTTTTCTACTGGTTTTTCAGACCTTTTTATTTGTGTTGGTCAAATCAGGTGTAAAAAGTAAGAACAACAGTATGAGGAGTTTGGGTTGAATGAGAATGTGTTGTTCATTCATTTGGTAAGTCCCAAATCCAATATTAAGAAAGATTTCTGCTACTTTTTTTCTGGAGGTTTGGTGAGTAGTCTGTCTTGACCTCCTCAAGGAGGCAGTTCCAAATCTTTAGGCTCCAATCCTGCAGTCAAATCTTCATATTCTAGTGAGTCCAGCAAGTTTTTAAGGAAATACTAAGGTCAAATAACCATGAAGTCACTCCAGGTAAATTTCCTATGACAATCAGTTGTGGAGTTGTTGAGAGCTTCTGACTGGCTGGAGATCAGCAGATGCACCAATAATGCAGATTCATATTTTTCATCTGGTGACAGTAGCAGTGTCTGCTGAAGTACCATTGGTGGGCTTCAGAGGCCCTGGTGACAGCAGTACATTCATCTCTCTCTCTCTCTCTATCTGTACATACACACTAGTACATGCATACATGCTTATACTGGCATCATGTAGCTAATTTAGATACAAGTACACGTATCTATATGAAATCCAAGTAGGCACTTATCTCCAGAGTACATTTATCTAGTTTTCGATTTGCCATATATTCTTGCTTTGAGATAATTTGTTTTCTCCATAGGATTCTGAGCATGGATATGATGTACTGCAATCACGTTAGCCCATTCAGTAAAGCACAGAAAGTGAGAGAAAAGTCAGAGTGCTGTGAATTATAAAGGTTTTTTTGCATTAAAAAACAAACATGTAAGTAAGTATGTGAGTAAGTAGATGTATGCCCTGGTATCTCTGTTTTTTTCAGCAGTAATGGTGTACTGGAGTTAGCTGATTTGGGATACTGGATCTGATTCTTGCTTAAGCACACAAACATAAATAAGGAGAAAAACTGCTAAGTTCACTGAGGTCAGCCTCGTAAGACTGAAGTATAAGATCTCGTTTCTGGACTTCGGGCTGATATCTTACAGTTTTCTTTCTGTGGGAGCAATAAATGCAAAACTATCTTCCAAAACCCCCACTCACTTTTACTGATCCAGAATGTGACTGCAAGATAAAATTTTAATAAAATAATCTATAAAAAAAGAACTCTGATCTCCTAAGAAGACTGAAATAAAGTTTGCATGAATTCCTGGTTAAACGCAACAGTTATGTAATTAATAAAAAACATACCCAGGAGTATGCGTAAGTGCATTCTGGAGTTAGTATTATTTTCCTTTACCACAACATACATTACTCTTTTAAGAAATACTTAATCCTTGGGAAAAATAAGAAAAAAAGAAAAAAAAAAAAGAAAAAAAGACGATGGGTACATTAATTTTCTTGAATATTTCATGGTAAAATTGTGTCTAATTTCAAATGATCCATGTGCATCTTTTGTTTTTAAATGCAGCTATTGACATAACATAAATTATTCTTCATGTAACAAAAAGCCTCCTAGGAGTGTGAGTTCTGACGTAAAGGAACTAGGATGCACTGTCACGCCATACATAGAGTTTAGTTTCTTTTGAAACTTGTATTTGACTGTTAAAATGAAATTACAATAATTGTAAAGTTGGACCTCATTTTTATAAACTGATTAAAATGCAGAGTTGGTAACTCAGAAAACATCCCAATGATACCTGAGGGGTGAAGCGGAAGGATTAGATATGCTGAAGAAAAAAACACACAGAAATGATCATTTTCCCACTGTAGCCATTAAAAAAACTGTAGTTCTTGTTTCTTATAAATACAGTCTCTTTGTAGTTTCCTTGCAGCCTCAAATTTGTTAAAGAAAATATGACATCACTACAGATAGATAGCTCCTTTAAAGTCTTCTCAAGCTGCATTTCACTTTGTAAACATCTCTGAATAACAAAACATGCAGGGCTGGATTCAGCCCTCTACCATGTGCAGAAAATCTTGTTGAGATTCTTCAAAGTTAATGCATGCAGCTGCAACTAGAATTTGGTCTACTTTCTTTATAGGGAGGTCAATAAGCCATCTTATTTTTTTCTGTTTTTCCAAAGTTTCTTTAGATGACTCTTCACCCCTCAAACCACTTTTTTTTTTTTTTTCATTAAGAAAGAAGGAAACGAATTGAATTTTCAAGTCACAAAACTCTGTCGCGTGAAGATCCACATGTTTATGCCAAAGGCCTGAATCCCTGGCCACCTCAGAAAGCATGAAACTGAAATATGAATTTAGTTTGAAACTGAAATATGAATTTGGTTATAAGATGAAAGTTGTGGAGTTGAAGTAACATAAAAACTGGGATTAAAACTTGTTAAACTGACCAGAGAGTGTTATAAATGACCATCTACATTGCACAAGACTTTGCCAAACAACCTGCTGTTACTAATATCACTTACCACAAGGGAATGTTGCAATGTTTGTAAAACACTTTGAAGGCATAAATTCCCATATAATGTCAGCGCTCTCTACAATATGCTACCTATTTTTCTTCTTTTTTGCTAAGGATTGAATTTTTCTTTGACGTTATAATGGTATCACTAAGAAAATAGGACATTATCTGTATCAAAATATGTAGTAATCAAGATTAAAATTTGCCCTTTGTTTGAGGTAAATTTTATGCTAATTTTATTCCCCATAAAAAACTTCCCCCCCCCCCCCCCCCTCCCCCGCCCAGTATTTACAGACAAGGGATACCTGAAATATTCAAAGAAGACAAGGGATATTTTAGCTTTGGCTGAAATACACTTACGAGAAGTAAGTTTGTATCATAAGGAATCTTTCAGGGGTCCTGCTGCCCTGTAAAAAAGCTGCTCAGAGGCTAAACCAGTGGTCATTCTCTCGAATGCCAACATCTTCTTCAAAAGATGGGGCAGAAGTAGCAGCAGCAGCAAGGAGTCTGCTGTACAGTCTCTTCTGGAATGCAAAGTGGCTTTAAGATAAATACTAATATTTAGAGAGAGGAATATTTACTGATATTCCCTTAGCTAAACACTGCAGCTGTAACTATAAAGCATGTGGAGATGGCAAAGCAGCCAGATCCTTTCCTAAGAGTGTTTTTTAATTATTTTTTTTTCTCTCCTAACTATAATGGGTGACTGCTTTTCTGCCTAAACATAGCTCTAAAGGGCTATGAAAACTGAAGTCCTGCAAAGCTGCTAAGTATTTCCTCAGATTTACAATAAAATTCTGCATTACGAATCTCCTAGTAAAATCTCTGAAGCATTGCAAGCAGTACTTACATAATTTTCCGTTAAGTCAGTATTTGTGTGTTCAACACCTAGAAAATAAAGAAAGTGAGAGTGGATAAAGAAGGCAAAAAAACAAAGGAGGGAAGAGGGGGAGGGAGGGTGAGTAACAACAACAACAACAACAACAACAAAGATAAAAAAGAAAAACCCTACCCTGAAACAGCTATGCAGCTATTAAACATATGCCAAAGTAAACAATAGTGTGAGGGTCTGCCATAGCTTTGCCCTGCAGGTAGACGGCAGGCGGCACAGAAGGAAAGCAAATGGCAAGGAAAAGAGAAAGACAGTACAGGATATGGATGAGATGCCGAGCCCTGAGAGCATGAACGGCCTGATTGTGATCCTCAAGTCACACCATCAGCCATGCAAAACAGGACATACCTTTCTGGCTTGCTGGTTCTGTCGGCTGAAACAAAGCAGTCCCATTCTCAGCGGGAGGCCAAATCAAAATGAAATTTTATTTAGTCTGCACTGTCCCCAGATTGGTTTTCAGAATGACTGCTTTAGGAGATAGCATGGATGTGGCTGATGCATGCTTTGCATATGAAACTGCAATAGGGGGAAAAAAAAAATCTACATAATCAAAAAAATCTGTGCCGTGTGTATGGCAAAAAACCCTGGACGTTAGTGAAGCAGCTACAATAGATGTTTTTTAAAAATGGCTTTTCTGATTTAAATGCACATTTGTGTGCCACAATACTATTTTCAATAAACATATAATAAATAATTTTGCATGTAGTTATTCAGAAGCTACCATGAGAGACTAAAATATCAAATCATTTTCCTGGGGTTTTGTTTTGTTTTGTTTTGTTTTGTTGTTTGTTTTTTTTTTTTTTAATCACTAAGTAGAATTACAGTTTGGAAGCAAATACAAACAAAATGTATATCTAAAGAGGATTTCAGAGGATTTCTGTATCTTGCAGTATCTGGTGATGATTGTACCTCAGAATCTTCTTCAGTTTAGTGTTTTGTTTCAGTCTCTGTTTCCTAGAGGACCCAAAGACAGGCCTACTGTATTAAAGAACATCTGCTTTTTGTACCACTGATCTAATGCATTCAACCTTGCACTTTTAAGAATGGATCCATTCTTTGATTAGACACACTTAATTTTACAGATTATTAATAAATAAAAAAGATCATCAACTAGTCGCACAGTATTTCCATTAGAAGTTAGAAACAACTTACAAAAGCAAGGAATAGTCTGCTGAATATGCAGGGCATACACCATGTAATGCCTTTGTTGTCAGTTATGCTGCAAATGAGATTTTCAAATAGGATTTGCAGAGGCAGGGCAGTGATCAACACAGTGCAACATCCAGAAAAGGGAAGTTAAGCACAGTATTCTGTGAAACAAGGGGGCAGAAGGGAGTCTATTTGTAAATACATGTTATTATCCAAAGAAAACACTTATCACTGCTTGAATTTACTACACCAGCTACTTGGAACTAGGTGATACCAATAATTTTGTAGGTGCATATCTGTGTGGGCATGTGTGTTTGTATTTATCTGTGTGCAGGGCATGTAAGCTTGTAGTTAGGACCATGTGCACATGTACATGCTCGATACTCACACTGTAAAAGACAAGCAAAAGGCAGAACAAGCAGTACACATGTTTTTAATTGACAGATATTTCTCTCCTAAAACAAGCAGTGTTAATACTGTGCTCCATAACATATGGACAGTCAAAAAATGGGAAGGAAGAAACAAACAAACAAACAAAGCTCACCATAAAATCTTTAAGAATGCAAAGGGGACAATGATCCTTAATAAAGAGTATAGATAAAAACTTCCAGGCATAATGAGACACAGTGCAAATCATTCACACAATGTGCTTTCACACAGCAGTGACGGAAGTCACTGACAACAATACCACCATGTGCAGATACTCCTTGGAGAAACAGTCAAGCAAATTTTGTAATTCTATCTTCTATGCTTTGCAGGCTGAGTTTGAGACTTACCATAACAAAATGTGCTAGAATATTGGTGCTGTAAAATTAAGCACTGGTCATTATGGAAGGTAATGTCATAGTAAGCTCTCCTGTTGCTATTTAAAACTAGAAATCCATAAGAAACCCAGTGAAAAAGAAAACATTCATTCTCCTTATGTCTTGGAACAACTGTTTTTATAATTGTAGTAATCCTAACAAGATATCCAAACAGTCCCTAGCCTTGTGCCATATCCTATTTATTCTGATGTATATCTCATAGTGAAGCTTTGTCTATACTGAATTGATTTGATCTTTTTGGGCATTATTATTTTTACAGATGCTTTTTTTTTTTGTTTGTTTTTTGGGTTTTTTTGTTTGTTTTTCCCCTCACAGAACTTCCAACTTTAAGGAAAAAGAAAGATATGATNCCTGGGGTTTTGTTTTGTTTTGTTTTGTTTTGTTGTTTGTTTTTTTTTTTTTTAATCACTAAGTAGAATTACAGTTTGGAAGCAAATACAAACAAAATGTATATCTAAAGAGGATTTCAGAGGATTTCTGTATCTTGCAGTATCTGGTGATGATTGTACCTCAGAATCTTCTTCAGTTTAGTGTTTTGTTTCAGTCTCTGTTTCCTAGAGGACCCAAAGACAGGCCTACTGTATTAAAGAACATCTGCTTTTTGTACCACTGATCTAATGCATTCAACCTTGCACTTTTAAGAATGGATCCATTCTTTGATTAGACACACTTAATTTTACAGATTATTAATAAATAAAAAAGATCATCAACTAGTCGCACAGTATTTCCATTAGAAGTTAGAAACAACTTACAAAAGCAAGGAATAGTCTGCTGAATATGCAGGGCATACACCATGTAATGCCTTTGTTGTCAGTTATGCTGCAAATGAGATTTTCAAATAGGATTTGCAGAGGCAGGGCAGTGATCAACACAGTGCAACATCCAGAAAAGGGAAGTTAAGCACAGTATTCTGTGAAACAAGGGGGCAGAAGGGAGTCTATTTGTAAATACATGTTATTATCCAAAGAAAACACTTATCACTGCTTGAATTTACTACACCAGCTACTTGGAACTAGGTGATACCAATAATTTTGTAGGTGCATATCTGTGTGGGCATGTGTGTTTGTATTTATCTGTGTGCAGGGCATGTAAGCTTGTAGTTAGGACCATGTGCACATGTACATGCTCGATACTCACACTGTAAAAGACAAGCAAAAGGCAGAACAAGCAGTACACATGTTTTTAATTGACAGATATTTCTCTCCTAAAACAAGCAGTGTTAATACTGTGCTCCATAACATATGGACAGTCAAAAAATGGGAAGGAAGAAACAAACAAACAAACAAAGCTCACCATAAAATCTTTAAGAATGCAAAGGGGACAATGATCCTTAATAAAGAGTATAGATAAAAACTTCCAGGCATAATGAGACACAGTGCAAATCATTCACACAATGTGCTTTCACACAGCAGTGACGGAAGTCACTGACAACAATACCACCATGTGCAGATACTCCTTGGAGAAACAGTCAAGCAAATTTTGTAATTCTATCTTCTATGCTTTGCAGGCTGAGTTTGAGACTTACCATAACAAAATGTGCTAGAATATTGGTGCTGTAAAATTAAGCACTGGTCATTATGGAAGGTAATGTCATAGTAAGCTCTCCTGTTGCTATTTAAAACTAGAAATCCATAAGAAACCCAGTGAAAAAGAAAACATTCATTCTCCTTATGTCTTGGAACAACTGTTTTTATAATTGTAGTAATCCTAACAAGATATCCAAACAGTCCCTAGCCTTGTGCCATATCCTATTTATTCTGATGTATATCTCATAGTGAAGCTTTGTCTATACTGAATTGATTTGATCTTTTTGGGCATTATTATTTTTACAGATGCTTTTTTTTTTTGTTTGTTTTTTGGGTTTTTTTGTTTGTTTTTCCCCTCACAGAACTTCCAACTTTAAGGAAAAAGAAAGATATGATTGCTTTAAGAATAGGAAACCAAAACTAAAGCTAGTATTCCCAAAATTCAATGCACCTGGCATTCACTTTATACCTAATAAGCATCCGTGAATATGCAAATGTTCAATGTCTCCAGTAACCTCATTAATTTATTCCTCAGGCAATCAAAGAATGTGAACCAGTCCTCTGCTACTAATACTCGAAGTGGTACGCTGCTCAGCATTGCTAGAATCATCTGAAAGCACATTCTGCATATTGAAAAACTGTTTCATCTTTCTTCTTTCCTTTGCCTCTCTAATTCAAACAAAGACTTCATACCTCAATTTACACAGCTGACAGCAAAAGTTGAAAAATGCCAAAAAATAATTAAGACACACATATATATTTTTTATATATATATATGTCCACATCCACACATACATGCTGAGAAGATAAAGAGTTTAAAAGAGATCTCAATAGAATTCTAGTTTAAGAACCACCTGAGTTTTCTTCTTTATTTATTTGGAAGGGGGGGGGATCTTGGGCAGGATGGGGACGGGGGGAAGAAATGACCTGCCTCCTACTCTGCAGAGCAGCTGAATAATCTTTTCCTTTGCCCACATTAAAAGCCCTGAATAATGTTTATAAAATGTTAGGGAATCCCGGTAGGTTTCCTATTTAACAAGCCATGTATGACAAATCACAGTGTAATGTACTACGTTCTTAATCTTTAATTAGAATGTGAATATCTGCGCGAGAACGCAGTTAACTTTGACACATTAAATCTTCTGGTTAAAGTGCCTTACAGGAAGTGCAAAGATGAAACACTGCAACAATCTACTGCCTCTATCCATTCACCCAGACAGTTGGGGAAGGATGATAACATCTTGTAATACCTGCTCTGTAGTAATTAATCGCTGTGGTATTTAGGACCATTCAAGTAGACAAATATGACAGAGACAGGGACAATTAGGAACCTTGTTCAAGCTACATTAACTTTTCCAGCTATTACAACACAGCAGCTCAAGTTTGCTTGTAAAAGCTGCAGAGGGATTGTTATGCATTAGCCGTGCGATTATTAATGAAAGAAAAGGAGAATTGTGTTTATTGTAGTTTGAAAATTGCAAATAAATTTCAATTATCTGCTATGTCATTTTGTTAAACATGCATTCTGGAAATGCCTTTGTACTCTAAATCATGAGCTACTTAGAGCAAACTAATACTAGAAAGCCTTTGGGAGATATAGAGTCAATATTTTTGTTGAACTGGCCTTCTTTCTTGTTGAAATTGGAGATAGACAGAGAAACCTGAAGATATTTCAGATAGCAAACTCCACAGACTCTCTGGCATTCACTCTGCCTCCATGCATGAACAGGCAGTTGGCTCAGGCTTCAACACATTACTCGTGGAACATGTGCTCTACTGCCTAAGAAAAAGAAAGCTCAACTCTCTTACTGTTTGCATATAGAAAGTGCACATATAAATAAATAATCAACCTGGGGGAAAAGCCTCTTTAAAAAAAAGCCCTTTGATCTTGGCCATTATTGCCACAGTCATCACCAGAACAAACTGAATGAAAGATACTGGAAAGATTCGGGCCCTAATGTGGAATAGGCATTTTAAAGTTTACATGTTGTGTTTTACTTTCCAATTAATAAAGAGCAGCAAATGCACTGTAGATGATAAAGCTGGTGCTTTGACTATACATTTGAGGTGGCATAATTTGCTGTTCCTTGTTAGTAACGCACAAATACGTATCAGTTCTCAGTGTTAAAGGAGGATGGCCAGAAAACAACAGCACTGGACAAACACTGTGATGACTTTGGTGTGAGGACTCACACAGTGGATGTTTTCTTTAAACAAAAATGAAATGACCTAAACCTGTGGCCCTTTTGTGTTCACTGTCTATGAGTATTTGAACTAGAGTTTCTTAGCAGCATGAATTCTTGCAAAAAAGCTAATTTGAAAGTCATACGTGCGAGTGTTTGTGGAAAATGAAATCTAAATTTGCATGTGCAAATATTTGCACTGGGTATGTTGCTGTCTTCCCCCAGTCAGGGAGCAGCAGAGTTGCCACGTGCCTTGTCCCACCAATCCTGCCTGAGGAACCCAGCTTGAGTTTCATATATTGTGTCAAATTTCCCTAGCGAACTTGTTTACGATCAAGCCCCAAAGTAGGAAAAAAAAAAGAAAAAGGAAAAAAGAAAAAAAAAAAAAAAGGCGTTAAAAGTGTATGAAATGTACTTGAACAACAAATGTTTGCAGCGATGGGAGATGTGTAGCTGGGCATTTAGAAATCAGAAACAGAGGCACCTTGGCACAAAACAGAGTTTGTTAGAAAGTGTTCTCTCAACACTTGTATGACTGGTTTTACCTCTTGTCTTCTTCCAAGGGATGAAAAAGGAAACGAAGGGGTGAAAATAATGATCAGGACAGAAAACATTCTTTTCCCATCTGTCAAGTGTTGGGTCAATCTAATAAAATATTAACTTTTAAATGAAAAATATTGGTAAGCCTCAAAGTGCTTTCTAAATGTGTAAATGTGTAGGACAGAACTCCACCATGTATTTCCAGGTGAGGTCTTCCACGTTTTATCTGCATTTCTTTTTCTTTTCTTTTTTTTTTCTTTTTTTTTTTTTTTCTTTTCTTTCTTTNTTTTTTTTTTTTTTTTTTTTTTTTTTTTTTTTTTTTTTTTTTTTTTGTAATTTTATTTCTTTCAGTTTGGTAGTTGCAAACTACACTGCCACATGTGTGCCATTTTCTGCAACCCGCGTCATTGTACTCTAGAAATAAAAGAAAAGCCAGCTTAACCCCGCAGAAATCTGCATCCCCACCCCAGATTCTGTTGTCACAAAATGAAGGAGGGAGGGGGCCTGGGTGGGAGGGGAGGGTGGGGGGTGTGAGAAGGGGGAAAGCAGCTCAGTGCACAGCAACAATTCCCCCTCTCAGCTGAGCTGCAATGATGTCAGCTTTCTGATTACAAACTGCTTATTTATGCTTCAACAGCTGCCAAGAGCAGCAAATAAGTGGCTAAAAGAGTGTCTAGACCAGGCATTCAGGCCTCTATTGTTTGCTGGTTGTTACCTGGTTGACAGCGATGGGTACAGCTGCCTGGTGTGAAAGAGAGCAAGGGATGGGGAGGCAGTGATTGACAGAAGGGCCCTCGGGGTCAGGCACAGCCAGCCCCGATGGCCCCATGGCTTTATGTTCCCTGCTCTAAAGGGAAAGCGATGGCTCTGCCTAGAGGTTGGAGGTGAAAGGAAATGTACGAGGGTAATGAAAAAAATCCTTTAGCCAAATTTGTGATCATGAACAGTTACTCTGGGGAATTTAAACCCAAATGTTAGACAGTTTTCTCTATATGCAGAAATGATTATTGGTAGCCACCGCAGGAATAATAATGTGCTACACGCATGTTGGCAAAATGTATCTTTGTGCAGTCTCTTACACAGGAACTTAAAACTGTGGATGGTGTTACTTTCGTTTGGGTTAAAAACTGATAATTGCTAAAAACTGATACTTTGTGATATAAAGCTCATTCTGCTCCAGGGCTAGCTTGAAAAGCACTCCCAAGGTTTTCTGAAAAATGTTCAGGTCTTTGGAAAGGAAAAATAGAGATTTGGATTAGACAATGACCTATCAAAAGCTCTCATCTACTCACTCAGTGAACTTCCATCACTTAGATTCTGGAGGGACAACATCTAGTAAAAAAAACAGCTTGGAGGGAACTAGTAAGCCTCTAACTAGGCTGACCAAAATCCATTTTTTTTTTTTTTTTTTGAAAGCCTGTATAGAGATGTCCTCAGTCCAGCTCTGATCTCATGCATACTAGTGCAGTCCAGGTGTAATCCTGCTGAAGTCAGAGGACTGGCATTGGCTCAAGACAACTGCAATCAGGCTGACTGAATTCCTCACCTCCCACCCTACTCTACCCACAAGAGTGGATATGTTTCAGCAAAGAAGCAAAAGCTCTCAGAAGTTTTAAAAGGATGAAACCAATGAATTGTTTTTAATACAACACAAAATCAGGTTCAAAAGTCTTGCAACAACACGTAAAAACTATGAAGATAGGGAGCACCCTGGGAAGAATTAAAGCTTTATGTGCCCTACCAGGTCTGCTCCTATACTCCCTTGAATATATGTGCATTAAACTGCTGGGGCAGCCATGAGTAGAACTAATCTTGCATTCCCGTTTGGCATTTTTTGACACCAGGCGAAGTCCCATGCCAAGAAAAAAAAAGTTGATTTTCAGAGCTTGTTACATATGACTGAATTATTAAATGTTTTATGACCATATGGTATAATTTTTTTTTACTGTAGTATTTGAAATAGATTATAATTAACAAATGAGTAACCTTTCTCCAGTAGAGGATAAGGAAACAAAAATATTCTGGGCATCAGTAGCAGCTAGAGAGCTAGAAGTACAGCAGACCACCTGAGCAGAACAAGCTTAATTTGGGTGTATAGTTGGCATTCTACATATCTGATGCAAAAGCTGTAACTAAAATGAAATCATGTTAAATTAGCTGTAAAAAATAAGTTGATTTAATTAAGCACAGAAAGACTTATTAGATATAATAAAATGTTAAAAAGTCAAATGATGTGCAGTTACATTTCAGCTAATACTGCTCAACAAATCTACTAAATTTATTCCTTTCAATAATGATCTGTTTTGAGCATTTAATTAGATAAATAATATTTAATCACTTCAGCAAATTTGAACTAGAAAAATTCCTTGTCATCAGTGGTGACTCATTCTCGCTAATACCTACCTTTAAAGAAAAGGTAAAGCTAGATGATCTTCTGGAGCAGCAAAGAGTATGAGACTAATACAAATCTGTCTCTAGGCCTCATTAAAAAAACAAGGTTTGCTAAACAAACTATTATTTACAGTGAGAAGTGTGCATATTTTACCAGGAAAGAGCATTCACATGTTTGCCTCTTTTCAGCATCAGGCACTATAAGTAGATGATAAGAAAAGATATTCACTAGATGTCCTATAATTCATCATAATACTGTTTCATTTAATAACTACTTTGCTGAAGTGATTGGCATGATTACAGGAAAATTACTTCAAATTATTCATCTCTTATCTAGCATTTAAGATGTCCTAAACTTGCATGAGAGTTAGCATAATGGGACCTATTAATTACTAATGCTGCAAGTCCTTCAATACTTAAATATCCTTACTACCAGGTGTGCTGTGTAATGCAAATAAAGAAATACAATCCAAAATGATTGCTTTCCAAGACAGTGTCACCCAAAGTTTAATAAATTAAATACCAAGTGCAAAATTCTATGGCCCACCCATCAATTCAAAATATCTAGATGTTCATGTCTTTTATTTTTTATCTTTCTCTGTATTTCTTCCTCTCTCTTATCTACATACCTTTGCAGGTGTGTATGCATGTGTAAAAATAAGTATATAAACAGTATATGATATATATTCTGTTTATTTTCTACTCAGAGGCATTCGATGTGCAAGGCTGCTATAAAAGACAGGGTAAGTACATAGTCTCTGTCCTAAATAGCACCTTTTCATCTCAACCTCCTATCCATTAAATGCTATCTGCTCAACAAAATTTACTCCTATGTGCAAACACTTCCAAGCAAAGAAGCATTATTATTTGTTAAAGGCAGGGAAGCTAGAGCAAAGATAGCCAGAAGCCATATTTGTCCTCTCTGCAATCTGGATTTAACAGCCAATGTAAATGAGAACAGCCATACATTTACACCCTTGGCTCAAATTTACACCCTGATTTTCCAAGAGCCCTTATGAAAATCATTGCAGCAGAAACCAGGGGTAGGTCCTTCACATCCATCTTTCTAGCTCACCTGTGACATGCCCATAGGGTGTCTGCTGCTTTTTAAAAACACCTAGGATGGATAATGTTCCCTGAAGGCCTAACGTTTCAGTCTTACCCCTCAGAAACAACACTTAAATTGTGCAAAGAAGACCCATGCAGTTGCAATCTCTTGTTAGTGATGTGTTAAACTCCCTTTACAAAAGAAAGGCTGGGAAAAATACTGGTTTATTTTCTTTATGGAATCCATCCTCAAGTCCATGATCAACTATTCTCCCTTTCTTTCTCTATATCTCCTTTGCTGGTTTTATTATCATGACCAGTACCTAAGTTCTTTCAGTTAAAGTTATGATGTTGAAGTGAAGAAACAGGAAATACGGGATCAAAACCAAATCAAACTGAATAAAGTAAAAAAAACCCAAAACCAACAAAAAAGAAACCTTAAAGTAAAAAGCAGATAAAGACCCCATAAAAATTAATTGTTACTGACATATGGCAAGTGATCAAGCCTAAAGGCTCTGGGCTTTCTGACAAAAATCTGTGAAAATACAAGTGAAAACGTTCAAAACTCTTTGTTGTTCCTTTTGAGGTTACTCTTTTTGAGGTTCACAACAACTTTTATTTAATGGATAGTCACTGCTGAAATGGTACGAAGCCTTCTGTGACTGGCAAGCTTTCATAAATCTACTCCAGTTTTCCTGTTGTAACATAAACAAAATACTGCCAAACTAGTTATTCTACAGTGTGCAAAGGACTTCACCAAATCTCCATTACTCCATTCAGTCATAGATATTTACTATCTGGGCTAAACTCATGGGTATTTAGTGTTTATAATTCTAATTCTGCAGCTACTAGTGAGGACTCTCGTATTATAGAATACTCCACTCCAAAAGTTAGAATTCTTTACTAAACAAAGTATTTGCAAAAAACTCTTGGTTTTGGCCAGATGAAATTATATCTGGCTTTTTACACATGACATTACAGAAACCTATTAGCTAGTCAGTAGATTAGTTTTTCAATGCTGGCTGTCATCCATATTGTAAAAGAAAGACACCAACAGCTGTTGAACATCATAAGCATGGGTAATCACAAGCTTTGCATAGCTCCTATGGCCAGAAACTCCTCCCTCACCCAGTATGTCCTCTGCAGAAAAAGATACCTTCAAAACTGCTCTGGGCACTGCACAGAACAACCTTCTAGGTTACCTGTTGAAGTCACATCTTGTTCTTCACCTTAGCTCACTAGAACCAGAGATTTATCATATTTGTACAATGTTAAACAATGTGAAGTGATAACTTCTACATAATAACCTCAGCCTTTGACTAACATTATAAGATGCAATAATTCCCACTCAGATACTTTGAACAGCATTGTATCTTCACTGGCTCACTAGGCACTTAAAATTTTGCCATGACAATAGTGATTCAGATTTGAGATACTCTTTTTTTTCTTCTTCATCAGTGTGTCTACACCATTTAGTATACTTCTCATGTGACAAAACCACAGAAGTGACTCGCTTCACAGAACTGGTTTATTACCTTACCTTGAAAAGCTGACAATCACCACCACATAAGGGATGCAATAGGATGAAAATGGGATTAAAAAAAAAAAAAAATCTGCACCAGTTCACATTGGTTGTGACTAATAAGAGATATGCCTGAGAGTGCAAAGTGATGCAGAAGAAATTACTCAGATCTCTAATTTTTGGATACATCCACTTCTTTCCTCCTGGCAGCCTGTAACTCCCATATTCTGAAGGCCTTCAATTTAATTTAATATTTAATAATATATACAATCTCTGCACTGAAAGTGCTTGACTACTTAACCCGAATACTGCAACCCAGAACGAAGTCTTCACGTGGAGTCCTAGAATGGAATAATACTGCAAAATACCTCCAGTTAAGTCTTCATAAATGGAAAGCAGTTCTGACAAGTCTTCTATGGTTTAGAGAGTCACGTCTAATGGATTAGAAAATCTTGTCTAATGGATCAATCAGAGGACTCGGACAACTGCAAGCGGGAATAATGCTGGGGAACCATCAATCCCACCAGCTAGGTGGAAAAAAAAGTGCTATGCTTAGTGCAACTACTTATGGAAACATAATTAAGGGCCAAATTCCCTGAGCATCTGCACCAGCTTCAGTTTGGATGATGTTTGGAGTAAATCGTACCAGCAAATGAGTGTGTTGGTGGGAGGTATCACTGATACACTTGTGATTTTCACTGCTTACCACCTCAGCTGAACTGCAGCCTTTCAAGGAGAAAAAACATGAGTTTCTTTACTGCTTGAGCTAAACAGCCTGGATTCTAGCTGAAATATCTGGGAGGTGAGTCCTTTGTAAGTCGGTTTGGGGGAGGAAACTCAACACATACAAAGACTAATTGGCAGCAAGTAGTGTTGGTAACTCCTACACTTTTGAGAACTCAGGCTTCCAGCCAGTTATGCTACTGCAGGAACTTAAGGACTTTGTGATGCCCTTGAAATCTCTTTCTTTCTTCCTGTGTCAGGTTGTAATTGCAACTTTTGGTCTCTTTATTTACAGTCAGCTCAGAGCAGGATACTGGGAGGCATTTTATGATTAGTGATAAATCAGGGGTTTACATTTATAAACACATTGATTGCACAGTGGCCTGTGCTTGAAAGAATTGGACCTGATGATCCACCTTCTTGCCTAGAAAAGGGCATCAGCAAGAAGCATGGTGGAATCCCGACACTACCAGACCCCTGTCTAACAAAAAGCAGCGCTGTTCTCTGCTTCGGATCTTGCAGGTGCATCTGTACCTCCTAACAGGGGACCTTATCACTCTCTACAATTACCTGAAAGGAAATTGCAGTCAGGTGGGGATTGGGCTTTTCTCCCTGGCAACTAATGACAGGACAGGAGGGCATAGTCTGAAGCTGTGCCAGGGGAGATATTAGGAAGTACTTCTTCATGGAAAGGGTGATTAGGCACTAGAATGGACTGCCCAGGGAGGTGGTGGAGTCATTGTCTCTGGAGGTCTTTAGGATTGGATGTGGCACTTGGTGGCATGGTTTAGCTGATGTCATGGTGCTAGGTCATAGGCTGGACTGGGGGATCTCAGAAGTATTTTCCAGCCTCAATGATTCTCTGATTCTGCGATTCTGTAACAGTCCAAGATCACACTGTATGCCTAGAAGTACCAAGATTCCTATCAGGAATATGTATGCTGTGGGACCCAGGGACATGTCTTTCTGCAAATATCTGTGTTTGTGCCTCAGCAAGCTCCAAGTGTAAATCAGCATAAGATTTGTTGGGTGAGCAGAATTACTCTTTGCTGCCCTGTGGTTTCCATGAAAGGCATGCGAACTGCCTCTTGGGGTGCACCACGGAGTGCCTACTTCCATTGGAAAGAGGTGGCAAAAAAGCACCTGCCTGTGCCAGTAAAGATCAATGACCCTAAGGCAATTTTAAAGTGCATTTGGAAACCACAGATTTTTACATCCCGCTTGTAAGACCAATCTAAGTGGAGGAACAATTGCCTCCGCTGGTGACACTAACATAGAATTCTTTCTTTGTGTCTGATTTAAAGCACTGGAAGACCTGCACATCTGTTTTGCTGAGAAATGCTGCTTTCAGGTGACTATAGGTGGCACACTGAGTAGGATGCCTTGCTATCAGAGCCGTATGGACCCGAGAGTGGAGCCCTGTAAATAGTGCTTCATCATGCAAGCCGGGATGTCACCTCTGTGCAGGCAGATGGTGGTATGAGTGGGCTCTAAGCATCACTACTGAGATGAAGTGAGACAGCACTTGTGACAACTTAATGCTGACTGAGTAACATCAACACAAGCCTTCTTTTCTGTTGTAGCTGTCTTACGATGTCAGAAGATATGGATCTGAGATTGAAAAGACACTTTTGACAGCATAATGGCTGAAACAGTTTTGAAACATTTAAAGCAACAATAAAGCGCAAAAGGGGAAAAAAGGGTGAGGATAATGGGGTGTGACTTCTCAAAGGACATGAGGTTTCATTTCTCTTCGAATAATTTTGTGTCTTCAGAACTACTTCTTTCTGAAACCCCAAGTCACAATTTTCCAGAAAAAGTCTGTCACAGACTTAAGCATTTTCAGAAGGCAGTAATCCACCTTCATACCTTTTTTCACTGTAATTCTCACCCATTCTAACTACGTTGGCTTCAGTTGTGAAGGCATAAAGCATACTGAAAGATTTTTCTAGTATGTTCATAGTTCAGCTTCCTAAAATCATGGTGAATTTTAAAACACATCTAAGAATGAAATAATAGACTTAGAACTCCATACGTTTGTGCAAAGAAAACAGAAGTGCAGGTCTTTAAACACATCATCCAGCAATATTTCTCCTTCAAACTCAGAGCTTTATATGATAATTTTGAACTATTAAAAACAGAAATACATCCAAACTCTGATACAAAATGCTCTGGTTTTGTTGCCTGGGTTCCCTAAAAAGGAGCCCTCAATACTCTGTATGAGTAATCCTTAGAAAAGAACAGATAAATACAAAGATGTGATTAATGTTCTAGCAAATGATGATCATATAAAAATCATAATCAAAGTGATTTGTATTTTTGCAGACTCTGTCTTTAACCCGTGACTTTGTAATTGAACATTTGTAATTTGTTTAGGATTCTTCTACTTTCATTAGTTTTTTAAAAATTATGTTGTAAAATCAATGCATTTATCTCCCCTTTACCTCCCTCTAAGAAAATATTTCTTTTTATGGCAACTCTTTAAAAATTCAGAAGAAAAAAAAATAAGAAGAAAAAGACTTAAAATTTTACATCTGAAATTCATTCCATATTTGTTGTATTCATTACTTTGATGTGGAGTTCAGAAGCTGTGTTAGTACTGTACTTCCTCACTGTGGTGTGATTGGACTTTCAGAACACTGTTCCACACAAATTAAGCGTGCTTAAAAAAAAAAAAAAGAAAAGAAAAAAAAAGAAAAGCTTTCAAATTTATGCTCTTCTCTGGGGAGTAGAGTAATTAAAACAAACTTAAAAATCATTAAGAGAAATGGGTAATGTTAGATATTATTTTTTCCTCAAAACATTTAAGCTTTCTTTTCTATTTAGCACATTAATACATATTTCCCATTAGAAATAAAAGCTATAGGCCCAGTTCTGTCATGGCGGTGAGCAGGCAGTTGGATACAGTAATGCATGCCTGAAGCCTTCACCAAGGATGATAAGCCTGCATGAATTTTACGAGTCTCAGTATCAAGGTTGCCCTCGCCCAAGGGATTTAAGAATAAGGGGGGAAAAAAGAGAAGGCAGATGTATGAATAACTGGCATTGTAAATCTTCACCGTGGCAACCTACAGCTAGAAAAAGTCTGTGATGGGTTCATGACTTGAGAAGAAAGCGACACAGCAGAATGTGAATGGATTTTCTTCAGCTACTTAATACACTGCTTAGAGCAGCTTAAGGGTGTGTGTGTGTGTGAGTATGTGTGTGTGTGAGGGAGAGAGAGTATGTGCATGTGTGTAAGGAGGGGGAGATCTGTGGAAATTTGTTAGAAGGAATTACTAGTGTTACATGGATTGCTAGGGCTTTTTTTTTTTTTTTTTGCCTTTTCTCCCCCCACCCCCCCTTTTTGGGGGAGGCTGTAGAGGAGGAGGAATACTATTTAGTCTCAGAATATAAATGACTGGATTTTGCTTGGGAAAAAAAAAGATGGTGGGGGAGGTGCATAGAATTATGCAGGCAAGTAACAATGAGCAAATTGGACCCTTAACAATACAGCACAAGGTCATAGCGAAAGTCACCAGAGTAGGGTGGTGGGGGTGGCTGGTAGTAGAAAACAGATCATGATAAATAGCTTCCCATTTTGCAAAATCTGGTAGTTAATGAAAATAAGATGCATTTGAGTTGTCTGTGAACACCTGATTTTTTTTTTCCCCCTTTCTCTCTCTCTCTCTCTCTCTCTCTGGTCCTGCTGATGTATGAAAGCAAAGCACTGACTCTAATTGTGCAATTATAAAACGGAAATGATGCAGGTTTGGCAACACAGAGAAAGAAGGCAGCTCAATAACATTGTTTAATAACAAGCAAATAAAGCTCAAAGGGGAAAGAGGTGACTATTTCTGCTTTAGACTCATTAAGGAGCCTGAAACATATTGTAAAAGAGTGATATTTAATTATGGGCTGGACTGATAACATGGAACAGGGCCTCACTGGGAGAAAGAGACCCTATGCTCCTAGGAGTGAGCAGCTCTAAACATCAATTACCATGATTATCTACCCGGTGCTTAGAAAATGTACCCGTCTCCGTGTTCTGGCAGCGACCCGTAAACAGGCACTGCATAGGCAAATTTATGGGCACAGTCAGCTGGGGCCAGGTGGGAAAGTGAGCCTCCCATTGGTGACTTCTGTGCAAAAGCAGGAAAGAAGCAAAAGAAAGAAAAATCTGTCTTCTGCACTACTGAAAGAGCAATTTATTACCAAGCATTTGCAGGAGACAGCATTTGTTGCCCTGCTGCCTTTTTTGCCTCTGTTGGCTGTCTGAATGAGGAATGGGAGTATATTAACCAACTCATGGGTTACAGAAGACGGCTTGGCATGGGCCCATCAAACTTCGCTGTGCTAAGGCAAGTCAAAGGTCAAGAGAGCGTTAGCAGCAGAGATTTAGAATCGAGTGCATCTCTTTAACCTTAACTGCTGGGAAAGGATGGAGTCACTTTATTTCTTTAGTCAGGAACTTGGTTGCAGTGAAAGATGTCACAAGGAGGAGGGTACCATCCAGCCTGGAGCAGATGGGAAAGTGTAGAGTGCAGTGACTTGTAATATTCCTTAGTGGTCATGTAGATAACCTTAGAAACATCTTTGCTGTGCCTCAGCTCCACATTCACCATCAGACCTAGAGGCTGGATGTCTGGCATATGTGTTTGTGCATCTTTGTTAATACTCCACAGACCAAAGAAATAGAGACTGATGGTGAAAAGAGGTGTCAAATCCATCTGAAGCCATTTAATCTTTCCTTCTATTTGAACCAACATTATTTTCACAGAGGAAAATCTTCAGTAAATAGAACATGCTAATGACACGTGCACTGAACTTTATTTTTAATGACAGAGAGATTTCTTTACCTGGAAAGGCAGTGTGCAAGGCATAGGTTGCCGTGAACTAGTTCATAGCTTTTCTGCCTTCCTGGATCTGCCACAGGTTATTGGATGGCCTTGAGCACATCACATAAACTCTGAGGATGTCTTACTCCTTTAACAGTGCTTCTGCATCTATATGATCCTTGAAACACCAATGTCTCTTTCTGTGGTATTTGCCGTGTGCCCTGTTCTGCCTCTAGTCTCTGTGGTCTGCAGGAATCACTGGGATTCGACACATCAGGGAATGATTTGGCTCCACACCCAGTCCACACATTCGTTCTCAGTGAGGGTTCTATTAAGCCATCATGGTGCACTGTGCACTGATGCATGAAGCGATCTGTGCAGAAAATCATGTTTTAAATTATTGGGAAGAGGCATGTCACTTGCTGCTTAAAAGTAGCCTGACATATATGTACACCCTGATGACCGAGCACAAGAGAATACTTTTGCTCAGATGTTATGAATAAGATTCTGAAATTCTCAAAGACACTTAAATATAGATAAAAGGGGAAATTTAGCTTTAACTAAGGTAAAGTTTTCATGCAACACATGTATTGAAGGAGAAATGTATTTTTCTGAATGAGAAAAGAGCCTTAAAAGAACATCAGTTCTGTCTATTCTCAAAAATCCATGCTGAGTATTTTTCAGACAGCTTTAGATGATTAGCCTCCATCACTCTTTATTGTGGTTACATCTTCCTCAAAACAGACAGGTCAACAGTGAGGAAAAGAGGTTAAAGATGCTTTAAAGTAAGTACAAAATTTCTAGGACTGGGAAAGGATCACAATATTTAGGGTAAGGATGGATTTTTTTTTCTTTATTTCCATTACTTTTGGGTCTGTATAAGCCTTAGCAAAATGGAGCTTGTAACAACGCATTAGCAAATAATTAAAGAATTAGTGATGCTTAAAAAGACTAGGATCTCCACCAGCTGACTGGAAGACAGCATGAGCCAGAATGGGTTTATGAGGAGCAGCTCCTGTTTGACCAACCTTGTTAATTTTTATGAACAAGTGACCCACCTGGTGGATGTGGGAAAGGCTGTGGGTGTAGTCTACTTGGACTTTGGCAAGGCCTTTGACACTCTCTGCCATAGCAAACTCCTGGCTAAGCTGGCAGCCCTTGATTTGGACAGAGGCATTCTGCGCTGGGTTAAGAACTGGCTGGATAGCCGGGCTCAGAGAGAGGTGGTGAATGGTGCCACATCCAGTTGGCAGCCAGTCACTAGTGGTGTGCCTCAGGGATCATTACTGGGCCCAGTCCCCTCCAATGAGGGGATTGAGTCCAGCATCAGTAAGTTTGCAGATGACACCAAGTTGGGAACAAGTGTAGACCTGTTAGAGGGCAAGAGGGCTCTGCAGAGGGACCCAGACAAGCTGAAGAGATGGGCACAGTCCAATGCCAGGAGTTTTAACAAGTCCAAGTGCCAGATTCTGCCCTTTGGCCACAACAATCCCATGCAGTGCTACAGGCTGGGGACAGAGTGGCTGGAGAGCAGCCGGGCAGAGAGGGACATGGGGATACTGGTTGACAGCCAACTGAACATGAGCCAGCAGTGTGCCCAGGTGGCCAAGAAGACCAATGGCATCCTGGCCTGTATCAAGAGTAGTGTGGCCAACAGGACCAGGGAAGTCCTTCTGTCCCTGTACTCAGCACTGGTTAGGCCATGCTTTGAGTGCTGTGTCCAGTTCTGGGCCCCTCAATTGAAGAAAGATGTTGAGGAGCTCGAACATGTCCAGAGAAGGGCAAAAGGCTGGTGAAGGGCCTGGAGCACAGCCCTACAAGGAGTGTCTGAGGGAGCTGGGGTTGTTCAGTCTGGAGAAGAGAAGGCTCAGGAGAGACCTCTTTGCTGTCTACAACTACCTGAAAGGAGGTTGTAGCTGGATGTGGGTTGGTCTCTTCTCCCAGGCACCCAGCAACAGAACAAGAGGACAGAATCTGAAGCTGTGCCAGGGCAGGTTTAGGCTGGATGTTAGGAAGAAGTTCTTCACAGAGTGATTGGCATTGGAATGGGCTACCCAGGGAGGTGGTGGAGTCACCATCCTTGGAGGTGTTTAAGAAGAGGCTGGATGAGGCATTTAGTGCCATGGTTTAGTTAATTAGAAGGTGTTAGGTGATAGGTTGGACTTGATGATCTTGAAGGTCTTTTCCAACCTGATTAATTCTGTGATTCTGTGTGATTCTGTGATCTGTAGGGACTGTCAAAGTTTTGGTGGTCCCTCTCTTAGAAGATATACATTTAAGGGTACATTGTCCTGATGTGAAAAAATATATGACAGATCAGGATAGAAAAGTTGTGAGATATACAAATGAGAGGATGCAGTAAGGTATAGAGTAACATTAAGACTAATGCATTCTTAAATATCTGTCATTGGTTTCAATGCCATGGAAAACTGCAGGAACATTGAAAATCAATTTATTTGCAGTAATTAATAGGCTACATGACTTCCAAATTAAGTGGGGAGATTGTAGAGAATCATATCCTACTCTATATCAACAGCAGCCCATTGGCCCCATGTTTCAAATCAAAAGTGCACAGGTTGGGAAGTGAATAAACAGGAGGGAAAAGAGCTGAAACTGCTTGCTAAATAACCTGAAAGAGGAATTCCAGACTACCCTCCCAGCTCTGAATTCTAAGTATATCCTCTTTATCCTTCCCCCACACACATGTAGTGTTATATGCATAATTTCAAAATGCTTGCAAGTGGTTTGGTCAGACACTGGACCACTAAAGATAAAGAGAACAATTAAGAATATTGTATAAAAATGAAGCAATTTATTTGCATCTGCACTCACTATGGAGATGCCTTTCTCTAAACCAGTTATTTTCAGATAATAAACACAAGGCGGTATCAGAGATCAAGTTGTCAAAAGAAGAGAATCTTGAAGAAACTAACAAAGAACAAAAATATCACTAGGATCATCCATTGTAAAAGTCTCAAACAGGCATTAAAAATTGGTCAGTTTGGAGAAAAACACACTTCTGTAAAAATAACCATGGTGTCTCACAACTTCTTCAAAAAGGCATACAGAAAACCTTACTCCACTGTTAGACAAAGTATCTGAAAAAGTAACCAAAAATAAAATATTTTAACAGACCAGGACATAAGAAAACCAAACTGCTTGTATCTCTCTAACCTATTGAAATTCTTTGACAACCAAAGAGAAGATCAGATCTTCTTCAATAAGTTACCAGGACTTGCAGAAAGACATGCTCTAACTAGAGGGCTTAAAGAACACCTCTCCCATCTTTCCATATAGACTAACCAGCAAGGTGTGCTGCACTCCTGGAGCATGGTATGAGGAAATTCTTATGCTGCTGAGCTTTTGGCTGAGAGAGATTCCAAAGGAAACCAAAGGCTTCCACTCTGAGCTGCCTCTCGGGTCCATAGAAGAGACTCCCAATAAGAGTATCGCTTAATAGTTAATGTTTCAAACACTTGTCTTTACAGTTTTTTGCTCTGAACAAGGATCCAAAGCAGGATAGCCTGGCCATTTCCTCCCTTCTCTTTTAAAAAAAATCTTGCATTGTTGTCATTGTTGTTGGTTGGTTGTTTTTGTAATGTCTCCACTAAATTTTTATTTACTGGTGAAATCGTACTGGGATGGTAGAAGAGATGATGGCCTCAGGTCGTTCCGACAGTGCAAGCAGCAAAGGGACTAAAGCTTTGCAGCCCACCAGCAGTCTCCCAAAATCTCTACGCACCCAGGCTGTGCTCATATTTATGCTTAACCTACTTTCCAGTGACTTTTTGTGCCGTCACAGAGCTTTTGTAGATGCACCACTGGGGGCAGGGAAAATATAGAAAAAAAGAGGAAGTGCTCCAATTCTGTTGCTATTCACCTGATTCTTTTGCAAATTTGGCCCCATACTCCTGTAATTCACAAGTTGATAGACACTCGGGAGACTCCTAGCTGCTAACGTTCCTGTCAGTCGTGTCCCAAAGAACAAAGGCAAGTTGAAGTATTTTTTAATTCTACCCTCTCAGCTCATCAACGCTGAGTTTACATAAAATGTAAGAACATTACACTACACACACTGCTAATAATCAGAAAGTAAGGCTTTGAAGTTTCCCTATTTCACAGCTACTGCCATGACAGATGCTTGCCAGGGAAAACTCAGGGGGCATTTGTTTGCAAGCATTTTGGCTAAGTGTAGTGCCCATTGTGCCACTTAATATTTCAGCTATCTCTAGTGTAATCAGGGAACAGCAGTTACTTATTTATCTCACGTCTTGCTCCTTGCTAGCTACCTACTATCGCCAGCATGACCTCTGAAGCACACACATTAATTTTACCTCAGTATTTCTATAGCATCAATTAATAAAAACTGACTATGTTTTCAACAAACGCACATGTACTGATAAATGAGGGTCCTGACTTAATTGCTCTGTAAATTAAGAGCTCACAGTAGTGACAATAGAGAATAGTTTTAATATTTAAAAACTCATTAAATTTGTGTACATTTTAAATAATTAAAGTCACACGGCCACTTTAAAGAGCTAATTTAAGTTTAATTCTTGAATGTATATCACAGAAGAACTTGATCTGCTGAAAATTATTGGTTAATTTTCATAACAACTTAATCCTGTTCTATTATTTCCCTGAAATTCTGCATTTATTTCTAAACTTATCTCTCCTTTTTGCCTGCCAGAAATTCCTAGCAACAGCAATTCCTTGATGGTAAGACCGACCTGCACTTACGTTAGCTCTCGATCCATAGAAAGTGTAAACCAAAATGTTAACATTGTGGTTTTCTCTTTGCTGCAGTGGATCGTAACTCTACATTTCAATTCTTTATATCTCTATCAGATCCAGTGATTAGATTTAAATAGCAGATGTTTTGAAGGAAATATCTTGCAGCTCTGTAAAGATGCAGCCCAAATGCTCAAATATGCATTACTTCGACAGAGTTTGCAAGGGTGCATCATTTCATTACAATTATGTAAAGACAAGGGACTGCCCAAGTTAAACCTTCAAACTGTGGGTAAGTACCACTTCCTTTTCCACTCAGAACTCTGATTTTTAGAAGTATATTTTAAATATCTGATTTCCTGGCTATTAGCAGAAGTACTCCTGACAAAAAAACTAGTTCACCCACCTCACATGATTATTTGTGCGGTGTTCAAAGGGACAACTTGGAAAAAAAAAGCTGGTTCCCTTGCTGAAGATCACGCTTTGAATGGGACAGAAATCTTAGTTACAGCAATTCACCTTTGTGCAATTAACTTTTCTTTCTCCTGTGGCTCATATGTCAATCTTCATATTGTTACTAGTATTTAATCAGTGATTAAGCTGCCATAGCGTAAATACAGACAGATTGTGCTGCAACATTTCTATGTTCTTTCAATATTTTGAAGTGTAATATTCAGGTAGGTGCTTAGATATCAAAGTGATAGACACTTAATACCTGAAAAAAATAGAATGATTCTTGCTGAACCGTTAAGTGTCTAACTGTAGTAGAGGAGATGAAATGTTGTTCACTGGCTTTTTAATAAACAGAGGGCAACAGTGCAAGGTTTTTGTGACTGTAGTAAATTTGTGACTTAGTAAATTTGTGCATTAAAAAAATTAATTTCCTTCTAATTTTGTCTTCCTGTGCACTGATTATCTAAGAATATCCTGAGAGAACAAGTTCTGGATGAGAAAAGGAACACAAATGGTAACCAGAACAGCACATTAAAACCTGTATCATTGAACTGTCATGGAGCTTGCACTACAAGCTCCTAGTCCTGAGCAATCTCACAGGAAAACTTAACTTCAGACGATTCTCAAGTGGATAGAAACGTGTCATCACTTGCGTCTCCTAAAGAAAGCTCATATGTTGGCTAAGGAAGACTTAAGCTCCTCATAGATTTGTCTATGACCATTTGCAGTGATCTTGTCTTTAATGCCAAATAGAGGTGCTATAACCTCTACTTCTCTAAATTCCTTACTTATTTGTTCAGATTTCGTATCTTAGCATTTTTAACCACAGTGCTGCATAGGAGAGTTACAGTTGGGTGATTCTCCACTGTAGCCTGAAGTTTTTTTCAGCATCATTGATTCTCAGAACAGAATTCCCTCTCCTAAAAGCACACCCATCTCCGTTCTTTACAGAGTTATACAACAGTGAAATGTATTTTGTTTGAACAAAAGGGGTTCTAATCTCTCCAAGGAATAATACTGTACTTTTGTAATAATTTATGTCTGCTCCAATCTTTGTGTCATCTGCAAACTTTGTCAATAACCAGTTTGTAATTTCTCCCTTGTGGTTGATAAGATATTAAACAGTAAAGGGTCACAGCTTATCTTTGTGAGACCTTGATAGAAGTACCCCATTTACAGCAGTATTTGTGAGATCAGTTAACTACTTGGAATCTGTTCAAGGTGTGTTACACAAATGTTATATTGCTGTACTTCAGTAAATCTGTTCTGTGCAAGACTGCGTGATAAGTCTAACCTATATACAGTTACCATGTCCATATGATTACCTGTAACAATTAAACTTGTCATCCTCCTGTGCCATGAATTTCAGAGATTGTGAGGATTAGAAGATCTGAAATTCGGCAGAGCCATATGTCAGCTCCTTCTTTATGACACACACATACACACAAGAAGGTTACAAAAGCTACTAAGGCTACTAGAAGACCTCTGTGCTGCTGTCTGGCTTTAGACACTGGAAGTTTTTTCCCAACCATGATAATTTCTGCCTTTCTTACATGCATATTCAGCTGATTAATGAATGGATGCTTGAGTTTTCTTTTAGGGCCAGACTTTATTTCATCTAGACAATATTTTTCTGATAGATTTTGCAAGATTAAGTAGCCTTTCCAAGATTTTTTTTTTTTTCTTAATTGATATTTCTTGCTCTCCAATGGGGGAAAAAAGTATTATCTAGCTAGAATTTATAGTGCTATGCCATTTCAGTCAGGGAAATGTGAAAATATGTGGACAGAAACTGAAATCAAAGTAAACTCAAACTGCAACCATACCATGAATTTGAAATGTACATACTGTACTCAGATCCTCATTAGCTTTTCTTTGTCTTTCAAAACCTGGCAACATTCCTCAGCTTAACTCCAAAACAGTCCCCATTTAATGTTCTTAAGGACAAGGTTTTATGATTCATAACACCAAAGTGTGTTTTATTATTCCATGTATAGTACTGAATTTTCCCATTTGAGTCCTTATAAGATTTGCATCATTTACTAGTATTTTCCTGGTGACTGGGGAGAATCAAAAAAGTGATATTATTTGCAGTAATTCACAATGCTTGTGTTTAAACCGTGTACATGGTGGTGATAACAATGTGATAAATTGTGAGGCCACACAGTAGCCGGCAGCTTTCAGCAGAACGTGCTGGAGGATAGGAAAAAGAGAAAAGCACATTAGAAAAGTGAATCTGCAGAAAAAGTTAAGCAGGCAGAGCACAATCACCCAAGGAGGAACTTAACCAGGAGAAAGAAATTAACACCTACAGTCCTGTGAAAATTGCTTATGAACTCTAATGACAAAAATTGGCATATTAGCTCAAGCTCCACTGGTGAGATAGCATTAACTAGTGGAGGGTGCCTCTTAAAACAGGCCTGAGATATACTTCTAGTATCTGTTTTGCCCTTTTCCCTGCAGGTTCTAGAAAGACTGCAAAACTTATATGGAGATGCAATGCTTGTGCAGAATCCCTTCACATGTTATTAGTTTCATCTCTGGGGCTCTTTACATTATCTGGTAACACTTTATACAGCACCTGGATTTTCTGAATGATGTCTTAAGCACTCAACTCTTTGTTTGTTGTGCTGTTCTTAGGTAATGAGTTGTGTCAAAATCAAACGAAGGTAATAAGGCTATATAGTGTTACTTGATCTAATGTGTTTATTATGTGCAATTAGTATCAAAAGAATGTGTTCATAATATCAACTTGAAAACATGTTTAACGTATGTAGTAAATATTGTGAGATCAGTATATAAAAATCTGCCATACAGGAAAGAAGTAAACCAGGACAAAATCAAATAGAATTTGTGAGGATGATAGAAACCTGTACTTTCTGTGGTGTTAGGAGTGATTCTACGGGAAAGTGCAATTTTTTTATTAAATATGAGTATTCTGATTTTACAATCGGGGCATCAGTGTAAGAACATTGAAAGACAGATGAGTAGATATATTATTGTATTACACTCAGTAGGATGCCTCCATAAGGGACATTAAAAGAAAATAGAAGCATGATGTTTGCTAATATATATTATACGCATTAGAAAACAGAACCTTTGAATCAGCCATCCATGTTTTATACAGAATACACTCTGCTTGATGTTTTCTTTGCCACGTTTTTATTTTAACAATGCTGTTGTCCTACATTGCCCTCCTTCAGCATTTCCCCTATTCTCATACATCCAGATCAATATCTCAGAAGCCCATCAAAATCTTCACAGTATGTAATGTCTTATTTACATATTCACATATTATATCATAACATTGTCAGGGAAAAAAAAGCAAGTCCAAACCCGAAATTCACTGACTAAGGTAAATTAGCATGTACCTTAAAAAGCAATATACACAATATTTTAAGATTTTGTGTGTGTATGTGATTCTAAACATATGGACACAGGTATTTTTAAGTATTATATACATATAAGTCTGTACAAACAAACACACACACACATCTATCTGTATTTGACATTTGTTGTTCCACCTTCATCCTACCCATTACCGTTCCAGTAATGGATCCTGTTGTGCGTTAAAATTCCCATTGTGGTCCATTACCACTTCCTTCATTGACAGCTCTATTGCTTCACAAGCTATTGTGCTATGTATGACATTGATTGGAGACACTGGATACACATTAGCAACATCACAACACGCATAATAAACTTGGTGTTGTTCCGCAGCATATACCAGAAATGGACAAAAAACTGTGTAGCCAAATGCAAGCACTGGAGCTCCATGGGAATCCTGTCTCCTGGGGTTTGTGCTTCAAGGTCAGGGCATGCTCAGAGCTGGCACAGCCAAGGGTGGGTCTGTTCCTGGCTGGAATGTCCTATCCTTATGGCCCTCTTGGTGATCCCTCAGCCCTGAAGCCAGTATCTTGACTAGTTATCAGCCAAAGCTGCAGCAAATTTAAATATTAATATGTTAATTCTCTTCTTTGCTTTCGTAGAAAAGGAGACAACATGAACTGCTCTCAAGCAAATAATTCTCTGTTGCAGTCTTCTTTGTCCAAATTTATTTCTTCCACATCAGCAACAGCATCTTTTTATGATGGTTCTCTCTGGGATCTGATCTGAAGGTCATTAAAAGGAATTGGAAACTTTCTGTTGGCATTGATGAACTTTGATTCAGATCTTAAAACTCACAAAGCATAACAGCTGCATTACTAGAAATAAATGGAAATCTTTGGACTGCTAAAGTCCAAAACACAGCAATCTTTAACTGAGACTATTCAAGTAAGAGCAGCATGAGGAGTACCTATCCAGTTACAGTTCTTGAGTGAATAGAGAAGCAACAGGACTTCCAGGCAGGGACTAACTTCAAGAACTTCAAGGACCAACAGGCTGTCCTACTTGGGTAGTATTTTCATCTCTCTGTCTTTATGAGGAATGTTGCTGAATGATTGAAATTCTTGTTTGGTGTAGATCCCAAGTCTCCTCTTGCCTTGTCTCCCCTGTTGTTCGGGTTAATTTCAGCAACCCACACAGGTCGATGGACTTGGTTGACGATATTAAAAGTCCTGCAGTTCTCACTCCTACCTAGCTAAATTATTCTGCTCTCTCTGAATTACAGATATACTGCTCTCCTTTTGATATTTTCAGTATTCCACTATTTCTCACTTCAACTTTTCTGGACTCTAGAAAAATGAGTCATTGTTTTGAATTCCTGCTGAAATTCAGTATCCAAAATGTGTGATGGAACATACTTTTCTTTACCTTCTTACACAAATATCATGGGAAGAAGAAAGAGTGGTAACAGAGGTTTTTGAGGAAATTATTTACACTGTTGTTGCTAACCACTATCCTGACCTAATTTATGACACATTTCTTTCAACCTATTAAAACAGTTTTAAAAGATATGTAAGAAACTCTGTATGCAATAAATCATTATCTGTCTTTATTATTACACAGCTCTTCATATGTCTATTGTGCAGTGGATCACTGGGTTGTTGTAATCTGTTCCTTTTTCTTTCCTGTTAACTACCTGAAGTTCTGCACTCGGAATGACAAAAGACCTGTTAGTAAATAGGTGACTGTCCTATTTTCATATCCATGAAATGATCCATTGTATATGTTTCTTGTATGGAATAAGTGTTGTTAAGTCCACAAAGCCTCATTATATTTTCAGGGGTTAATTTTTTTTTGTTTGTTTTGTTTTTTCTTGGGTTTTTTTTTTTTTGTTTGTTTTTGTTTTTGTTTTAGTTCCAGGGAGACTTGCCATTG
Organism: Ramphastos sulfuratus; assembly: GCA_013399055.1. Taxonomy (NCBI): domain Eukaryota; kingdom Metazoa; phylum Chordata; class Aves; order Piciformes; family Ramphastidae; genus Ramphastos; species Ramphastos sulfuratus. Next base: position 60,362 of record WBNM01041937.1, read on the forward strand.
TGAGATCTTAAATCTCACCCATTGTGTTTCTGGGGTAGAAAGAGCTTAGTCTCCATTGCCTTTAAGACCCTTGCTAAAATACATCTGAATGCTGCTACTTCCAGTACACAGCATTTTCCCCCTGTGCCACAAATTGAAAATATCAAGTTTATTTCACAAAAACCACCATGCACAGAGCATCTGGTAACCCCGTGACTGGGCTGTATTTAGCCCAGTGGCAGCTTCCAGAAGCTTCTCAGCTCCCAGTCCTGGATGCCAGCTTCCACCACCTGATTCGCTTCTGTTTATTCACTGTCCTTTCCTTCATACTGGGGTCACAGATAACAAAGTTTTCCCAAATGCCATTCTGCTGTGTGCTTCTACTTTAAATCACTTGGGAGGCAGATCAAATAATAATGTATTAGCCATCATTAAAGGACTACCTCACAAACTCCATTTATTGCACTACATCTTTTAATTGTAATCTATCCTACAATTACTCATGCTTCCAGTTTCCAAACACTGATTGTTTTGGTTTTTTTTTTTAAAGTGGATTTTATCTCTTAAGAAAGGTTTTTCCACTGAATACTGAGAAAGAGCTGTTGGAATTATTTTCTTAATCTAACAAACTATATGTTCTTTCCTGGTTTTGACATTCTCCCTGGGGACTGGAGGACTAAAAAAACCCCAAACAAACAAATGAAAGAACAAACAAAAGAAATAAAATGCTTTGATTTTTTTTTGTTTTGAATGTATAATTGTTGTCAGTCGAAATAAATAATATTCAATTTATTGGAATTTTTGTTCTTAATTTGAATCTATACAATTGTGAGGTCCTTTAAAAAAATTTGAAACAGTGTGCAACTGGCATAAAATTAACATCTGAGGTACAGAGTACATTTAGAGTTCATTCTCTGAAAAAAGAAAATAATATAGATATGTCTTTTCTGTCTGTGCCACAGCAAATTATGTAGCATCATCATTCAAAGTGAATGATAAAGCAAGCTAGTCCATAGATTTGGAACCGTAAACCTAATTAATCCCAAGATAGACAATGTTTCAATAAATGAAGTATTTAAAATTAAATAAGTAGTAGTAGAGATATTTAACTAAGAGGACCAGGGCCATTATTGAAATGATGTCATACAATCTGGGAGGCATTGTCATGTTCAGTAAATTAGCATGGCCTAACCACAGCAGAAAATTTCCTTGAGCTGCAATAAAGACTAAATGCTTTCAGACTCCCATGATCCTTTGTAGTCATCATTTTAAAGCACTGCCTTAGTGAGCTAAACCTGTAAAGTTTTCTTTTGAGCGGCTGTGAGTTGATTAGATCTATTTCAGCCTAGTAGTGGTAATAGGCTCCTCTCTGTGAAACTGCTTAGCCTCTGCTCCCCTGGCAGCTGGAGAAACTGGAATTAATCAGGTCTGCTGGGGACTTCTTCAGCATCTCCGCAGGCCAGCGACTCTGGAATCATTTACCACAGAATCTTACTGTCAACTCTTTGTCATTTAGGCTTTTGATTATGCTTGCTTTCTTCAGAAAAAATGGAAATAGGTGACAGATTATCCTAATGCAGAATTTCACTAGTTACTTTTATAGGCATCTATTATCCTCCTTTGTACTGTCCATAAAAAGAATGTAGGTGTGTGCAAAGATTTTTGGGGGCAGAGATATGAAGAATACACTATTGAAATTAACATGTTTTTTATAATTAAAGTGTATTTCTTTCTGATAAAGGAACTGTTCCTCCACAAATAACTGTATATTGTTTTGTCACTAGCACAATATCTGGGTTTCTTCCATGTGTTCTTAACAATTGATAGGTTGGGGAAAATTCTCAGATATCTCAGATATCATTACTTCCAATACTTCTGTCCGATGACACTAATTTCTATTAAATCTACTGTAGATGCAGATTTTTTTTTTTAACTGTATTAAATACAATCCTTAAGAATAAATGCGTATTTACACAGACTGTTATCTACTCTGAGCTTCAGTGAAGGGAAAGTAGACAGTCAACACTGAAAAAAAAAAGACTATTAAATCTACCTTCTTTTCAGCATTTCACCCCACAGATATATGGCTTTACAGATTGGTGCTCTGTCAACAGAGTCAATGGGCAGTCTGTTGCAGTCCTTAATGAAATCATCACCCCTTTTGACATTTAAAAATTTGGAGCTTCATATTACAAACAGTTATACACAGTAGCAAAAGTCACTTTATTTATATTGCACGATGTTTTGAGACATACGATTTTAATATGTGGTATAGAGAAATATTGTTTAGCAAATGGTTGAAAATTTGTTGAGAACTGGTGATTTATAAGAATCTTCTGGATTATACATGTGTGTGTATATAATAACATAAATATATATATATATATATATATATATATATATAT
>WBNM01041937.1:62846-92593 GCA_013399055.1 Ramphastos sulfuratus
GCATTATGCTGACTAGTGTTCTGTACACTCTCTGAGGAGTTTGGCAAAAGACTTTTTCCCCAAACAATGTAGGAAATAAATAGCTTCTCTTTTCTTTTATCTTTTTCTTTTTTTTTTTTCCTCTAGTCTTGTTGGTTTTTTTTTTTCAGTTTAATTATAGGAAGTGAATTTAAACAGGAGTTGCATTAACAGGTTAAATACATTAAAATTTTAAAAGTATTTCTTAATCTCTTCTAATAAGCCCATTATGAAAAAAAAGGTGGGCGTTGACGCTCTAACAGGCTAAAAAATGGCTAAATTGAGCAACTGCCAAAATGTCAAAACTGTTTCATTATTAATATTGTGAATGATTCTGCAAATTATAGAAACAGGCTACAGCCTCCATGTGCTTACCTCCAAACAGAGAAAGCTCCTTTCTCTGTTTGTTAATAGACTTGGTAACCACAGCAAGCTTGAACTCTAGAGTGATGAGATCTGAAACACATCTACATCCCATAAACAACCTAGGTTTTCTCATTTGTCCTTGTCTGCCTATGTCTAGTCGACCAGTAAACTGGCATCAAACCCCAGTGGTCTGATTTTCTTCTGCTGACTACTGAACATGGTAGTTCATACAGGCTGGGCTCCGAGGATGAGTGGTGTGGTTACGTTAGCTAATTTAAATGAACGAGGTTTCTTCACCTAGCCTTCCACTGGGATGAAGGGCTTGGGTTAGACATTTTTCCAGACCTGAATCACATTGTTAGGCTACCCATGTTTGATTTTGCAGGTACTGGCAACATCGTTGCTTTACCCCTTCTTCTTTAACAGCCTGCAGTCATGGTTGCTTTGTAGACCCTTTCCAGATGTGCAGGCGCCATGCTTGGGGCAGCTCTCCAGAGATTACCTTTGCTGATCATCCATGAGCCTCTGGTAAACATGCGTTTTACACTGAGCCTCTTGCCATCATGTGGTGACAAAAAAAACAGTCTTTTCCCCTTTGTATTCACATGTCCTGGCTCTTGTGCACTGTAGTAGGGGCCATGAGGCTGGAGCAGTTTGGCATTGTCCCTTCCATAATAAAGCATATGGTTGTTAAAAATCGATGTAACCAAAATAGAAAGACTCACTAATTGAGCTGTTTAGCACAGAGTGACACGCCACCTGGAAAGCACCCAATCCTAATGCTGCATCTTAATGTGCACAGTCTTCCTCACCCTTTCTGTGGGAAAAAAATTCCTAATCCACGAACAACACACACACACACACAGAGCCCCCCATTTCATTACAGGTGTTTGGTTCCTAAATTGTTAGGATTGTCTAAAAATCCTGAGTTTTATGTGCTAATAAATAATCCAAGTTCAAGGAATCATACAGTAATAAATATATTGGGTTTATTCTGTTAATGTTCATGTTCTCTTTGTCTATTGAATACTTGCCCTTCTTTTATCCTTAGACTACTGTGGTCATTTGTCAATGACAATTTGTTGAGTTTGGATGTGTTCCTCTTCTCAAGAAAAGGACTTCAGATTAGATCTGTACAAATATTGAGGCAGCTAACCTTGGGAAGTGTCCACTGACATCACCATTCTTAGCTAATTGCAGATGTTCAGAATTCAAGTGGTAAATATTTAACAAGNCAGAAGAGGGGGCTAGGTGAATCTAGGTACTCAAAAGTATTTCTGCCTGCTGTGCCTTCTGATTTGGGGTGTACTTTTTCTCTCTCATCTTATGCTACTGTTCCTACTTTCATGGAACTGTACATCTTGCTATGCCCCCATTTCTACTGTGACTTGATCTTTCCAATCATCCTTCTCACTTCCTAATTTCAAACAAATATTTCAGCTTCTGTGTTATTGTTTCTGTGATTTCAGAAATTTTGTCTTCATTTATTTACCTTCCAATCTAGAACTAAAGAGCATATGAAACATGATGATCTACTCCAGGTGACCTTCCAATTTTTTTTTTTGTATTTTTGCTCGATCATTTGTCCAGAATAACCTATTAGAGTCACTGAGTCTCCAGAAGAACAGAAGAAAACAGAGTATATGCTTAGTAGTTCCTTAAGGAAAAGCCTAAGCATCAAGCAGTGTTTGGGTTTCTGTTATTGAGATATGTACCATCAAACTCCATCTTTTATCTGCCGAAATTTCACAGTTCTCATGCTAAGAACACACAATTGCAATAAATCTTTCATCAGATGTTCAAATAATATAATGCAGTCCAAAAATATGCTTTTTAGACTTTGGCCTCTGTAGTAACAGCAATGATTTTCTACTCTTTCTGCTCCAATAGCATATGGGCAATCGTATAACTTCTGTAAGACTGGAGGATTTTTTTTTTTATTGATAATTTTTAATAGGTAGATACAGTAGGGAAATAAAGAGACACATCGGAGCTTCAAATTAAAAGGGAGTAATTAAGAAGGGTTAGACTTTTGAACTGACTCGCTTTAAATGAACAGGGAGAGGTGCAAATCAGTCATTACAAAAATTATATAATTTTAGGTCTTAGGTTAAGTTCTGTGAACTGTTTAATGTCATAATTGGCTGCTGCCAAAATCATTGAGTTGAATGAAGCTCTAAGTTTAAAATGTCACAAACTCTCAGCATAAAGATTTATATAATACAGGTATCTGACCTACCACCACATGGCAGGAGGTATTTGTTAAGTCTTATTTGACTTCTGCAAAATGGGAAAAAAATTACTAGAGAAAGAAAGCATACATCTTCTGGACAATATCAAAACACTGTGAATCTAGTCTGATATCTGAGCGATGCATTCAGAATACTGTGATAAACATAGTTGTTTCTTATTAAAAAATCAGATCTGATACTCCAAGTGGAAAATTCATGTGTTTATTATGACAAATGAAGGTGGTTAATGTCAAATCTCAACAGCATATATTTAGCAATGGTGTAATGGAATGTCTCACAAACTAAGCAAATTCTTTCTGAGCTTTTGCAGCCATTTAATGGCTCTAACCCATACACATCTTCCCTATAGTAATTTCTTTACATTAATTAAAAAAAATACAACATTCTTATACTTGATTATATCTGCATATTAAAATGTATGGTCAAATTACAATATCATTCACTGCCCTAGAGAAAACATAATGTTGCGCAGGGTATTGCAGTCAGTTCAGGGGAACAAGTTAAGGACTGGGAAACACCATCCCATCAGATGAAGCAGAAGGTAACCATCAATGCAAGCAAAGCCATATTGCTTGGATATGTATGCAAAAAGGTGTATGCAAACCCATGCAAAAAGTTGTAAGAATTACGTTGTTTGTTTCTTATTTCATACACCATGATTAGCTTCAAAAAAGGCCATTATGAGAGCACTTTGAATATATCCTATATGTCCAGATATCCTCTCATTTTAACACATGAAAGGAAGGACTTCATGTATCTGCAGTCTCTCTGTATGTTGGTGTCTCCTATCATTCAATGGCAGAACTTGTTTAGAGCAAAAAAGAAGTGGGGAAAGAAGAGATGGAAGAAAGATGGAGAAACGATTTCAAGTTTAATGGCCAGCGAAGCTTCCTACTTGTCATTTGTAATTATATAGATGATATCTAATTCAGTTATTTTTTGAGAAAAACAAAAAATAAAACAAGGAAGTATTTCCAGTTGTTCTAAGGGTGGTATCTGGCCTTGGCTTATGGTGGATGGGAAAACAGCTGAAGCTTCATAGAGAATCATACATTTCTTGATCCCAGCAATTTCTATGGGCACACTTCTTCACTGCAAAGAAAAGCTGGTAGCCAGCGAGTACCTACTGCCTATACAATACTCACATTATGAGTTTGCATTCGTAAGGATGTTTTACTTAATCTCCCATAATCTCCCACAGTTATGTCTCTTCCCAATGTCTTCCTTGCAAACACTTTTCTAAGTAAATATAAACTCTGGCCATGCAACTCTTGTAGGGAAGAAGAGGAGGGCCGTGTAGTTCTGCACAAGACAAGTGAGAGTGACTAAACACTATTTTATTTAAATATTTTTTGTATAAAAGCACTGAACGTCAAAGCTCTTAGAAAACTGTCACTTTGTCCACATCTTCTCTTCCACATTTTATTTTGTTCCTGTTAATTAGCCCACACTCAGCCAGCTGCATTATTAAACTTTTGCTTTGGTCACTGGGACCAAATCTTGAAGAACTGAACATCTCCAATTTTGAAGAACTGAACACCTAGAAAACAACTATTACTTCCCTTCCCGTCTCCCAGTTTCTGCCAAGTCAAATTAAAATATTCCTCCCAGACAGACCTGGATTCCCTCCCAACTGAATTTTCTCCACCTCCCACTGCAACACTTGCACATTGGTCTTTTCTCCCCTGGATAGGGTCTGATTTGGAAACCTAGCTTCTTTTACTCTAAACCTTGGTCCTAATTATCTTTCACCATTCAGAAATACAAACAGAAGAAACACTAAAGTAATGAGTCAGATATACTTTTAGAATAGTAAAAGTACCACACTTACACAGTAAAATTTTGCAGTAAATTTAATATGCAATAAATGTCATACATATGTCTTTTTACAGATACTCATTTGATTTCAAAAAGTAGAAGAACTGAAATAAAAAAAGTTCATAAAAAATGAAAAAAGAAAATATGGAGAAGTAAATGAAGTGACCAGCTGGAGTGATAAGGTTTATATTAATTTCATTTTTCAGACTTTGTTTTTTCCTTTTCCAGCAACATCTCTTCCTCAACTTATTTTTTGTAAATACACAAGGCTCAGAGACTTAACAGATGCCACAACCAGGCAAATGTGCATCTCTCCTGTAATTTGTGTGGCACTCAGTTTCACTTACAGTTTTGTGGGACTGAAAATATTTAGTCTCACTATAAAACATCTGATTTTTCTAAGGTCTGAGACCAGAGCAGGGTTAATGGCAAATGTCTGCTTAGTTTTTGCACTGAGTTCAGAGGTAGAGGCCAATGCAGAGAAGCCCGTCTGCAGCTTCAGTTTGTAAAGCAGACAAAAAAAACCCCAACCCAGAACATACTGCTGTGCACAAGCATACCAAAGTTACCAAAGACTTTCTGTTCACTTTCAGGGGTTAGCAACCAGGATTCCGAGGACTGGCATGCAAATGTTCATAACAACTGTCCCACTTTGCTCTAGTTCCTGTTTATTACTTCTTATTCTTTACAGTATCAGTAAATCCCTTCAAGGCTGCTCTTATTATTGAAGAGAGGTCCACCTGGGAATGTTTAGGTCCTTTAGTAATAGCCTTAGGCCCAGATCTAATGTCTGCTGAGAAAGGATTCATTGCTTAGAGGAAATACTGATGACAATTCGTTGGGGCATCATAAAAAAAAAAAAAAAAAAAAAAAAAATTTTTNAAAAAAAAAAAATCTGTTTCAACTCAGAAAAAGACTGCTAGATATGTGAACAAATATTGTAAGTTAGCCACTTATTGTATATAGACTGCAGCATACACGGCTGCCCTGTAATCCAAACTTCCTTTAGATGCTTGCTAAGCCCTTTAGATGGACGGGAAAAAGAAAAAAAAAAAAGGTTCATAATGTTTTAAATTATATTATAAATCTACTGATCTGCTATTAATACAATTCCTGTTGCCGTCTGAGGTTTGAAACACACATGTGTAATTCTTCAATGGCATTCTGTGTGTTATCTGGAAGGTCTCTCACTGCTGCTGCATCAATGCAAACCAGACTACACCCAGGCGAACAAAGGAAATTTAACTTTCATAAGTTGGTTTTAAAAATGCATTTACTTTGACTGCATTGAAAGAATCTAAAAAAAGATGAAAAGCATCTTTAGCATGCCAAAAACATCTGGTTTCATATTTTGAGACCAAAAGGAAATTGCATGAAGACTAAAATCTTGTTTTGATTTATATTATTATTGGAGGGCTGAGAAGCTGCCAGTCATAAAATAAAATTTTATGATAATAAATAAATAAGGAAAACAATCTGACAAAACATGTTGTGGAACAAAGCTCCATTTCAAGTTTAATTAACTGATAACAATGTTTATGATAGGAGAACTGTGCCACCAATTACACGGCTAGTAAATGCATCCTACCAACGCGAAGACTGGCCTATAAAAGCCTGGTTAAAAAGGTTTCTCCTGCAACAAAATACCCCCAAACACAAAAAAAAACCAAAAAGAAGGTATTCCTCACATAGTAACTCATGCAGCAATTAAGACCCTCTTTGAAGATGTGCACGACTAGGTCTTTATAGATTGTATGACAATTGCTGTGTTTCAATTGTACATTGTAAATTGCACAATAGTAGTTCCCGCTCTCTAATATACCTATTAATAGTGTCTCAAGAAGCTGGCAGTTTAGAAATTGTTATAGGATAGACATATCTGTAGGCAGAGAACCAAAAAAGAAACATTTTCAGCTCTGCAGCACTTTCCCATATTCCAAACTCTTGTATTAATTTGTAACGAAGTGTTCCAGAAAGATTATTTCAGAAACATGAAGATCAGCTGTGTAGTGCAGGAAGAAGTGATCCTTAATCATACATGTAAGAGTTCAGCCTCTTTTCTAGTAACAGAGGCTTGCATTTAAAATTGCTACATACTTCCAGTTCTTGTGGTTTGAAGATGCTGGGATCACAGCCATGACACGCAGTACAAATCATTAACTGTCAGTTTATGCTATACTATAATTTGGCAGTTACTATATAAAATGCAATATACAAAATACAGGATTTTGCATTGCAGAAATTATGAATCACTTGCTAAAATAATGCTGACATTTCTGTGGATAGGTTAAAAAAGCTTGGCTCATATTATGAGACTACTCCTTTTTCAACTTCTGGAATAATAAACCACATTTAGGAAGCCCTGAATTTGGCTGGCTTGTAGGAATAGTACATTAACTATTCAGATCACATGCCTTATCAGAGCTTTTCACCCCATTAACTGTAACTGAGCACTGAACTGTTGGTCAGACTACAGCCCCAGTACGAATCCTGCTTGCTCTTTCCTATCTCCCTTCCCTCCCACTGTTCAGCTTAAAAAACACAGCTCTGCCAAACAAATGAAAAAAACAAACAAAAGCCTTGATTCAAACTGCACTTTAAATCATATAAGAAGGAAAGATTTCAAATGTTTCCCTAAAGAAAACATATAGTGGCATTTGTATATATCGACAGAAAAGGTTTTCAAACTGAATGAAAAGATCTCCTTTGTCAAAGTCAATGCTTAGCAGCATGGTAAACATTCAAAGGAAGTCAAAGAAGTTGTTGCAAAAAACTTTCACAGTTTTCAGCTTACATACGTTTGCTTCAAGTCAGGGAAAGAAAAAAAAAACATCAAAAGCATTCTGAAGAATATTTGTTCCTTTAGTAATAAGCCCAAAATACTTGGAATTTATATTTCTCTTGGTTCTTTGTTGATCCACATGCAATAATTCCTTTTCCATATATATTTTGCTATTACTCCTTTACCTATTTTGTCTTTTATCCTATTCTGCTAGAAATATGACAGACTTCTTAATCTTCTAGCTTGTTGTTTTTCATTTCTTAGGTGTATGTAAAACTCTTTTTTTTTCACCAGTTAAATGAACCCGGGGATGCTATGCTGCTTGTGGTTTCTTCTGTGTGCATCTGCATGTAAGTTAACATCCTGTCTCCAGTCCTGAAGGGAATTACTTCTGGCATGTTTCAACTCATTATCTTGAATCTTAATCAGCTGGTAAAAAAAAAAAAAAAATAAAAATTAGTTCCATCAGCTGATGAAGGCCCAGAGTAATGAGTCAAAACATCCTGATCAAGACTCCCAGCTGCACTGAATGGGACTCTGCAAGTTACAGATATCCACATTGAATTCTTACAATATAAATTGCTCTCTTTTTTGCACTCTCTAAACCTAACCAGTTACCAGGATATTAGGTCATGTGGAAGAGTATTCTCTCCCTTAGCTATTTTGGTCTTCGGAATAGGTTTTAAAAATCTTACCTTGCTTAGCTTCTTGAAAGCAAATTATGAAAGGATGCTGTCAACTTTGGAATGCAGTCCTATAATTGTAGTGGTTGTAAAGATCTTTAAAATACAGCTTTAACACGATGACTGGCACTTCTCATTAATGTTTATGGTTTGGGGAATCACATTTTCCAGCTGGAAAAACAAACAGAGGTGTTTTCCTCCTCATACTGGTTTGTATCTAAGGTTTATGTAACTAAAAAGCGAACTTGTAGCTGATAGAGGAGAAAAGCAAAAACAAGTTGCACACAACATACTGAAACATACACACATACAAGAAAAAAAGGAGGACAAATACTTTTTTCATATGCTATGATAATTTCTGTAGGTGCTCTTTTATAATATCAAATAAAAGACTTTAACACAATTATTTATTGCTAAATAAGTAATTTCTCCAAGCTGGTATGTATAAGTATCTAGGAAAAAAGATCTGTAGCTTTCAGATGCCTTTTGATTCCTTGACACTACTATACATCCAAACAACCATGTTGGTCCCTCCTTTCCCTTGAATCATAGCTATGTGGCAATCTATAGAGTAATCATACCATACAGTTATCCCTGCATTAGTGACCTCCAGGCTGCATTACTGTAACTCAGACCTAGAAATTAGGCCATATGGCCTGAAAAAGCTCCACGTGGGGGAAAATACGACAGAATGTCTGCTTAGCAAAGTAAATTGCACATTTATCCACTTCAAGGTCTCCATCTTGATATTTAAACCCCTCAGTATGATATGAGATCTCTGTCTTCCTGCCTACTGAGATCACAGCTATGACCTGTCATGATATCACTATCACTCTGAAACTGTGAAACTGCTGGAGAGGAGGAAATGTGGAGTAGAGACTGTACAATCTTCACAGAATCACACTGAAACTTCGGGTTTCGTGTCCTGATGACAAAAAAAAAAAGTAGCAGAAATTGCAGACTACCTCAGAATTCATGACCCAGTGCAAAATTCATCCCTGAGTTGTGTTTTCCTTTACCCACACAAATGTGAATCAAGCTGTTTTTCCTCTAAACCAGTACGAAAGAGAAATTGTTATTGTCGTGATGATGAATAAGAATAGTGGAAGAAAAGAGGATGTGTGGATCACATAGATCTCATCTGAGGTGACATTGAGAGAAGTTAAAATTAAACTGTGTTTCACAATTTTCAGAGCAAACTCCAGATGTTGATATATAATCTGTTGTAGAAAACGGTTTAGTTGCCTGTAACTGTCTCTAGCATCTCCCATCAATAACCTTTTTCTGAACTAGTATTATGTTCAGGCCAAATCTTCATTATCCTCCAATCTGACCACTACTGTAATAGAAAGAAGAGATAGAGTAAATAAGAATGCAAAATGCAGAAGAAACTCCATATAAAAGGCAGAGAAATCTCAAACATAAGCACTGTAGAAATACAGCACACAATTGTAAGTATGAAGGTAAAAAAATGTCCCTAAGGCAATCAGGAGGTTTGAATTTGTGGGATATAATGCTGACGGTAGCTGAACAATACTGCCATCATCTAAAATGTAATAAATAGTATTCCTACCAATGTCATTGCTATTGTATATATTATTAGAAAAAATAAAGCATATAATAATGGTGGGCTTTTTACATGTCAGATGCTACAAGAATCAGAAAACAGAAAAAAGAATAACAAAAGGGTTGGTCCTTTACAGACTTCCCCCCCCTCCTCCCTATTTACATTCTATATCATCACACTAACTGTTGTGGCATTGCATATTTAATCAGGCTAGAACTGGTTGCTTTTAACTGGGATAGGATCTGAGACTGTTAATTTACTCCTGCTATTGACTTCACAGGCTCTTACTGCATTCTTATGACTTGGTAACAGGGGTCACCACCTGAATGAGATCCCAGTTGCGTGCCTATAGTTTGACTTTTTATTTGACTCATGGATGTTTCACTGGGTGATTAAATCACTCCAAGCAATTCTGGAATGACCATGTATGTTCTAGATGCACAGAACTCAGCACTAACAGATAGATTGTAAGTCTGTCTTTCTGGGCTCCTGGTGTTATAGTGGCTCAGAATACTTTCGGGTCTGCAGTACAATGGTTCTCAGTCTTCAGATTACAAACTCACAAAGATGGTTTGTGGTTTTCCATTTTTTTCCATCTTTCTACTCTTTCCTGGATAGGTCTGTTCACCCTTAGTGTAAACACCCACTTGAGCAATTTGTGGAAGTGTCAGTTATGTTTAGGTACATCATCCTACTGGTTTTGCCTTGGTATTGCTGACTTTCCTTGCAGTTACAGTGTTCCACCTGTGAAATATCCACCTGTTACAGCAGCCCTCTCTTTGGTCCTTTCAAGTGTTTTCTTGTTATGCCCTTTAAAATTGAAAAGGGCAAAAACAAAGCACTCACATACTGTGAGTACTTACATGAAACCATCTCTTTGTAGCTAAAATCTGAAAAAAGGGTTTAAGGAGTTAAACAAAGATATATGTTTAATATTTAGTATCTTAAGGCTAGCCTCCATACTACACACTTTTTACAGGAAGAATAGCTAAATGACTTGGGAACAAGATAATTTCCTTCAGAGAAATTCTTTGTGTTTATAACTTAATAATTAGACATACGAACAAGTCTAACAACCACAGTGATGAATAGAGAGCTATTTAGAGTTGTTAGACCCCTTGATACAGTCTGGGTGGCAGCAGGTGTTACAACTGGGACTTCTAAATAGATAATATGTCTTTAAACATGGGAATGTGACAGCATACAGAGCAAAAAGCATGCGTTATGGAAGATGCTTCTTTTTGCCTTTAGTAGAAAACAAAGTAATACAAGTCTCAAAAAGGGGAAAATGCTGTGAAAGAAAGGTAAATAATTGCCCCTCTGGGTTTTCATACACAATCTACCTCATATGTGCAGCAATGCCTGAAGCTAATCTCTCAGTACTTTTTGTAGCTCCAGTTAGAGTGATATTTGGCAGCTGCTAGATGAATCTGGCTTATCTGTTGCCAAATATGTGCAGTACACGTGTGTGGCAACTGCTATCTTCACCAAAAGCTTGGCTTAACAGTATTTGTCACATTTTCCTTCTACTGTCTCTACCCTCAGGAATGTAACTTTATTTTATTTTTCAGTTAGCATTCAACTATTTTATTTTTCAGTCTTCGTCTGGCTGCCATAATGGATGCTGAAGTGCTGCACTGTCCCACCAGACCTGCGGTTTGGTCACAGTCTGGTGACTTCTTTGCACGTGTTCCCAACCCTGACTTCTATTAAAATCACCTTCCCTCTTTTTTACCTGTAGACTACTGCTTTTCTAAATAATTTTGCTTTTTCTGTTTTGTCTCCTTACTGAGGAATAGAGTCTGATAAAACAAAGAACAACTCATTCACCTACAGGGCTTACTACTGTAGCTCTACCTGTCCTGCTGCTCAAACCAGTGTGCAACCAATGTGGTCCCCAGACTACTTCTGGTCATGTGGAAAAAAATGCACTGAAGCTAGAAAGGCACATTCGTTTCATACAGAGTCCTCTTCTACTCTGGAAGTTGATTTGCTTGTAATTTGAGCAGATTTTATAAGAAATGTAAAAGGTTAGAATAACCTTCTCAGCCGATCTTACTTAAAATAGGTCAGAGGAATGACGTTTAAAAAATGACTATTCCTGTCATTAATAGAGAACTTGAAGTAGTTATCTCAAATGTAGACACTCAAAATTTTACTGATGTTAATTTTCTTTTGGCTGGGCTTGAGCCCTAAGATTTGTCAAGACTAGTAGCTATGCTAATCCACACTGTCATTAAAATAGACCAGGGGAGCTACAAGGGCCCTCCTAGGTCTCCTTTGATTGCCTGGAGTGAGAAGGGTCCTGTGTCCCACAGTACCAGAGCAAGGGATTCTCCCCAGGCATCAAACAGTAGCTTGATCAAACAAATCTGCCAAAATTACAGCTTTCTGAATTAAAGATGTTGGAAGATATAATCTTGGTAGTTTTACAAGAGCACAAAAAGGCCATCTGGGGTCAAAACAAGCCTCTGCCAACAGTCTAACTTTGTCAGTAAAGTATACTTAAGGAAAGGAGTATAAGAAAATAGACAAATCTAGATTTTCTGGCTAATATCAAGAGCTTCTCTGCTTCAAGTTCTTTGGGAACATTATTTCAGATTTTCTAATTTTCAAAGATATCCACACTTTCAGAGATTGAAGTTAGGGTAACAATGGATATCTCAATATTTTTGCAGGTCAGAAATTCAAAAATAATACCAAAGATAATTAAACCACAATGAGGTCGCACGCTTTCATCATCAGAAACCTGACTAAGCAAATAGGACTGCAAACACCATTCAATAGCCTTTTTGGAATGCTTAATCTCTCTAACCTCCTCTACTAGGGCTAAAACAGCTATGATGCAGATGAATTCTCAGTGATTCCTACTATGTGTGGCAGCAAATAGAGGTCACAAAAAAGAACATATTTTATGAAGATAAACAATAGACTTTTAAAGCTTTTTCAGGACTTTGAAAAAATTTTATCCTGGCTTGTGTGATGCAGATCACTAGTGAACATTCTTCCTGAGCTGTCCTGCCTGGAATCTGCTAGTATTAACACACTAACGAAGTGATTCTGACATAAGGAACTACATAGAGTACAATGGAGTCTTAGTTAAAAATAATTAATATTAATTAATTAAAAAATGTAGATGGTTGATTGATTAAAAAGTTATATTTGCCAAATTAAAAAAAAAAACAAACAAAAAAACAGGATGATGAGGGGAAAAATATTTTTAATGAATACTTCATAAGATCATAATTTTTGAAATTGGTCCTCAAAGATGTGGACGAGCAGAGCAACAGCACACACTGTGATCCTAAAGATTTTTGGCACCAGTCCTTGTATCACAGTCATAAATGGTTGTTATGAACAATAAACAAGGTATCTCACTTTTCCATCCAATGTTCCTACTGTCAGCAAATCTGCATGCAAATTTGGTGCACTGCAGCTAGCCAAATCCATGCATAAACATGCAAAAGTTTGCAGGTCTCACGTCCACACTCACAATGGCTTTTCCTCAGCCAAAACAAGAGGTATGGATCCTAATCTCAAGCATTCCACAGTTATTGGATCGGCTCTTACAACTCAGGTACTGAGGCAAAGTAACATCCTGATGTGTTCAGTGAAAAACAGTTATGACTCAAGTCCCAGGAAGGTACAGTTTCTGATCATGTTGTCTATGTAAGAAAGTCTATACTGGAAGCTGCTCTTGTATAAATAAATTATTTCTCTGCAGTAATCTGGCAAACTGTCTAGTATGCATTGAAATTTGTCTGTGGAAAGAGATCCGTAAAGTTGTTGAATGTGCCTAACAAATACTGAGCTAAGTTGATCTCTCACATATCAGCAACTAACTGTGTGTCACTTTATGAATACCTCATCGCAAGGAGCCTGTCTGCAATGGCAAATGAATAGTAAGCCAGACTGCAGCTCTTAATGAAGTCTGTGGGAGCATTTATATTAATGTCAATGGGAGCATTTACATGGATGTCAATGGAAGAAAGATTGGACCACCAATAGATAGCTATCATTCTCCCAGAAACTAATCTAAAGTACAATAAAAGCTGCAGGAATGTTCCAGACTTTCTTTACTTGAGTTTGCATATGTTTTACAGGTATGGTTCTGACATCAGTGTTTTAAAAATGTAGTACAGTAGTCTTTGCATAATATTCAGGCCTACTGCCTGCTCTCCTATTTTTACATGGAACACAGTGTAAGCAGCTGCATTTCATCACTTCCATCTCAAGGATGTTGGTTCAGTTCAGGTAGTCTTTTATATTACTTGAATAATGTATATCATACATGGAAAGTAAGATCAAATAAACCTTGCAAGAAAACTCTCCTGCCTTGTACATGAGGACTGATCAAAAGGTTAAGAAGGGGAAAAAAATTAATGGCCTATAGCTGACTTCAAAGATTTTAAACAGAAAACTCATATAAAGCTGTTCTAACAAGAAAGGGTACATATCTGATTGAATTACTGTATCTATATAATTAAACATGTATAAATTGTACAGGACAAAGATGCTTTGAGCTTTACTTTTTCTTAACAAAGACTGTCCCAATCAATGCTATCTAGGTAAAAAGGTGGTAATGAAAAATACATATAGTCATATAGTCATAGTAAAAATACCCCTTTCTTCTACAACCACTTTAAATAAAGTTTCTTAGAGACGTTCACGTATTCTAGGATCTAACGATGGCTATCTGGAACTGAATTGGTTCAGAGAGCTTAACATGTCTCTATAGATTGGGGAATAAATTTAAAAATGTCTAAGAGAAAATTAAAAAGAGAACTAAAAAGAACACTGGCTGCTTTCTCTCTTTTTTTGTTTGTTTGATTTGGTTTTTTTTGTTTGTCTTTGTTTTTCTGAATTTCTAAACTGATTTTGCAGAAGATCGTGAAGGTCTTTAGTACAAAGCAAGAAGCAAAGTGAAAATTCTGTTTCGCTCGTCCCTCCCAACCTGCCTCAGTAATTCCCTAGGAAGAGTGTGCTCTACGCTTCTGT
The DNA here is from genome assembly GCA_013399055.1 of Ramphastos sulfuratus. NCBI lineage: Eukaryota > Metazoa > Chordata > Aves > Piciformes > Ramphastidae > Ramphastos > Ramphastos sulfuratus. Next base: position 77,331 of record WBNM01041937.1, read on the forward strand.
CACATGTCTGTATTCCAGCACTCCATTTTGCAGACAGTATAGCAGAGAAAATGTGATCCTATGTAATCCATACAGCTAATAATTATGCGTGCATTGTCTCTGAAACAAATATGTGGACACGTGATGGTTTGGGAGTTACCTGCACCCCCACTCTGTGAAAATCACCCAGACTAGACTCAGCTGGCTGGAAGTTAAGGAATGAAGCTTTATATTCACAGCTTAGCACAATATACAAGCAGATATTTACAATATATTACAATATATATACAGCTATATACAGAAATATACAAGTTAAAGATAGTACAGAAACACAATACCCCTCCCAGAAATCAGAGTCCCCAGGAGGGGCTCCCAACCACCCTTCCACCTTCTTTCCACCCCTCTACCTTATCCCAGGGTCTGCCTTACGTGCAAGGTGAGTTTGGAGGATCGGCAAGGGGGATTAGAAGCAGAGTGATTAGTTGGGTTACACAGCCAGAAAAGCCCAGGGAGAAAACGCACCGACTCCGACAGAGAGAGAGACTCTCTGTCTTATCTGTGTTTGTGTCTTTGTTTTTATACATCTCAGCAAGACTATGAGTGAAATAGACATCACCTTTGTTTTCTTTTCACAGCCTATAATTTATTTTTTTTTTCATTAAAGTGTTCCAATTAGCCTCAAACCAGCACAACACATTAAGTTTGGCTAGACACAGTCACAGGTTTGGATAGATCTGAATCACTTATGGGCCTAGGATATGCCATCAACCACTGTGCAGACTTTATGTGCTGGTTTAAGGCTAATTGGAATATTTTAATAGAGAAAATTATACTATAGGCTGTGAAAAGGAAACAATGGTGATGTCTACTTCACTCATAGGCTTGCTGTTATGCTTAAGAAAGAACCCAAAACAAAAGATAAGACAGTCGGGCTTGGGGCACTCTCTGGGATACAGTGTCTGGGGCTATCCTGCAACTTCTGGTTTCTCCTCTCCGACAAATTAATTTCACTAATCACTTTTCTTCTAACTCCTCCTCTGACCGATCCTCAAAACCTTGGGGTAAGGTATAGGGGTGGGGAGAAGGTGGAAGGGTGGTTGGGAGCCCCTCCTGGGGTCTCTGATTTCTGGGAGGGGTGTTGTGTTTCTGTATTACCTTTACCTTATATATTACTGTAAATATTTCTGTATATAGTGTATATATCTGCTTGTACATTGTGCTGAGCTGTAAATATAGCTTCATCTAAACCTCCAGCCAGCTGAGTTCTAGTCTGGGTCATTTTACAAAGTGTGGGGGGGCAGGTAACTCCCTAACCCACATCACTTTACCAATGATTCCTACTTTAGTTTAAGGTCGGTCAGAACAGAGAAGCCTGACTGCTAGTTTTGTATTTAGTAGGGCATTAAAATACCTCCTTTAGCAACAATCAGGAAGCAGAAATAATAAACATCATGTTGAAAGAAAATAGAGCTGTAGTTCTACCTTTATTCCTGGGAAAGGCTCTACTGATAGTGTGAAAGCCAGGGGAATGATAAGACTTTTTCAATGGGCAGCGGCTATCTTTTAGATTATGACCTTGCCAGGACAGATTTTATTTCATATTTTAAAGAAATTAATTTTTGTGGCCTTATGTCATATCTTAGGCAGGAGGGCAAGGAGGATTTTAATTGGTGGAAAGCTCGGTTTCACCAGAGAAATTGATGTAAAAGTAATTATTTAGCTATGTGGATGACCTTAATATAATAGCAAGAAAATTTTAGTTCCACCAGTACTAGATATTTGGGAAACTTGGATAAAACTGTTAGTTCATCACTTTCATTTATATTTCATTGCTGAACTTTGAAGTGTGGGAAATCCCCTTAATGAAAAGCAGTATGTAGGTAGATGGCAATACTGCACAGCTGGATGGCTCTCACAGCAGTGTCTCCTTTAAAAATACCCACACATGCGGTGTCCCCCAAAATTTCCCATTTATAATTTCAGGGAGAACTAAGTAAAAGCTCTTAATTTTAGCAGTTAATGGTTTCTAATCTGCTAGAGCCAGAAATCTGCACTACCATTAATTCACCTGCAGACTCCCCATTGTTTTGAATAGGAATTGTGCAGGGAAGTCAATTGCAGGAGTGGACACTTCATAGCTGTTTAAATGAAATGAGCTTCTGCAATGAACAAATGAACACCAAAGCAAGTCTAAACCAAGAAAAGCACATTGACATCCTGAGTGAGAGCTGACCTGAAAGGATGGAACATCAGGTGCAACTGTAATTTTTCAGTTTTAAGAGACAGATTAAGTGCTGAGAGCAGCTGGCAAAATGATAGAGATTATTTACAAGGATTTTTTTTCCTTTTTTTTTTTTTTGTGGTTTTTTTTTTTTTGTTTTTCTGGAGCTGGGTCCTGCTCTGAAGGTCAGGGAACAGACTCTGATGGTGCTCAAAAAGCCTTCAGATCTTGCCTTCAAAAATTTCTAAGTTCTTTACTTAGGTCTTTGTATAACACTGGATCAGCCACCCAGTTCCAGCCTTCTAGACCAGTGAATGGAAAAAGGAAAGGCAGATTCAACATGTTTGGTCTTTTCAGTAGAAGTTTCTCATGTCTTAACTCTCATTGTTCCTTCAGGGGCAGAGTTTGTTCCCTTAAGAAACAAGGTACTGAGCTCGTTTTAATGAACTCTGCGGTGTAAGCTATTGTCCACACATCATTGAATCTGTGGATTCAATACTGCTTTGAATCCACAGAAGTGTTCCATAGCTGAATAGACAAAAATTTCACAGGGTAGATATTCTCACTGAAGGTGTAGACTCTTCTCTTTCTCCATACAAACTATGGTAGGGAGTGAACGTGAAGATCAGCAAATAAATCAAATAGTTCACTATCCTTCAGAGGAAGAAGTAGTTACAGGCAGCTTTAGCTTAGGTTTGAACCTAAGGAAGAAAAAGGCTCAGTATCTTTTCATGATTGCCATATTAGGGTATATATGATTGTATTGCAAGTGATATGTATGTGAATATTTCTCTTACACGATTGGTGATTGGTAAGATCTCAAGCCATTTCTATTTAAGATTCCATTTTCTGTAGATTAATTTTATTCCTAACCTCTAAAATGAAGTCATTCCAGGACAAAAATAGACACTAGGTCTTATCTGTTCTTAGCTCCATACAAGCTCCTGTGTTTAGTTTTCATACTTACAACTTAGAGTGATTGACTGAAAATAGAGGAAAGAAAATGATGGTAATGATGTATTGGTTTTCAAATCTAAGGTATAACCAGGTGTGCTGTTTTTCTGGGTTTGTTTTTTGTTTTGTTTTGTTTTGTTTTTTGTTTTGATTTTAGTAATTCCTTTTAGTTATTTTATGAACCTAACATTTCTAAATGATACCAAGTTGAGAGGTCCCACTTTCTCAAGACTGTTTAATGTTTACCATAAAGCATCTCAAGAAATACTACTTTTCATAAAACATGCAAAAATCTGAAATGGATTCTGAAAAATGCAAGCCAAGAGTCTTTTTCTAAGTATTATGATACAATCAGGAAAAAGAAAACCTAACAGAGTTAAGACACCAGACTTAAAATATGATCAATAAAAATAATGAAAAACCCCCCAAAATAAAAAATCATGTCAAGACTTCTTGGCCTAGGAGAGGTCTTCTGAACAGTTCTTTATGAGGATTTTCCCTTCAAAATGATGAAATTGTATTAAGACACTTGTGCTGCTGGATTGACAAAGTGCCACCCATAAGGACAGATTTCTGTCAACACACATTCACTCTTCAGGTTTTCAAACACTTCTTTCCCCAAATCTGTCATTAAACACTGATTTTTTTTTTTCTCTTGCACCAAATTGTAAATGTATAAAGTGTATAAATTTAGGGTAGAATTATTCTACCTTCATTCAAATAAACTTAATGTTTTCTGGTTTTGTCTAATCAGATATCATTCCTGGAGATCGAGATCTGCAGAGTAACTGCATCGCTAAAAATGTACTGTATGAAATAACATTGTAGTCTGAGAAAACAATGTCACTGTCTAATGTGCCTAAGAAACAAGAAATCAGAAAGAACTCCAAAAAAGTCTTTAAAATATATTACTACATTTTACACTCCAAAGGTCCTTTTCAACTCTGAAACAGTTGACAAGCATAAGCCAAGAAGTTACCACACCTGTCTAACTCATGACATTTTTTTATTTACTCACTCTGTTGACAGAGTAATTTATAGAAAGTGATGAGTAACCTTTCTAATTTCATGAAAGGAGTCATGATGCTGTTTGGTCTGAAGTTCAAAGAAGGAACACAGGTTGCTTTCTGGGGAAATTGTGAGACAATGTCAGAATAATAAAAAAAAAAAAAAAGTAGATTTTTAGCTTTCCTAAAGTTCCACTTCAAAAATTCCAGGGACAATACTAAACAAGTGAAAATTATTTACTGATGGATAATTGAGTTTTTCTTAAGTGGATGATTTCACTGCTCTTCTAGAAAATATCAGAATTGTGCTTATATCAATGAAAATGAGATGTATGGCACTGACTATTGCTGGTATAAGTCTTTATGACAGGCTACATTTCCTGTCTGACCACAGAGTGTGAGAGAAAATGCTCTGCCTTAAGTGGAAGAGCTCTGTTTTTTCATCATCTGAGTTCATTTATTCCTGCACAAGAGTTGGACTCATTTCACTTGCATTTAGCCATCTTAATATTAATGTTTGTTTTAGGCTAGTCATCTAGCCTGCCTCTGTAATTAATGGATATAGATAAGCACTTCCAGAATGCAATTGATCCTGCACTAAACCAACTATCTTAGATAACAATTTATTCCTAGCTAAATTAACCAGCTTAAACTGTTTAATTCTGGCACGCGGATCATGTAAGATGAACCTCAAACCAAGAGTCAGCAAATAATAGCAAAGCCAGTGAAAATATCAAGACCTGCACTGTGAGAATACAAGTACCTGTTGAACAGAAAACATGAGAATCCAGTTTTCTGTGGAAGACATTTGTGATTAGCAAGCTTGCCTAGGTCGGTAGAAATATGTGTGCAGGAATCCCTGCAGGTCCAAGGTTATTGTGAGTGAGGCTGGAGGTGAGGAGAAAGTTCTTCACCGAGAGAGTCATTCGCTACTGGAATGGGCTGCCCAGGGAGGTGGTGGAGTCACCGTCCCTGGAGGGGGTCCAGGCACGTTTGGACGTGGCGCNCGTTTGGACGTGGCACTTGGTGCCATGGTCTAGTCTCGAGGTCTGTGGTAGTGGGTTGGACTTGATGATCTTTGAGGTCTCTTCCAACCTTGCTATACTGTGATACTGTGATACTGTGATACTGTGATACTGTGAAACACTAATGCTGAGAGAGATTCATACTGAATAAGTCAGAGAAAACCTTTACAGAAAAGCAGGACTCCAAGTACGTTAATGAAAACATAGTTTGCACTAAGTATAGTTTGAATTCAGTGCAAATCTAGTAAATAATGTTGTCAGACCTTCAACATAGAGGAAGCCTTTTGCCAAAAAAGCCTTACTTGGATTCAGTCTTCAGGGGCTTTGCATTTAAAATTAATAAGACAGGAGAAGCAGAATGTGTAGAAGAATCTGTATACCTTGAGTGAGCTATAAGCTGGCAGGTATGTGGTATGAAGCACAATACAGCTTCTGAGCATGAATGGTGTACTGCCCACAGCTCTTCCACAAAAAATAGGAAATCAAGGTTCTTAAAAAATAATTTAAACTTCATCTGTTCTGTAAAACAATTACTTACCTGAGGAGATGTGTTCAGGAGTAGGAGACCTAACCCATCTTTTTAGGAAACTGAGTGCATCTCAAGAGGAAATGGGTGTGACAGAATAAATTATTCAGCTGATTATTTAAAAGACACTGTTTTGCATTTATGTGGGAAAACATTACAATCAAAAGTCTGGTTGTTGACAGTGAGGACTTGGAAATGAAACCAGGTCAGATTCTCCTTACACAAATGTAATTTAAAAACCCTAAACAAACATGCACATTTAAGTGACTTAATCTGACAATGTTTTCCGTGGGAACTGATCACTGACACAGGTGCACTTGCTCTGTCCACCCTGGGTGAATGGATGCCGAACTTGATCAGTTGCTGTGAGAGGCTGGCACTGTACAGGGCACCTGCCTTCATGTAGCATCCAAAATAGGTCTGGCCTATGTGTTGTTGAGTTGAAGTAGAGGCAATAGAAAATACTTCTCTATACACTTGTGCTCTTGCACAGGGATCTGAGAGCAGAACTTGGTTTGGAACAAACATTAATACTGAAGCAATAGAAATCTTACTTCATTTCAACTCCACAAAAGCCATCAGTTTGGTCCAAGCACTGAGAGCTGCTTTGTGGTCAACCCAAAGGGACAGTAATCTCTGGGTCAATTCATCCTAAAATAAGTGTGTCCAGATATCCAGCCCTTAGAGAGTTAACATCAGCTGAGATGACTACAACCCAAAAGACTATTTTAAAGCAAAGATAAATCAGTAATTTCACCATAAGAAGTATTCTAAGACTCTTGCACGTTCCTCCAAGGCAAATGGTATAGCTCTGGGAAATTCAATGCTCAGCTTAAGGATAAAAATATACATACATAACTCCATGGGGCCAGATGGCATACACTCAAGGATACTGAGAGAACCATCAGAAGTGCTCAGCAAGCCACTTTCTACCACTCATCAGCAGTGCTGGACAACTGGGGAGCCCCCAGTTGACTTGAGATTGGCAGATGTCATCTGCAAGAAGGGCTGGATGAGATCTGGGGAACTACAGACCTGTCAGTCTGACCTCAGTGCTGGAAAAGGTCATGATGCAGATTGTCTTCAGTGACATTATTCAGGAGATCAGGCCCAGTCAGCAAGGGTTCATAAAGGGTTCTTGATGAACCTCTTCTTCTTCTATGACAATGTTCCTGGCTTATGGGATGAGAGAACGGCTGTCTGGACTTTGGGACTGATCTGTTGGAGAGTAGGAAAAAGGGACCTGGGGGTCCTGGTGGAAAGAAGGATGACCATGAGCCAATAATGTGCCTTTGTGGCCAAGAAGGCAAATGGCATCCTTGGGTGTATTAGAAGGGGTATAGGTGGTAGATTGAGAGAGATTCTCTTCCCCTTCTACTCTGCCCTGGTGAGGCCACATCTGTGTCCAGTTTTGGGCCCATCAGTTCAAGAGCCACAAAGGTGATTAAGGGAGCAGAACATCTTCCTTAAGAGGGAGCTGGAGCTCTTTAACTTGGAGAAGAGGAGACTGAGGGGCGGCCTGATAAATGTTTGTCAATATATGAAGGGTGAGTGTCAAGAGGATGGAATCAGGCTCTTTGTAGAGATATCCAAGAATAGGACAGGAGGCAGCTGGTACAAGCTGGAACATAGGAGGTTCCACATGACTGTAAGGAAAAACTTTCACTGTGATGGTGACAGAACACTGCAACAGGTTGCCCAGAGAGGTTGTGGAGACATCCAAAACCCACCTGGAGGCACCCCTGCATGACCTACACTAGGTGATTCTGCTCTGGCAGAGGGATTTGGCTAGATGATCTTTTGAGGTTTCTTCCAACCCCTAACATTCTGTGATTCTGTGACCCCAATAAAGCATTTGATTCTGTCTTGCACAACATCCTTCTGGAGAAACTGGATGCTTATGGCTTGGTTGTGTGGATGCTTCGCTGGGTGAAAAAATGACTGGGTGACTGGGCTGAAAGAGTGGTCATGAAGAGAGTTAAATCCAGTTGATGGCCATTCACATGTGGTACTCTCCAGTGCTCAGAATTTGGACCAGTTCTCTTTAATATTTTTATTGATGATCTGGATGAGGGGATTGAGCTCACCCTCACTAAGTTTGCAGCTGACACTGTGTTGGGAGGGAGTGTTGGTCTATTTGTGAGTAGGAAGGCTCTACAGAAGGACCTCGACAGGATGGTTCAGTGGGTTGATATCACTTGTATGAGATTCAATGAGGTCAAATGCCTGGTCCTGCACTTTTGTCGCAAGAGCACCCTGCAATGCTACAGACTTGGGAAGAGTGGTTGCAAAGATGCTCAGTAGAGAAAGACCAGAGGGTGTGGGTTAACAGCCAGCTGATATGAGCCAGTGGTGTGCTCAGGTGGCCCAGAAGGCCACGAGCATCCTGACCTGTGGCAGGAAGAGTGTGACAAGAAGGATAAGGGAAGTGATTGTTCTTCTGTACTCAGTTCTGGTGAGCCCATGTCTTGAGAACTGCATTTAGGTTTGGAGCCCTCACTATGGAAAAGACATTGAGAGGCTGAACTGTGCCCAGGGAAGGGCAATGAATCTGGTAAAGGGTCTGGAGAACATGTCTTACAAGGCACAGCTGAGAGAACCTTGGGAAAAGGAGACTGGAGTGATCTTATCTCTACAACTACTTGAAAGGAGGTTGCAGTGGCATGGGTATCTCAGAGTTGTCAGGCTTGGAAGGGACCTCAAAGATCATCCAGTTCCAACCCCTTGCCATGGGCAGGGATACCTCACACTAGATCAGGTCAGATCTAGTGCTGGTCTCTTCTCCCTAGTAAAAAGTGATAGGACGAGAGGAAATGGCCTCAAGTTGCACCAGGGAAGGTTTAGATTGGGTATTGTAAGAATGGTCTTCACTGAAAGGACTATCAAACGGGCTTCTCAGAGAGGTAGCTGAATCCCCATCTCTGGAGGTAATTAAAAGATGAAGAGTTGTGGTGCTAATGGACATGGTTTTAACACTAGACTTGGTAGAGTTAGATAATGGCTGGACTCAATGATCTTAAAGGGGTTTTCCAATCAAAATGATTCTTTGACAAAAGACATCCCGATTTATTTGGGTACAGAAATGCAACTTAGACATATGAATAATTTTACCTGCTTTCTGAAGTATTGCACAGAAATATGCAAAATTATTGTAATGCCAATTTAGACCAGCTGATTTCTAAAGTCACATTAGATTACTTCTTGTATCTCACAAACATTCAGGAGCAAATAAAGAACCTAAGAAATTTATTCCTGTAGTTTTTTTTATACTAAAGAATTCCTTGCCTTATTTTACACATCATTGCTTATAATAATTTGGCTACATGTTGTACCAAGTTACATTTCATATGGCAATCAACACATGTCAGTGTAGTAAGAGTAAAGCAGGACAGAGTATGCATACGCTCATATACTCATGCATAAGAGTTGAAGGAGGCCAATAAAGGGAGAAATCTTCCACACAGTCTAGAAGTGGCACATCAGTCATTTTCTGGCTCTCTCCATACAGGGATAGCTCCACAGTGTATGAGAACAGCTGAAAAAACGTGGCAGTTGAATGAAGTGCAGCAATTTTTGTCTAGAGCAGAAAAGAAGCATTTATTCCTGTATGGATAACTTACATCCTTGGAGTTTAAGGGCCATAAGCTGCAAGAGTCCTTTTTATAGTATCATTTTTCTTAATCTGGTTAATGTTTGAATAGAAGATAAATAGCTTTATAATGAATAATAATAATTATCACATAAATAATTGCTTAAAGCAATTTTTTGGCTGTCATGGAAATTAGGACATCTAAGTTATCTTAAGAATAAGGAGATTATGACATAATATAAAAGGATTTGAGGGAATGTCTAAAAACAATGAAGCAGTGTCAAAGATTATGTGTCAGTTGAGCTTGTGTTTAATGTTGCTAATTGAGATAGGATGGCATGCTGGGAATATTTTTTAGGCTTTCTTTTACATAGACAAGCTTGTAAATTAATGAAAATTTAAGTTTCTGTGGAGTGTATATAGTTCAGCTGGTAATGCATATTTTTTTTGTTTTATAAAAAGCATTAAAAAATGCAGATTGAAGCATGTAAATAGAGATAAGATAAGATAGTGCATAAAATGAGGAAATATGTATTAAAAGTGCATGTGTTAATGTTCAAGTAGCAAACTGCAAGCTATGGAAAACTACCATTCAGTGTGTTCACAGTATTGGGTTAAAGATGCAGCTACAACATGAAAATCAGAAGTAACATTACAGTTGCAGTGTGGTTACTGATGTGCTACTTACCTAGAGAAGGTTATGTTATCTTTATATCTTTTTCTTCCTTACCATTTTTTTTTAATGCACACAAAATACTTTCCTTCAGAAGAATGATGAATCATGCACGACCACCGTCAGTTAAATACTTCTAGAAGACACTCTGGTTGTCTTCTATTGATGGAGGCATTCCAAGAAGCTGAACAATCTTGTGTTGTGGGGAACATGGTGGTTTAATAAATATTTTCTGAACCTTAATATTTGGGAATTTGTGATCTGTGGTTGACTTACGTCACAAAAAATCCCACATGCCATTCATAGCCTACTAACAGTAGGAATGATATTATAATTTTAAACTGAGAATACTGAATGTAGAGGGAAAAAGGGAAGATGTTAACATACTCACATGTGTAAGTAAAAGAATGATAAACTGGCAGAGGGAAGATTTAGACTAGATGTTAGGAGGAAGGTCTTTGCAGTGAGGGTGGTGAGGCACTGGAACAGGTTGCCCAGGGAGGTTGTGGCTGCTCCCTCCCTGGAGGTGTTCAAGGCCAGGTTGGACGCGGCCTTGAGTGACCTGTACTAGTGGGAGGTGTCCCTGCCTATGGCAGGGGCTTGGAACTAGATGATCCTTGAAGTCCGTTCCAGCCTTACCATTCTATTATTCCATGATTCTATGATTTGTTAGTAGATGGTAGAAGTCATAAAATCAGCTAATCCAAATTCTCTTTTCCAATAACTAGTAATATGTAATTTACAAGCAATATTTCAGAAGCTCCTGACACAAAATTTGCCTTCAAGACTCATCTTGTAACATGTATTGAAATCTTACTCTCTGGACCTCATTTTGGAATATATGAAGCTGTATACTTTCTCAACATACACACCAGTTCAGCCATACATCTTCACCATCTGTGTGATGGTTTGGGAGTTACCCGCCTCCCCACACTTTGTAAAATGACCCAGACCATTGTTTTCCTTTTCACAGCCTATAATATAATTCTCTATTAAAATATTCCAATTAGCCTTAAACCAGCACAATCTGGTATCAATACCTTGTGTAACACCATAATACACTCTGTAGAGACAGTGATGCCCCATTTATGAGAAACTCATTGATGGTGGATAAGTGTCCTCAAAGCTGAGGACACTGCTTTTGCCATTTTAATGAACAATCGCGTTTTCACCTTTGCAGAGGTTGTCAAGGAACAGCAACAATGTCCCTCTGTCTCTTTGATGGTCTCAGAAGGACTGTGTCAAGACTGTATGGGAGCAATTAAGCTCTTCTGAAATTCTAAGAAGCTTTTTTGAACTTAGTAATTAGAATGCTCTTCAGGACTTTGTCCTATCATCCAGAGAGAAACCAAAATCAAATATGAGAGAGTCCAGAGAAGGAAAAAAATAAAAATTATACCTGGTAATCAGTGGACACCAATCATACTTTGTTTCTAGGAACCTGTAGTCCACATTTGGGATTCATTGAGATATAGTTATGATGATAGTGAGTAACTAAAGAAAAGTATCATCACCCAGTTGCTCAAAGGTAGTCTTTTCAGTGACCGTTTAAGCATAAAAGATGCTGAAAGGTTTTAGCTCATTTTTCTTGTTCTCCTGCTGTGGAAAGAGCGCTGGTTGAAGTGGGTAGAGCTGGGGCAGTGAGGACAAGTAACATCATGCTACTGTGGAGACACCCTGAGAAAGAAGTAGGGGAAATCCTTCTTCTCCTCTCCAATTAATCCTTGCTTTTAGATATGCAACTGCACTTTTAGGTCCATCTTCATGTAAAGAAGTAGGAGTTTTTGCAGTCATGGAGAAAAATATTCATTTAAGAATGATGACACAAATGTGTCAAAGTAACATCAACATCTGTGTACCACATTACCTATGTCTAATCCAACAAGGTGATCTAAACTAGTCAGCTAGTTAGCAATTCTTCATCTCTTCCTCTTCTTCCCATCATATTTTAGCCATAACTGTACCTTCCTGATATGTTTATTTTGATCAGTCTGACACTCATGTGAGTCCTAGATAAATCATTTCAAATCGCTGACCAAATAGAAAGAGAATCCACCAAAAATTGTGAGTTGTGATCTGCCAGTGCAGTGGCACAGAGTGGTCAGATGAGTATTAGAAAAGGTATGAGGAAGAAAGTTGGTTGGGGCAGGAGGCAGGACTGATTCTTTTGAGGATAATGAGCTGTTTCACTGGCTCAAGCTCTTTTGTCTCTCACTGTGAACTTGCCAGCTAATCTGCAAGCTAATGCTAAGTTAAAAGCATAAATGTTCTACATTCTGTGACAGTATTAAATCAAAATCAGAGCTTTCTGAGAGCTAGGATCCAACAGTAAATACATGTCCACAACAATATATGGCTACGTTTTGCAGTGAACTAATATTTTTGACTCCCAGGGATGTAAAATGTTTAGTAACATACTTAGAGCTACTAGCCTACTGCCAACAAAAGACATTCTAATACTTTTGTGTTCAAAAGAATGAAAATATTTCAATAGAAATATGCTTAGAGTTGTTTTCTGCCCACCTCATCTGCCTGGAAATAATACAAAGTGAAGGGAAAGTACATGTGGTTGGTCACTCACCCAGTCCTTGTGGGAAAAAGAAAGCGAAACCCAAACTCAAAGAAAATCACAAACTTGATTTGTATCTCCTTCTTCACATATGGAAACCAAATTAGAACTTTTTTTTTTTTTTTTGGTATGGAAAAACAGAAAAGAGAGAAATATGTTTTTTTTTTTTCTAAAATGACATTTATCTTGATTTAATTTAAAAAAAAATAACTAAAATATTTTCTTACCGTATTATATTTCTCTTATAAAATTAAGAGAGGAGGAGTGAAACTGTCACAACTGAACTACGTGGGCACATTATCAGTTTCAAATGAGACATCTTTTATGTTGAAAATATATTTGAGATATTCAAAGGATTTCTATCAACTTTACAAGATGTGCTTGAATATCAGCTCACAATGATGTGATATTTTCAGTATTCACATGACTGTTTTCTGGGCAGTTGCAAAGAGCACTGGAACTTGTCTGCTCAGTCTCAACATAGTCAAACCTCGTGAAACATTTGTGAGGCTAAATTACTTTTTGATGCTAGGATGTCATGCTTAGCATTAAATACTACACCATGTTCATCTAGGATATCGTAGATCTCTTAGAAAGAGTTTGTGACTTTGGAAGGAGTTTCTTCTCTGTGTCAGCTCATCAAGCAAGCTGCTGGAAGGTGAAAGGCTCTGGGAGTTTAGCTGCTAGGTCTATTGTGCCTTTCTATCAGCTTGAGGAAAGGAAGCCAAGGAAGAAGCAAGTGATCTATCTGGAAATTAGCAAGAAATGAGCTGCAACTTTATAAAAATAGAACCAGCTCTGAGATACTTCACTCTCAGTTTTGATAAATTGACATTTTTCAATGTAGTAAACCTTTCGAATGAACATGCAGGACATCTCTTCTACAACCAAACAAGTTCAGCTTGTAGTGGGGACCCTGGCATTTTTGTAGTGGGGATCCATGGTATTTTTGCTTCACTCTGCCACATGCATCCAAAAGCTACATGTGTCTTTTGCTTGTTTATGCTCACCAAGGAGTTCAAAATTATATATGTCAGCCTTATCTACCTCCACATGTTCCTAGGTACTGATGGGAAGCTCGGATTATCTGTCCACAACACCTCTGCTGCAGTGACTTCCAGCGGGAAGAAGCAGAAAATGGGGAAGTTCATGGATGGCAAACCAGCATCAGCAAATGAAGAAAGTTTGCAGGAGATGCATGGCTCTTGGCAGCTGTATACAAGAATGGCAGAATAAATACGCATCAAAGGAACTACGAATCACAGAATCACAGAATGTCAGGAGCTGCATGTTGTTCACTTCACAAGATTCTTGTCTGAATCTTGTTCAGACAAGATGGTCTTAGGAGGTCCAAGGTTCATGGCAACACAAATTTAAGAGGCATGCTTGCTCTGGGTCTCAAAGCAAGAAAACAAATCCCTGTTCCAGTTTTGTTAATATATGGTAATAGTTTGGAACATCTATCAGCTTCCCCAAGGCCAAAAGAGCCTTTCATGACCATTATTTTCAATTTTATTCAGACTTAAAACTCTACAGATAAAACTTGAAGTAGAACAAAACCCTGCCCACAACTTCTCCCCAACGAAGTTGTCTCTTCTCCTTGGAAGTCTCCACCTGTTTACCTGCCTTTTCCCTTCTATTAGTTGAAAAACATATCTGTCTTATTTGACTTGTTGGTTAACCATTATGGCTGTTCCACTGATCAGAGCATAGGAGCTGTGTTCTTTCCTTCAATGTTTCTATCTCTGGATATGGTCAGTGAAGAAACGAGGAGGTTGCTACTGGTTTCAAGAGATTCTTGAGCTACTACAAAGCCTTTGTTTATTACTGCCCTTGTAATAATTTAATTGTGAATCACCCATACAAAGCACCACAAAATTTGTGCTTCTAAAAATGCTCAAAATTAATATTCCAGATATTAATAAAAAACAATAATGCGATGTTAACACCCCATTTCTTGTAATAAAACTGCATGAAAAGAAAAAAAATTGGCTCCAAACACTTATAAATTACAATATGTTAAGATTTTGCAGTGAATATATGTTTTTCCTTATGATTAAGCAATTTATCATTTTTAATATCCAGTCTAATTTCTGACTGTAGTCTTCCTGTAGTTTTGTACCATATCATTCTGCAACTGTTTCCTTTCTGTTTAATATTTGCTCATTTTAGTTAAAATCCCTAGAGCAGAACCCACAAACCAAACAAACACTCACAGAAAACAGAGAGCAGCTCAAATGTCCTTGGAGACACTCAATTTTTTGTTTGCTACCATTTGTCATCCTCTGCTCAGAGAGAGATCAACAGTTTTTAGCACACAGATCAATATTCTCTTAACCCAGACCTAATCTAAGGAGAGTTTCCCCAGGTTTCACCTTGGCCTACTCCTATGTGCCATAGTTGCCCTTTTTTTCAGCAATAATTTTGTCTGTGTAAGACAGCAATTTTTCATCCTTTGGTCAAAACTGGTGACAAAAGAGGGAATAATGGTTCCTGACATATCAAATGATAGATTTGACACATGGCATGCTGAGCTGGGAGCTTTCACGTGCCAAAGTAGAAAGACAGATAAGCAGCCTAATGGCCCTCCTGACATTGCTGCTTTTTTTTTGCCTTTTTTTTTTTTCTCCTTTTTTTTTCTTTTTAAATCCCTGGTATAACAAAACAGGCTCTGTTTTATTGTTTTTTCTCATCTTTTGTTTACTTTTCCCCCCCCCCCC
>WBNM01041937.1:92621-124262 GCA_013399055.1 Ramphastos sulfuratus
TTTCCTGGAGAAGTTTTTTTTCCTAAAACTTTGGGCAAAAGATGTGGAAATGCACTCTACTCTAGCCCAAAATAAACATTTCCCTGTCCTGTAAAATGATCAATCTATGCCCTTTTCCTCCAGCACAGTAAGGGCAATACAACATGCTGCTTGAGGAAATACTAACAAATATAGCCAGTGAGAGGGAAACAGATGGGACTAAGAAATTAAACCAGCAGATTTCTGGAAGGTATTCAAAGAGGAGAGTTTGTAATACTGAAACAGAACTGCTCTTTAATTTTTTTTTATTTTTTTTTAAAAAAAAAGCAATGATCATCAAGATTTACCTTCAGCAGGGCTCACGCTCTCCCTGCTAAATCCTCCTGCAGAATGGCAAGAAAGGTCCCTTTTGGTATCATTCTGGTAAAAGTAAATCGCATTTCGCAACAGGCAGTGCCAGCCTGCAGATAGACTGCAAGTTTCTCTATCTTCGGTAAGCTGGGACGAACACAGCGGCCTGTGTACCATGGGGCATGGCTCCAGGCATGGGATCGTATTACATCTTTACACACAAAAGCTTCTTTCAGAATCTAAACTAACAAAACAGGAACAACTTTTATTCCTGTATGGTTTCCTTTGGAGCATGTGTTCACATTTAAAATCCTGACCTATGTGTCATTTGCTCGCATTCAAAGTTATTTGTACTGCTTTGGTATTACAAAGCAACAACCAGTCTTAACCACACTTGCTTACCAATAGCCTATGGACTTTGGCAAAACATTGTTTATCTTCCTCCAGTACTAGTTCATAAATTCTTTTTCTCCCATTTTTTTTTCCCCCTTTCTTTTCATATTTTATTTGAAGACTGTTGTGTTAGCAGCCAGCTTATTTTTCTCTACAGTAACAGTCCTGTGGACATTTAAAATTCGATCCAACAAAGGAAGGAAAAAAAAAAAGAATCCAAGAGAAATATTTTACTCGCAAGATCATCAAACATTGGAATTCAATGTTTGTCACCCCACATTTAAAACTATCACAGTGTGTGAATGCTCTGGGTTATTTCTTTGTAATTTTCATGAATGCTTAAATATATGTTATACATAAGAGAAACATTAGATGTATTTAGATATTTTTTTTTCCTTGTAATGCAATTTTCTTTTTTCTTTTTTTTTTATCCTTTCGCTTAATGAAAAACATTTTCCATATAAGTGTATACTTCAGCACAGTCTACATTATTTTTCACAGTTTCTACGTTTTTGACATTTCAGCCAAACCGAGAAGTTGTAAGAATTGAGATGGAAGAATATGAAATTACAACATTTAGTTTTTCGTATATTGTCAATTAATAACTGGAAATAGAAAAACAGTCTTTTAAAGTACCAAACCAAAATAAGTCATCAATGAGACATTAAGCCAAACAAAAATATATTATTAAAATAATTTTGACCGTGTAAACTAAGGAAAAGCTACATTGCTGAGATATAAAGAGGACAATCTGTGTATGCCCAAGTTCTAAACAGAAAGCAAGCATTCTGAGTTACTGAATAAGGCACAAATAGAATAATTAGGCTTTTGTAACACCTCCTTACGAGAAAATCATGTTCACTGAATGTGGTGAATCATAACATTGTAGAATAAGGCATGGTGAAGCACACTGAAACTATTTCTGACTTTGACTGTGCTGTCCTAAAAATAAAGTGTAACTATGGCTAAATATATTGTAAATGAACTATATAAAACAGATTTCAGCTTAGTAGACAAATGTAAATATTGTTAAAAGACAGCCTCTTGCTTCCCTTATAATAAACTTACTGCAAATGACTAGGTTGTGATATTGTTTGCTTCAACAGGGGCTGCAAGTATATGCTATTTGTCAAAATATTCTGATTTATCAATTTGGTTCAAACAAAAAAACACACACAAGAAGATAAAGAGTTAAGATGATGTTTCTTGTTGTAGAATTAATCAGATTCATATTAGCAGTAGTAAATGTCATGTTGGCACCTTTTCTTTCTCACACATTACAGTTTCAAGTCTTTGCTATGAGGAAATAATGAAGTAAAGATATGCAGTGCCATATACCATGCATCTTTTTTGTCAGTCTGCATAAGAAATGAATTGTATCTGCTACTAAGGAGGTCACGGGGGCAGCAAGTTAAGAAGAATACTTAAAGAAAGGACATGTCAAAGGAAACAAGAACTTATTTTTTCAGTACTTTCTAACAAGTACTGCAGTTTTGGGGAAATTAAATGCTCATAGTAAATACCTACCTATCCTGAATGCGTTTATTGCTTTTCATTGCTGCAAACTTAACCCTGGTGACCAAATGACCTTGAAGTCTCCACTGGAAACTCATGAAGATCAATAAAAATGGTCTAATGTTACAAGCCCTAAAACTCAAGCTTCAGTAGTAGTGTGATCAGCAGGGAAAATGCTGCTTTACTGAGAGGATAAAAAAAATGAGAACTGGAAAAAGATCATACCAGACGAGATGTACATCTCATGAGGTTATCCCAGAGTGCACTTTTTCCTTTTTTTAAAAGCCATACTTCATAGTTAAGCTAGGAAGGTAAAAAATGGACCAAAAAAAAAATTAATTAAAATCTTCATTGCCAGCAAGAAAAAAATGGTTTTGACAGTTGGATGATGCTTGTGTCTTGTGGTAAATTTTCAGCTTTGCCTACAAACAGAGCCTTTCCTTCCAGCAAACGCTATGCATATTATAAGTGTGGAGTTAAGGCAGAAGCAAGCTATTGGTGTGCCAGATATTGCATCAAAAATTACAAAATGCATTTTAATTTTGTGCAATGACTAGGAATTAATGCCAAATGTACTGTCAGCATGCAGTAGAGCATCTCTCTGATCATGCAAAATGATTGCCTGAGATATAGCAGCCTCCACTGCCTTCTGTCCTGTAGGTGCCACTGCTGCTAAGTGGAGCTTCAGAAGAAAACTAAATGAAGAGACATGGAACAGATGAAAAGCCACGTGACTGTGGGTTTTTGAAAATTAAAGAACCACAGCAGTCTCATTTACTGATACTTCCTGCCACTCTGATGGTACCAAGAAACTTGCTGCTTTTGCCTACTTTGAGGTCAAAGTGCATTGAGAAGCCTTACTAAAAGGCAAGAATCAGGCTTAGAGGTAGTAAATGGTTAATAGAAAAAGCGATATTTTTTTTTTAAACTGACTTTCAAAGAGATGTAGAAAATAACAGACTTTAGCAAAACTTCACTGAAAAACAACCTATCATTCCACTCTTCTCCTATCCAAGTCACATCCCTCCTTATATTCTCAGAAGCTGATACGGGTACAGCTTTTGTGCACACACAGATGCCTAGAGAGAGGGCAGAAGATGTTTTTTGCCATCACCACCAGGTGTTAGAGATAATGTTATGCCCTTGGCCCTCCTATTGAAGCTGATTTATAAAGAATCAAAAAAACCCACAACAAAACAGCGTGCCATAGTTGGTTTGATTGCCTTGTCTAGTGGTTCAAAATCGATGACCAGCTTGCTTTCTCACTGCTCACAAAGTACAGCAGCTCCAACTGTGCACGTGAAGGAATCTGAACTACTGCTGTACAAAGCAGTACACAAAAAAGAAAATCTACATATGAAATAACCATTTTATAAACTTAAAAGAACATTTATGGACCAGATAATTACTGAAATTGGTACCTGATTTACCAGCAGACAGACTGTAAAAATATATCACATGGTCCTTCATTCTTGTGTCCCCACCATTCTTTTATAGGTCTACATTGTGATGATGAGTTAATCAGAATAAGAATCTGTGGATTTCTCCAGTTGAAAAGTGTTGCTCAAGAACATCAAAGGAAGTATTTTCCTCAAATAGAATATAAAAAATTCACAATTCACATCTGGGGTGTAAGGGACGGCCAGGTGGCCAGCTATAGTTAACTGTCAACACTTTGTATTTCCCTTTGCCATTGGCAAAGTTTGCACTCAGAAGTGAGAGTATAATGTGAGGAAACTAAAGCATGAAACCACTTAATATCATAATACTTTGTGTTTGAAAAATCCAAGTCTTTTTTCCTTACCAAGTTTTCCTCAATATTTCTGATGTTTACTGGCATGCATTTTACCAAACAGTATTAAACATTGAAGTAATATATGGACCTTTCTGTGACGACTATATTAAGGTTATACCACTTTCTTCTCTATATTTCTCTTCCTCTATCATGATAAACTGATCATTTTGTATTATTGATATGTAATTCCAACAATTTGTTTCCAGTATAGACAAACTCCCCGCGTTGAAAATATTGTCACTATATTTATTTACACTGAATAGAGCGTTGTTTCAGAATTGGTTAAAGTAAAATGTTGTTTAGTGTATGAGAATATTAACCCTCCTCATTTCTATATTTTTATCCTGAAAGCTGCAAATGTTCAGTGATCCTCCACTGTTTCCTCAGGCTGCTTTTGCTTAAACATTCCTGAAATAAGAGCAGCATGCATAGAGACTGTTTTAAGACAGAGTACGGTAAAGCCCTAACTATACCTAATAGGAAATTAGGTATTTGGAAATGTCTTCCTTCTTTATTGGCTCACTGTGCACAGTACATTAGCAAGAAACACTTCATTATGCTTTGGGGTGAGATCCTCATATCTGGTCTTTCATAAATGGGATGCATGGCCTGCCTTTGGTGTATGTACACCCTCTGAAGTCCTGGGCATGATCTAGCCCTAAGAGTACTCTCGATATTTGAACTTGCTATCATTTGTAACCAATATATATTTCATTACACTTGGATACAATAATAGACTTAGTCCAGTGGGGAAAATAAGAATGAATTATGGAACTAACATTGATCGTCTATGTTTTGATGTCTTGAGGGTTAGAAGAAACTCAGTGCTTCCAAAAATCAGATTCTACAGATTGTGTTTATTAGTAACTGTGAACAAAATGAGCCATCCAGATGAACCTAAACTTATAAACTTGAAGATGAACCTGAAGATAGCCTGGAGTGTATTTCCAGACATTCCATGATCCATCTTAGGTCTAATTTGCTAAGTGATAAGAACTGAAAAGGATCAGACATTCACAGAGAAAATGGAAAGAGCTTTAAACAAAGGCATACCTTTCATCCATAGACTTACAAATGTGGATAAATGTTCTGGATGTGTTCTTTCCATGCAGGAATATAAGAACAATATAAGAATTTTCCAGCTAAGTCCAAGTCACACAGATAAGAAAATACAAGTATGCTCTCTGAAGAAGGAAAATATTTAAGTATTTATGAGATGCTGTAAATCATTCTAGAAAAAGTCATTTTAGTGAGATTTCAACAGAGGCTTGAGTTACTAAATGTATTTCTTTCAAAGATTTTATTTTTTTTAAGCATCATTGCATTTCGTATTCTTCAATGAAGTACTTTAGAAGAATTGAAGGAAAGTAGAACCAATGGACTATAAGCAGTGTTTTGCAAACCCAAGGCTCCATTCTGATTAAAGATCATCAAATTTGGAGACATGACTGACAGACTGGAACATAAACAAAAATTAACTTCATAATTTTGTAGAAACAGAAAATATATGAAGATATTGTTAAATAAAATGAATCAGTCCCTAAAATAAGATAAATGTCTAAACAACAATCAACTGATATACTGAATTCCTCAACTTGTCTCTAGAACAAATCCTGAACTAAATCTTTCTTGACATTGTGATATATGCAAGTTCTTTTTCTTTCCCCGCCTCCTGATAATTCTGTTTTTGACAGAAATACCAGGAGAAAAAGCTTTCTTGTGTTATTACATGGTTTTAACTAGAAGCTGAAATGGGGAAATTCTGCAAAAAATCCTGTTATACGGTCTCAAGGAATTCAGATAAGGATCCAAGAATTCAAACCAAATCCGAATGCTGAACTGTTTGAGATACACTATGCTTTGAAGGTGAGTGACTTTATTCTGCCAGATGGGTCTTTGAAATGCTCTGCAGTGCCCACATGACTCATCAACAAAATTTATTTGGCTAAAGAAGCAGGCAGGGAATATACTGTACTGTACTGTACATGGCCCCTCTAGGACAGCTCCAGCTGGAGCCTTAGGCAAGATTTATGGAAATGGAAATCTTAGGAGTCTTCGTGCCTTTTCTTCCCATTTGCTGTACTGCATCAATGAAATGATCGCCTGCAATCTTATCACACAGAGGCAAACGAACTTCTTGGTGGCAGTACCTCCCTAAATTGAGAGCAGCTGCACAGTGTGGAGATGAACTCCATGCAGAGTCCGAACAGGCAGCTGAAGGAGGAGGAAAATCCCATGTCTCAAAATCAGGAGTGATTACCAAGACAACAGAGGGTGTAGAAGAATGATCTCAATGGCTTTGGGAGAAAGGAATGCAGATACATGGAGTCACTTCTCTCCTCTAGCACTGTGAAGTACTATTAAAAATCAATACAGTAAATGCTCTGCTCCTATTATCTGTTTCTCTATTCCCTTTTCTCCTCAACTGGTAAAACATCTCCTTGGTACCTTTCTACCTGATCATTAATAGTCAGGATAGGGTATCCTGGAGACCTCAGACAAGGAGATGTCTGTCCTCTGGCATGAAAGCCTCAGTAAGATCATTCAGTGATGCTATAGGAATAGAGAATTCTTCAGCATCTGTTAGCATTTCCTAGCTCACACAACAAAAGAAGATAGGGTGGATCTTAACACAACTGAGAAAGTGCTCTAAGACCCTTCATAAAAAATGCTGGGGTAAACATTAGGGAATGGAGGTGTCACCTCTATGTCCCAGCACTGAACCGTCAGCCTTATTTTGCCTTATTTTGATATTGGTGTGTCCACAGCAGTAAAGCCAGATACAAGGTCTTGTCCTGGCAGTGTGACTTCAGGGAGTCAGAATAGACATGTCTGTGGAGTGTATATGTGTAGGATGGCACAACTGAGTGGGTGACCATCTACTCCCTGTGACTAAGGTTAAAAACTTTAACAGAGACTTGCAGGCTTTGCACTTTGGGGCAAACTGAGAAACAAACTCTGCCATTGTTAAACACAGATATCCTTTTAACTATGGATAATAGTACCAGATTGAGTATATTAAGCCCCTACGCTCAGTGTGGATGTTATTTATGAAATGAAAATATGTGAAGAGAGGAAGGAAAATAATTTTCTGAGATCTAAGAAATTATTTGTTAAAGTAGGTACCCTTCAGAAATTTGGTTAAGTATTAGGCAAAATATGAAGTGTACCTTGGACAGGTTAGGAGGATTGGCTAGCAGTGAGACTACTCTGGTCATATCTCAAGCTTTGATGGAAATGAAAGCTAACAGAGGCACTGAAGAAACAACTTTTACTTTTTGGTAAAGAAAAGATTTAATTTTGTGTTTCTTATTCTTCACTTTGACTTAAGTCACTTCATGAATGTTCCCGTTGCAAGAAAAAAGGCTGTCAACAGGGAAAGACTCCGTAACATGTAAGAGTTGGGCAGACCAACATCACTACTCCATACATCCCCTTTCCTTCTTATTCCCCAAGCTTTTGGTGCTGACCATGACATCATACAGTCCCCTCCAAACTTCTTGTGTACCCTCAGCCTACACACAGGTGGGAAGGTGTGTGAAATAGAAAAGGGCTTGACTGCATAAGCACTGCTCAACAATAGCTAAAATACCCCTGTATTGGTTAAGAATGTAAAACACAGCCCCAGGCAAACCTAGTACAGATGTGGTCCCTATTACCCTGAGAGGGAACAGTGAGTTCTAGGTATCTCAAGTTGATTAGCTGAAAGTTCAGACACATAATCCCATGATCACCACTGGAAATACTGGCTTATTTTGACCTCTTAGAATACCCTACATTCAAAATTATCTTTATGATATAGTGATGACAGCACAATATTAACTTCATATTTTCATTTTATGATTCAGATACATTTACTAATTTGTTGTACCACATAATATCATGCACTCCACTGAATATTTTTGCAATGGAAGAGCAGCAATTAACATTTAATTTCAGCCTGAAAGGAAGAACTCTTCCATCTGAAAAACAACAGCATGTGTATGTGTATACATACATATAAATCACAGTCCATAACAACGACAAGTCTAAGGAGATACTAGGTACTAATCTGCTTTACTGTTCCCATATAGCCTACTCTGAAATAGATCACAATGTATTCAAAGTCACATGCAGGAATGAATATATTCTATCACAGTGGCATAAGGAAAGATCTCAAAGCTCTTCGTTTATTTACTGAATACTTTTCTATCTTTTTAACATTGTCAGTTTCTTTCTTACCTGTTATCAATACATGAGAAATGTGTAATTTTTTGAGCTTCGGTGCTTTAGAATCAGAAGGAATTAAGAAACTCATTTTTAAATTTGCATTTGATTTGATATTAAATAATTTGATTAATTCTGATGAAGATAAAAGATATTTCTAGGAATCTGTGATACCAAATTCTGGTATTAAGTGCAGAATACTAATGGGGTACATAGTAAATGAGCGGAGATAAGAATTTACTGGGTATCCAGTAATATACTTTACTTTTTGAGGGGATACAAAATAAAGGTCTTTCAGGCTATCAGAAATGTAGTTTTTTCTTTATTTTTTTTTCAGCATGATTGAAAGCAATACTGGTTTGTCTGTTGTCTTCATGTAAACTTTTAATCTGCCATGCTAGCTTGCCTCCAGCAAATTATGTGTATAGGATGTTTTCCAAACCGAATAATTCTAGAGGGATTCTGAAATGTCTTTTCCCAAATAATACATGAAAAAAAACTGTTACTTGAGAAACAGTCAGAGACATAAAAGCATTACAAAACATTTTAAGTAAAAAAACCTTTGAAAAGACATGGGGAAATTTGAAAAAGTGATCTAAATAATTACTGCATTAATACAACTCATGCATATTACCAGGGTTGGGGTGGAAGGAAGATGTCTGAATAACACTGTCAATTAACAGGAGCTGTTTAAAAGATTACCCCTAAGGCCATACTTTCAAAACTTCACTGAACAGTATAATACAAAACAGTGTATTAATTATAACTGGTCGGGAATCTTTCTTATGGAGTGGTTTTTCAACAGAAATGTGCAGCTAATCAAAACATGAACTTGTCACAGGGATGAACCTGATAAGAAAAAACGAAAAACAACAAACCATTTTAAACTAGCAAAAATTAACACTTGGATCCATGTTTTTCAAGGTCCACAATGGAATTCCCAGTCAGAGAAAACTACTTGGTGACCAATGGAGCACTCAGGATACTGAACACTCAGGATCAATACTTTTTGCACTTTATCATGTCCCGTATAGTTAGCTCAGCCCAAAGATCACTGTGACCATGCTGAAATTGACGTCTCTTGTCAAAGCTGTTTCATACTAAATCACAACTGCAGCAAGATCTTGATCCTAGGAATGGTATGCAACATGTGCTCTAGCCACAGCAGTAGAGACTGATACAGTTTGGATAGTAAGGAGTGATCATTGTAACTCGTACTGCAATACGCAACAATCACAGAATTGTTAAGGTTGGAGTCTAACCTTATTGAGTCCAACTATAACCCAACTACCATGACCACTAAAGCACCACATCTGCGTGCCTCTTGAACACTTCCAGAGATGACAACTCCACCATAACTCCAACACAACTTAACTCTGTTTCCTCTTGTCCTATTATTAGTTACCTGGGAGAAGAGACCAACACCCGCCTCACTTTCAGGTAGTTGTAGAGAGTGGTAAGATCTCTCTTTAGCATTCTCTTCTCCAAAGTAAACAATTCCAGTTTCCTCAGCTGCTCCTCAAAAGACATGCCCTCCAAACCCCTCACTAGACTCATTGCTGTTCTCTGGACACCCTCCAGGACCTCAATGCCTTTCTTATGCTGTGGCGCCCAGAAATGAACACAGTACTCAAGCTGTAACCTCATCAGGGCTGAATACACAGGGACAATCACTTCGCTACTCTTGCTGGACACAGCCAGGATGCCACTGACCTTCTTGGCCACCAAGCACAATGCTGGCTCATATTCAGCAGCCCATCCACCAGCACCCCCAGATCCTTTTCCACTGGGCTGCTTTCCAGCCACTCTTCCCAAAACTTGTAGTGTTGACTGGGGCTGTTGTGACCAAAGTGTAGGACACAGTACTTGGTTTTGTTAAACCTCATTCGATTGGCTTCAAATCATTGATACAACTTGTCCAGACCCCTCTGCTGTGCTTTGCTACCCTTGAGTAGATCAGCACTCCCACTCAATTTAGTGTCAACAACAAAGAGACCCCTGACCAGTGCAGGGGAAGTCCTAATTTGTAAATTGTGAAGCTAAGGTTCAGATCCCTTTTCCAAATCAGGAAGAATTGGATTTGCTTGCAGTTGAGCTACTAATGCGTAAAAAAAGTGCGGTGGCAATTTGATTATTTTTTCTGACTCGGTACTCCTTGAAAAAAAATCTGCAGATTCCTTCATGCTGTTTCTTGCCCTAATCTGATAAAAATAACTGCAGTTACTATACTAGAATATTTTTTTCTTTGTAACTTGAACCACATTTTAAGTAACAGTTGTGATAATTATAATTTCTTGGCGGTGCGTATGATGCCACGATGAAAAGTTCTGAGTTTTTCCTCAAGTTCTACACAATTGCTTTTCAGTCTGAAGAAGCAGCAACCTCTAAGGACAATCTTTTTTTTTTTTTTTTTTTTTAAACTATCCTCTTTTCTACCCCACTACATTTTTTTTTCTGCTCTGGAACCTAATTTTAATAAACCAGTTCAGAGAACTAAATCAAAGCACAGGTTATTTGCACAGCTGCATAAGTAAAAGAGATTAGAATAAGATTCTTTATGTGCTTGCAAGTCAAATGCTCAGAACAGAGCATTACATCTGCAGCGGCCTTATGATTGCTGTAAGTAAAATTTGTACTGTAAATCTAAGGCATGACAGGCAGAATTATTGTTTTATAGGCAGCAGGAATCCTGATACTTTCTGACTTTTGCATCTTTAAATGCCTATTAACAAGTCTTGGAAATACATATTTCTAATGAAATTTTACAGTGTATGTAATTTGAATTAAAAAAATAAATAAATCTATATCTAATGATTGTGGCATTGTACGGAATGATACAGTTTAAGCCCTAAGCATGCAACACTGAAGTAACACTAGTGATGACCTGAAAGAACAAACTAGTTTTAGTGGCTATCAAGAGGCTCCAGTTGCTAGTGTAGAGACAGATTCCTGGCAAGGTTTGCAGGACTAATGAAAATCCCCACTCTCCCTCACCCCATCTTCTTAACTGTGTCCTGAATAACTCTCAAGCCAAGGTGAGAGTGAGTGATAGGCCTGGAGGTTTATCTCTATGAGAAGGGAAATTTAATTTGACACCATTTTCAGATGTTTTAACATTTGCCAATGTTGTTTGAGTGAAGCTGTGTCATGGATGATGGAGAAAATATATTCCTGATTGATACAATGGTTCTATATCTGGCATTTTAGCTAGGTATATATTTACAAAGTGCATCTGAACTTGCTGCTGTAGGGTTCTGCTGAACACTGGACACTTCAGTTCATTGAATGAATGTCAGGGAGTTTCTTAATCATGGTCCCCATATTGAATACTGAACAAACCAAACCATGTTGAGCAAGATCCTAGTTTTGTAAATAATCTGCCTTACTTCAGCAGGACTTCATTTGAGTGCCTCCCTATCTAAAGTGTAGTTTGACTGAAATGCCTGTTGGTGTGTAGGGTCTTTCACAAATGGAACTGAGTACGAAAGCCCATTGAAGTAAATATACATTGTCTAATAAAATGAAGTAACATTGGAATACAGCAGCAGCATAAAAGCTTTGGTGTGCAATACTACAAATGCTAAGCAGTGAATTTGTAGACAGAACTCTTCCTAAGGCAAGACTTGCTTCTTTATTATTCATTTTCATACTGGTTAATGTTACTGAACTTGTGTTCTTGATAGAATTTACGATTTCATAATAATATATATGGTAAGCTGTAAAAACAAATATTTTCCTTATACTAAAAGAAAAATCCTACCGAAAAATCATGTATGAATTAGTAACTATTACCATTCTTTAAATCCTAGAAATATAATTTAGTAATAGCATTGGAAAAAATTCCAGCAACATTTCATTAAGCATTGTTTTACTATATAATTGCCTTTTGAGAGTGGGCTGTTAAAATGTCTTTTAATTACAAATGAGGTTGAAATAAAATCCTCACTTTACAACTTCCTCAACACCATTTTAGAAATGAAATTTGGAGCTTGATTATAGAGTTCACTATTTTTAATATTCTTTTTCTGACAAATGCAAAAGAATACCTGCTAATCTTTCTTCCAATGTCCAGGATACTAAAGAATAGTTTTATTTGGTTATCTTGTCTTCCAAATTCTGGATGATGCTTTGCAATATGAAAAAAACTGTTTTCATATTTACTATTTCCCTGATCCTGTTTAGAAAATGATATACATATTCAAAATATTGATGGAATAGCATATGACTAATATATATATTCATCAACACCATTTCATCTCCTTTTTCCTTAACATAGAGATTTAATACTGTGCAATATATAAGGCAAGCATCTTTTAATGCAAAACTTCTAATATATTTTTATGAGTGTTCCAAATGGAACTAGAATCCACTTCTTTATCAGGATTAACTTAAAATACATTTAACTTCTACTATTTTAAACTAAATACTTTAATGCAAAACTACAGCTAGTGTAGTTGAACAGTGGCTTAATACTCACATGGTAAAAACATAAATATCAATGAATAATTCCCATGCAGTAACTACCTAACACAAATTTAAAGGGCAGTTATTAAAAGAAACAAACAAAACTTTAATCAGACTTATCATTTATTCACCTCTGGGTTTTGGGTTGTTTTTTAATTTTTTTTTTTTTTTTTTTTTGCAAATCAGTGTCTGCAATATATAACATGATTGATTATTTTAAAACTAACAATATTTTCAGCATCCAAGGTTATCAAGAAGCTATTATCTGTTTTAGAGTTGAAGGATCTTCCTAGTGTATGAAAAGTTTTAAAGCCATTTCTGAAACACCATGTCCAATGTGTCATTGAAAAGTAGGATTTTATTGGTTTGTAACAGAGAAGAAAAAAATTTGTACAGTAAATTTGCAAAGTGCATTTGGTTTGAAAGAGGGAAAAAGGAGACAGATTCAAAGCAGATGTTACCATGAAACAGGCTGATTTTGTGTATAAAATTTGGTGTGTAAAGCAGGCAGTTTCTGCACACATTAAAAAGAACAAGGAGGGACTATACATCAGGAATTGATGTAGTAAATGAGACAATACTAATTCAAAGAACTCCAAAATAAACAAAAGTACCTTGATGAAGTAAAATCACTGTTCAACATATTCAAATGTATTTTGAAGAGCATGTTTCCATCCCTCATGACACCATAGCACTGTCCGAGTCAGCAGGACATCTTGCATATGAAAATATTGTAAAACATAAAGAATCACAAATTACTAGGATTTTTCTTATTTATGACTATGAAAAGAGTCTATAAAACTTCTCATCAACTGATCAAATTTTGTGGTAAACTGTATTGTTCCTCTCTCCAAGCTTTAAACCAGAGAAATCTCTATTAAAAAAAAAAAAAAAAATCAAAACAAAACAAAAGAAACTACAGAAAAAATAAACAAACAAATAAACAAAAACCCACCAAAAAAACCCAAAACCAAACCAAAATCCCAAACAAAAAACCAAAACCCCCAAAATTCTGTTGCAATAACCATAAACAGGTTAAAGACTGGAAAGTGTACAGCGTTGTCAGTGATAAGGGCAGCAGGTCATGGTGATGCATGATGATTCTTGAGACTTGACAATGGTATTTGGGAAATAGGGAAGCCTTGGCCTAAAGCCAAGGATTTCACTACATGATTGCTTTATCAGCGCTGTAATGGGCACACCCCTGCTCCTTGCTCCACAAGCTTTATGCAGAAAAAGGGTGAGAGCAGTCTGAGCTGCTGCTGCTGTAATCTCCTTGAAAGGGGACCCGCACAGTGTCCTGCCTTCCTTCTAATAGGCAGACAAGTTTACAAGAGATAAAAATAGTCTCTGCAAAATGATTAGCTTTGAATGGAGTGAATATTCAAGTGGCTTTCATACTGGACAATTAGATTTTTAATTGTTGCTTCTAAATTAGCTCTGAGTAGTTCGAGTTCACAATCTGGAAAAGTATATCACTATGTTTTACACTGTCATATGGTATTGAAGTGCTGGTAGATGTGATATTTAAACTTTCTCTCGTACTGTACCCATGATGGCATTATATAATGAACAGGACTCATTGAAGAGTTTGATGCTTGATTTTGCATTTTTCATGGGTAATTTTTGAAAGGAAATGAAACAGAAAGGGCTAATTCTCAAGCCCCCTAATATCGCATCAGGACAAAATAGTGAGTTTTTATATTTAAAGGAATTCCTATTTCAACTATTATTACAGAATGTGGTAAAAACATCTAAACAAGGAAAACTCTTGCACTACTCAAACACTTGCTACCACATAATCTCTGCAGCACTGACTGAAAGAACAAAAAGTATTGCAGAAAAATCCAAACACTTTCTTAAATAATATGAATAGAAAAGGAATTTTGAAAAGCGAGATTATCCTTCCACTACCCTTTTGTTACAAAACGTTCTGTTCAAAGGGAGAACACAGTTACATTATTTATAGTGTTTCCTGTAAGAAAGTTTCAATCAGCACAAGCCACTGTTCCATGGTCTCTAAAGCAGACCTCAAACTAGTCTAATGTCTTCTGTATATAGAATCATAGAATGGTAAGGTTGGAAGGGACCTCAAAGATCATCTAGTTCCAACCCNAAGGCTGTTCTCCAGCCATTCCTCACCCAGCCTGTAGTTGTGCTTGGGATTGTGCCTACCCAGGTGCAGGACCTGTAGGAAAAAGCACGGCTCAGATGGAGATGTAGCAGTAGAACTCACGATCAGGTACATCAGTGAAGATTTTGCCATTAAGTTCAGGAAGGAAATGAAGGCTTTTCCTGCTTCAGCTCCCACTCTTCAGCAGAGTTTTAGAGTTAGTGAAAAACATTTACTTTCATTCAGTGATTTCCAGCTCAGTATTCCACAGTAACACTGTGACTCGGTTGTGGGATTTNCGTCTCCCTAGATAATGTGTCTCATTGCCATATCTATATCTGCTGGGGCGATTTGCTCTCCCCTGTTCAAGCCTGCGGGGGTGGGGTAAGGTACTTGACACCTACTCCTTTCACATTCCAAACCCCAGGAACCAGAGGTGGGGGGGAGCAGAACAGTTTCGCATCCCATTCAAACCTTCGGTGCGGCAGGGACTTGGGTGTGCCCCACCACACGCTGCGTGAGCCGTGATGGCAGCGTAGATTTACCTTTATATTTCTATGCCACTAGCAATCGGTTTTCAATATTTTTGTGACACAACGTAACTTTCCTTACCTGGCAGTGATTCTCTATTCCAGGTACACAAAACCGAGATTCTGATAGACTGCCAAGGAAAACATTGTGGTATAGCCTTAGAAGCTAGAAAGGTAAGCATCACATTTTCAGCAACTGGTGTTTCATGACTGACTGCTGAGACAGAGTGCTTTCTTCTCATCAGTCCTCTACAGCACAGCTGCACAGATTGAAGCCTGAAGAGAGACAGGAAAATTTATAGAGTAAAATTAAAAGATCTGAATTAGAAATCATCTGTTGCAAAGTTTTGAATCTGGAATCTCTTTTCATTCCAGTGGGAACTTTTGAGAATATTCAGTATTGTAAGGGAATATGAGTCATGTGTCATGACATAAAGTAAGTACAATATGCTGTAAGTTATTACCATTTCCCAACAAGAAAATTTTCTTATTTACAGGAAATTACACTTACCTAATACTGTCATAGGACATTAATTTCTTTCCTCTTACAATATGTGAAGAGTGTATTTGCTTAAAGTTCTCGTTTCCTGACATTTATGCTTCAGATATTTCAGACAGTTTTGATGCTTTAAAAGAAGTATGATAGAGACACCTTCAAGTTTCTCCTCTGTGTGAGTATTTCTCACATAATCTCTTCCTATTCTAGTAATTTCTTTCAGAAGGTGTCCTCATGCTTAGTCAATTTTTCAAATCTCACTAAGTATTTTCTTAATCTTCTAAGAAAAATAGGCCTAAGAAGGTATACTTCATATAGAGCAAACATGTATGTCTATGTGTGTCTTTCATATGTTCCATAACAGCTTTTCAACTCACAAACCAGTTTCAAGAAAACCTGTTTATGGCATAGATAACTCACTGATATTGATATTCTCGAGTTGTTTATTTGATCATATTTCAAAATATTGCAAGAGACTCCTGTACTGGATATCCTCACATATTATAGTATCTCATGTATATAATATAACTTAATTTTTGGGGTAAGAACGGAAGAGCAATTTTACATATGAAACCATTTACATGGCAATTATTTTGGTAAAGAATGAAATTTTGTCTTACTTACTGAAAGCAACTGAGCATTTATTTTATTTAAAGTGTCCCCCTGAATTTACATAATTTTTCCTTATTTTTTAATATCCTTTCCCTTATCCAGCCTCTCTGTTATCCTTTTCCTATAACATCTTAAGAAACAACTAGACAAGAGCTAATTCAAGCTATGGTGAAGGTAACTAGCTCCAACATGTCCTCCTTGAATTGCTTAAGATCACTTTTAGCACATATTATTTCCACACAAATCATTCTCCCTTCTTTGCCTTGCTAAGCTAACATGGAGACACCTCAAAGGGTCATACCAGATGAAACTATTAATGAATACAAGTTCATGGTGTAATAAGCAAGACTAAAGTGTGCAAAACCAAATACAGCCATGTCCTGAGCCACCAGGCAGTCCATTTGTCATCGTAAAGAAGGAAATACTTCAGTCTAACCATCTTTTTGTCATCATTCCTTATTTTCAACTGTTACCTTTAGTTATGATGAGAGCTCTGCAGAGCTCAGCTGCCATGTAAATGTTTTGAAGGGAGCTCTTTGAACACCTTCAGTAGGAGCTTCACCTTCTAGCAGGCAGGTCATTGGCTGATTGTGTGTTACAAAAGTGCTTCTCAGACAGCAATGATATGTCTGAGCACATCTGTATAAACTGGCTTCAAGATTTGTAATATGAAAATTTACTCGACAGGTGCTCTATATATAGCTATATAGTATCATAACTTATATCAAGATGTGAGATAGATTTGAACTTCTCATTAAAATACCCAAACTTAGGTATCTACAGGTTTTTGTCTATATGTGAGGTGTTTTCTGTAAGCTACTGATACAGTCAATGCAGACCGGATAACTCATCAGCTCACCCTAAAGGAGAAAACTACATGTGATCAGCTAATCTAAATCTGATTCCAAATCAATTTAATCTGTTAGTAAAGATACATGTTTCTGAATGTGCATACACATTTCCAAATTTGTGAATTGAATACACTCACACATAAATGTATAGAGTAATCATTCTTCTGATTTCACATGATCATTGAGGACATAGTTTCACTTTTTTTTTTTTCAAATAATGTCCATTTTGTCACATATACGAACATTTCTGATTCTTCTCTTTTGTTATACCCATTCCTCTTCAAAGACTCATTTGCCTGTGCATATAGATGCAGCCTTTGTCAGATCATAACCTTCACTTCCCAAAGATACAGATCTGTGGTTCTGTACCACTCTTCAGGATGCAGACCCACTGACTAGAGCTGTCTTACAGGGGAGGCACTCTGCATCACAAAAGAAGCAAAACAGGAGTTCTAAATCCAGAGCCTGCTTTAATTTTCTCCCAGCAGTTGAGTTAAGCACAATGTTTCATCAGCCAGATCTTGAACAGGTTATTTCAGATGAAGTAGCAACATTTCTTAATAAATTGTATTTACAGAGGTACAAATTCCAGTACTAGGGAAAAGAAAAGAAAAAAAAAGAGGAGAGGAGAGGAGAGGAGAGGAGAGGAGAGGAGAGGAGAGGAGAGGAGAGGGAGAGGAGAGGATAAAAGATAAAAGGCCTTTGAATATTTTAAAGCTTTTATTTTAGTAGCCACAATTCAACCTACAAAATCTCCCCATAACTGGTTTTTCTGTGTGCCTGTTAATGTGTTTTAAACCACCAACTCTTAACTGTGGGGTAGTAGCTATTTATCAGACAGCATTCTCAACACCTTTGTTGGTACAAACAAACCATTAGATTATTTAGCAAACAAAATTAGAAAATCACAAACCCACAAACATTCCAGTGCACCTGAGCACCAGTTTATCATTCACCAGTTCAGATTTTTTTTTTTCCTTTTCGTTCAGAGTCTTCTGGGGCAACTATCAGGGCTAGATTTGCAGCCTAGCATAGAGACATTCTTTGCTTATGCCATCAGAGACAGTGGGAAATGCTCTGTCCGGAGTTCACTTTGATCCTTCCTGAAAGCAATGAACAGGAGGGAAGGGTTGTTTGGCCAGCCTTGCTTTTGCATCCCTTTGCTTACCTGGAGCCAGACAGATTTGCAATGGCAGAGTGATGCTGTGTGCCATGCTGTAGTATGGGGCCCCTATGAGATGAACAGCAACAGTTCAACTTACAAGCATTTGCATCAAATGCCCCATAGTATCATTTCAGGATGGGGAGGAGACCATGAGAATGGAAGAAATTATGGCATTGGTGTAAGGGATGGAATTCTTTCACACACTGAGCAATGCAGAGGCCTGGGGCCCTGTGCAAGACTACAGGTGATGTTTGTTTGCGGCTTTACACATAATGCAGACCTTCTTGAGGAGGTGTCATAAACTTCTTCACAAATGATTTTACATGATTCACCTGCAATGTATCACACATCACATTTGTAGGACTTCTGTGAGGACAGATCAGAGTAACCTACCTTCTACAGTCATAATATCCTGTGCATGTCCCTGTCTATGGAAAAAAATGTCTCTTGTACAATTCAGTGGAACAGAAACCATCAGAAAGATGTTGTGCAGCACTAGTCCAGAGACAGCCTATGTGGGATCAGCAGAGGAATTTGTAAAGACACATGCTATGCTCCTGAAGTAAAGAAGTTTGAATTGCAGGTCAAACATGCTGGGAAGGCCATGGTAGGCCAAATTCAGACACCAGTAAGCCAAAAACAGAGGTATTTGATGTAGCCAACCACCCTGTTGGAAAGCAAGAAGGAGGTATCTGATAAGAGAGTGACCCAAAGTCCTTTAATAGAGTCAGGACAAAGGGGTGAAATGATCTTAGAGGAAAGTAGTGATGGAATTAAGGAAAGACACCTCCAATGTTGTAAAGAGGATTAAAAAAAAATACTTGGGTATCTGAAGGAAAATCTCAGCTATTAGATGCAAGTAATGTTTATGTTGTATTA
Organism: Ramphastos sulfuratus; assembly: GCA_013399055.1. Lineage (NCBI taxonomy): Eukaryota > Metazoa > Chordata > Aves > Piciformes > Ramphastidae > Ramphastos > Ramphastos sulfuratus. Next base: position 111,971 of record WBNM01041937.1, read on the forward strand.
GGGACATGGCCCCAATGTTTCAGTGTTGTAACAGGTCAGATGAAGGGCCAGCAAATGAATTTCCTGATATGGCATAATACATAAAGCTATCATAAATTTGCTACCTTACAAATCAGGACAAGCAAAGTATTGCACTATGTAGGGTAGAGACACTATTGCTTTCAGCCTTTGGTGCCACTGTTAAAGCACTACAAGCTGTCATTACTTGTTTAGAATTATTTGTGTGCATCACAAAGGGAGTAAAATGTTTCATTTCCTGCTATTTAGGATAAGGTGTGCTCTCTGCTGATCAGGTGAAGCCCTTTCAACCTCACAGACAGAAGCTATTTCTTGTCTTGAACATTAGGTGCAACAATTTGGCCAACACCTTTCTATAAAATGTGTGCTCAGTAATACACTGAGCTGGTGTTTAAGAATGGGTGGTATGGCCATTAGAGAAAACTCCACATAAAAGGACCCTGTCTGCTGGAGCCTGTGGATATGCAAGAATAACAGACAGACCTCACTACTGTGAACGCATATCAAAAGTTCAGACAGAGTGAAATTTATGAAGCAAGGACACAGTTTCTACATTTCCCACTTATTTTAAAGAGTACCATGCTCCAAAGCTGCAGAGCTGTTCTTTAGTAAAGCTGCTCTGCTAAAATGATAAACAAAATCTGTTTCTTTGAAGCCAGCAGGAGTCCTTGAAGATCATTTTGAATGCAGTGTGAGTCGTGCAAGGAATGATCTAAGGCCTTGATCACAACACACATGGAGGGACTGAGTTACTCTTCTTATATATGTAAGTATATATATAAAAGTAAGCTGTATAGGACCTAAGGATTTTCATATGGCCCAGTTGTTGAAGGTGAAGTGGACAAGCTTCAATAATAACAGGTCTGGGAAAGCAGGAGACCATGGAGAAAGGTCTGATTCCTTAATAAGACCAGAAGTAAATTAAGATTCCTTAGCTGAGGAAAAGACAGTTCTTCTGATGGGATTTGGAAATAGCCAGGAGTAATTATCAAGTGGTTTGTTTCAACAAGGAACTGCAAGGGAAAAGGCAAAGTTTCTATTTTCAGTATTCATTTAATATAACCCTTTATTCTGTTTGCAGCCCACATGATGACGCAACATCCCTCCATTTATATTCCCAGATTTTGAATCATAAAAACATTAATTCACCTCTTAATTATTCATTTAGGAATTTCTTTGTTGGGCTCTCAGGAGTACTATATTAGGCATTTCTTTTGTAAAAGGCAGATTTAGAAAGTAAGAGAAATGAAGAGTTATACTCTTGCAAAACTACAGAGGATTTAAAGTGAAAACCGTATGAAAACAGGCAAACCTTCAATTAAAAAAAAAGAGTTTCCAAAAACACAGACTGCTAGCCTGAAATTTCGTGTTCATTGCATTCCTCTTTTCAAATATGTATCTAGTCTTTTCAGATAAAAATGGAGTAGTAGAAAGAAAATTATAACTTCAGAACATTGTGAAAATATACGTGACTGCAACAAAATTCTGATAGGTGTATAAACCGATGTTTTTTCTTTTCGTATCTCAGAAAGATTTTGTAAAAGACAAAGAGCTATATGAGCTTTGGAGTTTTTTGGCTCACATTTCACAATATGATCAAGAGACTCTGTGAAGTTTTTTTGAGTGTATAAATTCTGTTATAGAATGACTAAAATAGATCTTATTGCCTTGTAGTCCTTAGTCACAATAAAGAAAAATGACACTAAGAATGGTGTAACAGGCAGCACAAACTGTGCACCGTACATCTTTTGTAGTATAGTATTAATGCTGGTTTAGATTTGTCTGTAAGAATATTCCATAGCCCTTTATTTAGTGGCATCTTCACACTTTCCAGTTTTATTATATTCAGTGATGACTCCAGGACAAGAAATATATGGGTTTGTTAGAATGAGTCCAGAGGAAGGCCATGAAAATGATCAGAGGTTTGGAACACCTCTTCGATGAAGATAGGCTGAGACAGTTGGGGTTGTTCAGCTTGGAAAAGAGAAGGCTTGAGGAAAAGCTCATTAGTCTTCTGGTACAGTGGGCTTTTATGAAAGGCAGAGAGAAGAGTGTAGATACAAGGAAGAAACGAGACATTGCTACACATTGCCCACTAAAGTTGTGTATACCTTGTCCCAGGAAGTATTCAAGGTCAGATTGGGTGGGGCTTTATGCAACCTGATCTAGTGGAAGTTGTCCCTGAAAGGGGGTTAGAAACAGATGACTTGTAAAGATTCCTTTTAACCCAAACCACTCTGTGATTCTATCATTCTATAGTCTTCTAAAAAAAAAACAAAACAAAACACTTTCTTTTTAACTCCAAGAACCCAAGTGCCGTCACACAATGCTGAAGATGCAGCAAAAAGGTTTCAAGGAAACTTGAAGGGTCAGGGACTGCTTCAAATCATAAAGTCAAGAGAATACACTTCCCCCAATCCTCTATTTCCTTCAGTAGGTAAATGATAATTTTATCTGAGCTGCTTCTGAACCTTGGTAAAAATTTTGATAAATCTGGTTGTCATTAAGGATGTATACTTCTTTCTTAAAATAAGCACATTGCTTATTGCAAAGTCTGGAAGTTCCTTTCAAAGATCAAGGAATCTCCAGTTACAAAACAAAAAGCAATCTCACTTGGATTGTCAATAGCCTTTTGACTTGTCTACAAAGATACATGCACTGTAACATTTTGCAGGTTTACCTCCTGGGTATGTTTACATGCAACTTTATCATGCCATTGCATAGGTGTAATTTTATGGACAGCTCTGTGATGTGCCCTAAACCTTTCATTGATCATTAGATTACCCTTCTTACATATAGTACGAGAATAGATCAAGATGACAAGGTCGAGCGTCTCTTAAGTGACATCATACTGTGGCTGTATTTATGTATGATTTTTTTTCCCCTTCCTGGAGGCTGGAGGATAGAGTGTTTTGCCAATGCATCACGACAAAGGAAGCACCTCCGTTAGACAGAAAATTACAAACTAGGCTGAAAGCTGTACTTTGTATTTATTCTTCAAGCAGACCTAGGTGACCAGCTCATGGTTTTATCCCTAATGAAACACAAAGAAAATTGCACGGTGCAGTATGTATTCTATTTCAGATAGGAAATCAGTCGTCTTCAGAAAAACAGTAGTTATTCATTGCTATATCATATACATGTATAATAAGCCTGTGTGTATGTACACCGTTGGGACACCTACCCATACAGATTACATCTACCTATACATAGATCTACTACATTTAGTTCTTTTCAGGTTACAATAATGATGCAAAAGTATGTGGGGGGAAGGCCTTCTACTGACAGTAGTTGAAAAAAGGAGAAGTGAATAAAGTAGAAATGCTGTGCTTACCAGCTCCCACTGTTCAGGCCACAGAGGGTCACTGAACTGCAGTTCATTTCCTATTCCACTCTCTGACTCCAACACTTTGAAGACTGCTGTAGGGATGTAATCATTCTTCTTGTGCTTGAGTGAAAACCGCACAGAAAGATCAGTCATTTGCCTGCTCTGTTATTCATCCTCTCCCGCTTTTCATTTTTTCTGCTGTTTTAATGTAATCGTAAAGATCATTGTTTCTTTGAAACAGTTTGAAATTTAGATTTATTAGTTAAAAATATCTTTTGACAGCAGCCAATTGCTCTCTGAATTCTATGTGTTATGCACTTTACAAAGTTAAGCTCCTCCACCAGTGTCTCCGGTATTTGCTTTTTCTTCGGAGGTTCAATACTTTAAAAATTCCATTTTCTAAAAGCTCTAATTTATTCTGAAGAGTGTGTATTATCCATAACAGATAACGAGTATCACCAAGGAGAAAAATTTAAATCTGCACTGCATCTTCTTGGTAGGGATAACGAGCGGCATATCTTCATGCCTTATTTATTTACTAAGCCTTGCTGCATAAGGCTGGGTAAGCCTTACAGCACACGGCATAGTGAGACCCATTCTCACTCTGTGGGACCATGACATTATTCAGCTACTGAGTGCAGACTCTCACTCTGGTAAGACCCTTTGTTGCTGTTGCAGTCTTCATGGTCACCACACTTGGTCATTTTGGGCATTGAGCTACTAGACCTTGTCTAAAATAGAGTTAAAACCCAATTCAGCTCACAAAACAACTGTGACACAAGGGAGGTGGTGTGGGACCTATAATCTAATTGACCTTCTACAATAAGGTGACCCACCTAGTGGATGAGGGAAGGGTCATGGACATTGTCTACCTGGACTTCAGTAAAGCCTTTGAGACTGTCTCTCACAGCATTCTCCTTCAGAAACTCATAGCACAAGACATGGATAAGTGCATTGGATAAAAACCTGGTTGTATGGCTGGGCCCAAAGAGTGGTAGTGAATGGAGTCTGTCTGGTGCTCAGTCACTAGTGGTGTCCCCCAGGGTTCAGTACTGGGGCCTGCCCTTTTTAATATCTGTATGGATGACCTGGGTGAGCGGATTGAGTGCACTTTCAGCAAGTTTACAGATGACATGAAGCTGTGTGGCTGCATTGATCTGCTAGATGGTAGGGAAGATTTACAATGGGATCTGGAGAGGTTTGATGGATAGGCCAAGGCTAATTGTATGAAACTGAACAAGGCCAAGTGCCAGGTCCTCCACCTGGGTCACAACAGCCGCATGGTAAGTTACAGGCTTGGGGATGTGTGTTTGGAAATCTGTGACTGGGAAAGGGATCTGGGAGTATTGGTTGACAGTAGGCTGAATATGAGTCAGCATTATGCCCAGGTGGCCAAGAAAGGCAATAACATCCTGGCTTGTATTAGAAATACTGTGGCCAGCAGGAAGAGTGAAATGATTGTCTCTGTGTACCCAGCAATGGTGAGGCCACACTGAACTGTTCAGTTCTGGGCCTCTCAATGCAGTGTAAGGATTTAGCACAAGGGCTAACCTAACCTCTCCCCCAACACAAAAGTGAGGGAAAGAGTAACACACAAAATTGAAGGCTGAGATAAAGAGATAGGAGTTTAATGTAACACAAGACATCATAAGCACAATGTGTAATTACCTTAGCTAATAATCTAATTAATAATACACTACATGATTATCTTAGCTTAACCTATTTGCAGAAGAAGCACAGTGAACTACACAGGGGAAAAAAACCCAGAGTAAACCGAAAAGCCAAAACTAGTGCTACCTGACTCTTTCTGTCACCATGCCTGCACAAAAGAGCTCACATCCAAGAAACCAGAACCCAGAAGCAATAACTGGAACAGAAAGCCTTCCATGTTGCATTCTGAATTTCAAGCCCATACTTCAATCATACTGAATTTGAAACACATACTTTGCTCCAATTATCACTTTGATTTTTGAAGCCGGTATGAGTGCATCATGGTATGAATAACAGCAGCAGGTTTGACTCAATCCATGACATAGAGGAAGGACACTGAGATGCAGGAGAATGTCCAGAGAAAGGCAGTGAGGCTTGTGAAGAGCCTGGAACACATGACTTACAAGAAGTGCCTGAAGGAGCTGGGGTTGTTCAGTCTGGAGAAGAAGACATTAAGAGGAGTCCTCATCACTGACATCTTGACAGCCTGAAGAGTGGCCCAGCCCCTTCTCCTTGGTGTCAAGTGACAGGACTAGAGGAAATGATTTCAAACTCCACCAGGGAAGGTTTGGGCTGGGAATTTGGAAATATTTCTTCACTGAAAGGGTTATCAAATATTGGAATGGTCTGCCCAGGGCAGTGATAGAGTCACTACTCCTAGAGACGTTCAAGCGGAGTGCAGACGGTGCTTAAGGGCATAGTTTAATGTTGACCTTTCAGTGCTGAGTTGAGGATTGGACTGAATGATCTTTGAGGTATCTTCCAATCGAATGTATTCTGTGATTCTATAAGAGCATGAGGCCAGGCTCTGCCTCTCATTCTCTGAGTCTGCCTGTATAATGAATTATTTGTTGGGCATTATAGTCACACCTAAACTCTTGGTAGGACAGACTCTGCGTCTCAAGAATTTTGGCAGTTCTGTGATTTCTCTTGTAGCTCAGACATCTACCTGTCTGATCTGTGAAAACAAAGAAACACAACTGAAAAATGGTGATGGTTTCACTACTGGAAGCATTAGCAGAAGAGAGTCCATTTCTGCTTATTGTAAATGCTTGTCCTTGTGTTACTTTAATTCACTTAGGTGCATTAGGAAATCATCCCCCAAACCCATGGAACACCTGAAATGTTCATTCCCGTAACACAGCAATAGGCTCTTAAAACATTTTTAGTAGACTATTGTTCTTACAATTTTTACCACCCCTTGTCAAAATAAATCAAACCATGATAATCTCCACAAGCACTTTAAAAGGATTAAAATTATGGGGAATCATTTTATATACTAAATTACTTTGTATATTTCTATTCTCTTGAATGAGAGTGGAACATGAATTGGAAATCAAAAGAGGGAATTGCTCTTTTGATATAAGCATTTTCTTTTCTACTGGTGTAATTAAATAGATCTTAGAAGAGTGAGACATTGAAAGGAGAGGAAAGAGGTAAGAAAGGAAAAAGGGACAAAGGGAGGTGGGGAAAAAAAGTTTTCTAATGCCAGAATTAAAGTATTTACACAGCCTATTCATCTATGAAAGACATAGTCCATCAGGTTCTCTTCTCAGGTTTGCTCCAGTCTGCAGAAGACCACAACTAAGTTGAGGGGGAAAGAGGGGAGGTGGTAGTGAGGGTGAGGGCTGAGTGACTTCCATGCCACTGTCCCTAATGTTCCAGATAAAAATGACAGCTTGGATGCTGAGGAGGTAGAAGACCAGAGGAATGAATGGCTGGAGTGTCCTTACTGTAGCCTGTTTATTCCCAAGGCAGCTGACACACAGGAGAGATCCCACACAGCTGTTCTGAGCTGTTGCAGGTCTTAGGTATCACAACTTTTACCTATAAGAACCTAAGTGGTTGAGCTGCGCTCTGCAAATGTCTTGTACATCATCAAATCTAGGCTGCTGGAATAATTGTTTATATTTTCAAGCAGTATAATTTTTTTATATCAACAGGAAGGACCATGAATAGATGCAAAATGGATCTTTATTATTTTGCACACTTTAAATCTTCATCACAGATTGTATTTTCTTCATTTTATTCCTATACTATTCCTTGTTGTAAACCCATAGCTCAATTGTAGCTCTTGGGCTACCTCCTACAATTTTTTGTGAATGGCAATAATGTGGCATTGGAAGGGTAACAGTGACCTCATTATCTGAGAGGGTGTTTGAGAGTTGTTAGCATGGCAATCTAAGTGTCTGGAAAGTAAGGTACAAGAATTATGCAGTATTAGGCAGTTCACATTTTCTTTTATTCTGCAACTCCATTTCAGGAAAGGTTCCTAGAGGATTGTCTAGTTCACTGGACATTCAAGAGTAGGTCTGAGAAAATGCCTCTTTGTAACCTTTGAGATTTTTAGAGCAAAGCATATGTACAAAGCTACCCAGACTGCAGTGAATTATGTGAGGTCAAGCTTGATGGGGATCTGAGCAACCTGATTTAGTTAAAGATGTCCCTGCTTAATGAAGGGAGGTTGGACTAGTTGACCTTTAAAGGTCTCTTCCAACACACTGCATTCTATGATTCTATGCATATGGAGACCCATTTCATGATCTCTATGTCATATCCAGTCCTGAGAATTTCTGCTCTACCACAGAAGTAAAACATTGTTCAATGACATGTTTATTTCCCCCAGACATTCATTTTGATATAAAAATTGAGATATACCAAGCACTCCAGTGCTCTCCAGTTTCAAAGAATCAGGAGACAAAACTTTTCCCTTCCTCTTTAAATCTTCCTTCTGCCACACCATCATTTTTATACAGCAGAAGGGTGTGTGTAGAAGAGTAAAATGTCTTGGGAAACTTGAATTAAAAAAAAAAAAAAAAAGAACTAAAAATGATGAGGTGAGGTCCCATTGGTGAAGGCTGAGTTAAAACCACATGGTATAAACAATGTGATGTGGTTTGCCTTGTTGGGTTTTTTGTTTGTTGGGTTTTTTTTTCATCTGTTAGGTGGAAAGTGTGTGTGGTCTGATATAATACAGTTTTTAATTTACCAGTGAATGAGCTATAGTCCAGAAACTTCAGCATATGTATATTTTCAGATGACAAAAAGGATTTTGAGAGATTAAATGTATCTGACAATGAAAAATAGAGTGTAGTCGCTCTAATTAGTTAACTTTCTTTAACCATAAAGAAAATTTTTCAAAAGTAACTAAGCTAGAAAGAAAAAGCAGGTATGAAGCTGGAAAGTTGAACTGTAAAACAATTTTTAAAAAAAATAAAGATGAAGATCCAGGGGAAATCTGAATTTTGTCCAAAGCACCTGAAGATAAGGAGAACTGGTGAAATCCCCTCTGTACTTCACACAGGAGATATCAAGTAATGAGAGCTAATCTGACAGAAAGTGAATGATACGGTGCATTTTCTAGGGACTCAAAAGAAGGTTCATTTATAATGTTTGGATAGAAGGCAGCTCCCAGTGAGGGAAAATGGTACTGAAAATTAAACTCTTTTAGTGAAATGTTTTGTAAAATAGACTGGGATTAGGATTGGACTATGACAGGAATGTACTCCAATTTGGATAATCATTCATATTTCCTCTAAACTGGAGTGGGAGAAGATACCCTTCAGATAAGGAGGTACACACAAAAACAAACACTCTCAAAAAATACCTGAGGATTCCAGAAAGCAGATTTCCCCATACGTGCATCATTTTTTACCAACTTGTCTGGCTGTGAGATAGCAGCAAGGGAAAAGTGATTAGGCACTGGCACTCATCTATTTGGAAATCGTATTCATTTCTATGCTAAACTTTTCCAAGTGTCTTTTCCTAGTGTTTCTGGGACATATTAGCAGCATTTTACCCTTTGTCTTGCAAAGGTTTTTTTAAGCACTGAATGTAAAAATTTTCCTCACTGTAAGTTAAATTCTGTGTGAAGATTTGCTTTTACCAAAATCATTGAATAATTTTTTTATTGTTTTCATACTCTTTTATGCTGGCTGACCAGACTTTTATGGTGTTTAACAAAATAGATAACTGCAGAAACAGAACATTTTAAGTGGATGGAAACAAATATTCAACAAATGAATTTTAGTCCTGTGGGGGTGACTAGTAAAATGGAACTGGATTAAACTTGCAACGAACCAGCTAGAGGAGTCAGAAATAAAGGAACAGTAGAAAGGAAGTAAATATATATCCACATATGTAATGTTATACATCATGATTTGAAAAACTTCAGCTATTGTGTGTTGCTAAATATTTCATAAACAGTGAGGGATCTAGAACCCCTTTAATGCTTATGGCTGCATGAAGAAGCCATAATTTCTCAAAACTATGTGCTCTTTTTCTAAGAAATCTTACCAATAAAACCTTTAAGAGCTAGAAAGAAAGAGAAGAGCAAGGAGAAAATGAGGGAGGGGAGACCTAAAGGCATGATAACAGAACGGAGCAAATGCTAAAATTGCTAAGAAACTTCAGGATGCAAATAAACCCCAGTAGAATCTCAAAGGATTTCAGCATTGCTCTTGCACCACCCTGTACATAGTGGATAAACCTGAGGATACCCAGATGAACTGAAGGGACAGAGACAACCTGACTCCACAGAGAAATCCATTACAGCAGTAACCTCCAACTTCAGATGGATTTTGTGATACACTTTATTGTCACGAATCTTGAAAATCCCAGGATAATAAAATGCTATTTTCATTTTTGGAAAGGGTTGTTTCAGGAGTCTTATTTAAAGTTTTTTTCCTCTTCTTTCTGCTCAGAAACACTGCGTGGATGGAAAGATAATTAGAAACACAAATGGACAAAGATAGAAACAAAAATAAAATGCTAGGTGACATTTTATTTCTCTCTTAGGTGGAGAACTTGTTCTTGGTTTACTGGACCTCATATTTTAGCAGAGTAGAAAAAGTAATTCATGACAACTTATATGGAATATATTTATACATAGAAATCTTTCTGGAGAAAATCATAGAATCATAGAATGGTAAGGTTGGAAGGGACCTCGAAGGTCATCAGGTTCCAACCCCCTGCCATAGGCAGGGGCACCTCCCATTACTACAGGTCACTCAAGGCCTCATTCAACCTGGCCTTGAACACCTCCAGGGAGGGAGCAGCCACAACCTCCCTGGGCAACCTGTGCCAGTGCCTCACCACCCACACTGGAAAGAACTTCCTCCTAACATCCAGTCTAAATCTTCCCTCTGCCAGTTTAAACCCATTGCCCCATGTCCTGTCATTGCAAGACCTTGTAAATAGTCCCTCCCCAGCCTTTCTGTAGGCCTCCTTCAGATACTGGAAGGCTACTAGAAGGTCTCCTCGAAGCCTTCTCTTCTCCAGGCTGAAGAACCCCAACTCTCTCAGCCTGTCCTCATGGGAGAGCTGCTGCAGCCCTCTGATCATCTTTGTGGCCCTCCTCTGGACCCGCTCCAACACAAGTAACATAGGAACAGCATACCTATTAATCGACAGAAAGTGCACCTCTATGTACACAAAAAGAAAGAAAAAAATAGCATTTTAAATTAAATGGCTTAAATACACAAAGCAATCACATTTGTACTGTGATTTTCCTGTGTTTTACAAGCATGGATGTGTCAAATAGAACTTACATTCAACGTGTTTAATTAAAATACCTGCATACCTATGTGCACACACTTTTCCACACATGCATGTGCATAAACACATACACACAGACACACTCATGCACAGAGAGGAAAAATAAGCAAGGAAATTCTTTCCGATAGCCAGTTTCAAGAATACAACTGTTCTCCTGTGCTAGAAGTTGTTGCCAGCCAAATAAAATATCAGTGTTCCACTAGGAAATGGTTAGCCAAACAGAAAGCGCAATGAATCTGCAGCTGATGAATATAAGGATTTCTCCATGAAACCCCCTGTGTCAAAAATTATTATAGAGGCTTTCTGTAGTTTAGGACATTCCCAAGACTGGTTACTTAGTGTTATGTAAATGACAAATGGCTAGAAAAAAATAACTTGGAACAGATGAACAAGGCATTTGGTTCATAGGAAAAGGGATCAATATAGTTTTGACTAGAAGCCTGAAGTAGCTTCTTGTGTTAAAAATAACAACGTGACAGTAACCTTCCTATGACTATCATTATATTAATTTACATTAAGGTATGTTGTAGCAAATGTAAAGAGTTAAAAGGTATTTCCTTGCAAAATGGAGGGACTAAATTTCACCGATTTTTTACTTTTTACAATGCATTAGTTAGTACACTAATAACACAATGATTGCCTTGTATTACCATAATTTTCTTTCTTCTAGTATGAATGATTGGGAAAATAAGAATGATGCATAGTAATACTGATTCAGCAACTTGACAGTGCTTAGTGGAAGATATCTTTAGGATTTTTTGCGTTATACTTAAAAGAGGCTACAAAAGGCTGAATTTACAGGCCTTACACAGATGTGTGTAGGGAAGATTGAAAGAAGGTTTTTCTGTTCACCACCCACACCCCATGCAAGAATTAAATGAAAGAAGTTCTGAAAGAGCTGATGAGAAATAAAAGGAGCATAGATCACCAGGGAGTGGTATGTGATATGCAGCCCCATTGCGTGCTGAGAATTAAAGGATAGAAGAGATATTTTTGGTGTAATCAACTGCAGTGTCTCACAACTGAGGGGGAATTGGAATGGTGAATGTAGTTAAATACTCATATAGGAAGGGAAAAGCTCTGTGTAGAATGACTCCTGTCTGGGCACACAGATCTCAAATGCACCATCTGACATGTGCTTCTCAGTTTGTATTGAAAAGTGTGCTGCTGAAGTCACTGAGAAGTCAAACAAACAAGCAAACAAAAAGACTTAAAGTGCATCAGAATTTCAAAATTTGATCTTAGAATAGGCAATTCTCTAAGGTTCTTTCTCATTTCCCTAAGCTGTATTTTTTGTTTGTTCATTTATGAATAGCTTGCTCACCACTGGAATATCCATATGTTTGGTTTTTTTGTGTGGGTTTTTTTTTTTTTTTTTTCTTTCAGATGTTCTGCAGGTCTTTTCACAAGAACTTGTATGCTACTTTTAACCACTCACCAATTTCTGTGTCTCTAACCTCTTTATAGCCACTTTATTAGCCTTCAGTTAATCCATTTGTATAATATGACTTTAATACAAGAGCACATGGTTTTCCAAATGGGGGTGTACTAGCTTCTTACGTAGCGCTAGGATATTTATTCTGACTGAAATTCAATACCTCAGTTTATACATGCCTCAGTTTTGTTTGCTTTTCCTTTTTTTTTTCTCTCTTTCTCTCTCCCCCCGCCTCCCCCCCCCCG
>WBNM01041937.1:124276-195213 GCA_013399055.1 Ramphastos sulfuratus
CCCCCGCCCCGCCCCAATTCTCAACTGTTGTAAAGCACCAGGCCAACTATTTTTCATTTTTATTCACCATTCCACCCCTCCCTCCCAATTCCCCTACTCCCATCATGCACTACTGTGTGTATGGTCACAGTCAGACTGTGTTTTTTGGGTTCAGCATAATTCAAACACTGTTTTGCTCTTCTGACTGCAAGCTAGCTGTGGTATGGATCAGATTATCACTAGAGCCAAGTGAACCAATTTGGATTAAATTAAGGGAACTATTCCTTGCCTCACACAGATCTTTGTTTGAAGTTTGAAAATGTCAGCTTAATTTTTATTCACCTGCTGCTCACTTCCTGGTTTTGGTCAGGACTGGAATGCCATATTATTAGGAAAAATTATGCTCCTTTGATATTTTTAGATGAAATGGAAAGAGGAAATTGGAGATGAAGGATGGTCTTGTGGTTAAATGAACTGAATAAGGGCTCTTGAGATAAAGGTTTAATACCAGGTTATGCCACAGGCTACCTTTATGATTTCAGTCAACTGACAGAAAGAGAGAAATTGCCCAACTGGATCAGATCAGTGGTCCATCTAATAATTAATCACCTCTCCATATCTCCTTGTGTTAGCTTCACAGGAAGATGCAGAAGCCTCTGAAAAATGCAGGTATAACATGCCTACAAGGGAAGTTCATCCCAGAAGCTTGTGCTCTGTGATATTCTATCCTGTGCTACAGCTCTTTGCTGTTTCTAAATGCCAACATTTTGCTTATTTTCTTGACCACTACTGAGCACTGCACAGAGATCTTCATTGAGCTGTCAAGCCTTTTTTCTGAGTTGTTACAGCTGTTTTCTCTTGTTCTGCCCCTGTGATCAATGGGGGCTTTCTTGACACTGTCATCTTGTCTGGTCAGTGCCCAGAACTAGATGCCTTATAATTTCCCAGAACTCAGCAACTGCATGATTCAGAGCATGTGGTTATAATTGTGGCACAGTCCTTTTTCTTTCTACACTAGTTACAGTGCTTGGGCACAAATGATGCGTTCAAATGCTGCCTGGGATTTGAAAGGAATGCTCCAACACCTTTCTTTTCTTCAAACAATAGGTACTTCTGTGATAGAGGTATTGTTACCCCAGCCTATTAGACCACGGCCATTATTATCCAGGTTGTTAGAAGTGAAAGGTTATTATAGTTCCTTAACAAGTCCTGGAAAAGTGTCTGTCTGCTACAAAACACAGCCGGAAGAGTTCTCATACACAGACGGGCAATTTCCCCCTTTCTTTTGTTTCCAAAACCTGTTGATAAACAAGGAAGACCTGCATGGGAAATGAAGTGCCCATACCTCATGGCTTGAGGGTAAAATACATCACATCATAAGAGTAACCTTTGCACATTTTGCGGTGTACTGATGAGCATTCTACATTACCTCAGCTTTTCTGCCCTATGATAACCTGATCTGTGCTGGAGAACCACTACCATGAATGTAACTAAAAAGATACAATGCTGTTGGCACTCTCAGGATGCTCTGAGTATTAGGACCACTCGTTGATGTTACTGCTCATGCCAAATAGCTTCCTGTGCAAACAGTATCAGTGAACTAAGGAAACATATGCTCTTTACTGTCTCAGAAAATATCAGATATTATACTTTTGGTTTTACGTCATACCCTCTTATACCACTGATAACCTATCTTTAAATTGGAAATTATGGCTTGGAACCTTGAACATGAGCTGTCGCTGGTATTGAGTGAATTCATAAATGGTATAGAGATGGAAGAAACAACTGTAGGAATGACTACTCTGTCCAAGTGTAAGGCCAGGAAACAAGCTTGATGCTAGGAAGAGATGAGGCAGAGCTATATCAAGTATATTAGCTGATTGCTGCAGCATACCTGTTATCTTAAACTGCACTGAAACTGATTAAAAGTGATTAAAAAATGGTCATATATAGTTTGCACAAACCAGACTCCCTTTCCATGTGTTATGTGGAGGGGCACTTGGCTTAAAACCAATATCAAGGTGAAATTTGGTTAAGAAATGCAAACCAATCTAAAAGATCAGAACTGCTTTCAGTCCAGTAACAGAAATGTATCTGAAGACATCTTATGCTGAGATGGAGAAGACAAAAGGTTCATTTGTTTGTTTTGGGTGCCAGTGGCAGATCATCAGAAAGTCATAACTAGCTTCTTCCTGGCTATACATGGCTGGAAGGGGAGAACCGTAACTCTCTGTTATGCACTGCTCTGGGCAGTGCCCACAAGTAGATACTTTCCAGTTTCCCAGAATTCAGCAATTCTATGACTCACATCATACTGTTGCAATTGTGGCTGTCAAGCCTCTGTCTTTTTTCTTTCTGTGCATTACTGGAAGCCAGTTGATCTGCCCGAGTAGTGTATGAAATCTGAACAAAACATTGCCATAGGATATTAAAAAGTAGAGACACACTCTGTCTTGCAAAAGCGCATTTGGCACAGATAAAATCTAAGCAGAAACAGTTGCCATCAGTAATATTTCGTTGCCACAGCCATGTGTGATTATAAAGAAGAATGAAAATTAGTGGTGCTGTAGCTGTATTAGTAAAGGCGACTGCTCAGATCGCATGCAAGAGCTTCAACTGCCACGGAACAGGTGATGAGACAAGTATTCAGCACACACTGAATGGCAGAGCAGACCCATAGGATGACTTGCAGTGCTGTCAAGGATTTCTGTCAAGTCGTCTAGCAAACACTAAAGATAGAAAGCTCATGAGATCCAAATCCACTTTTTTCAATGAATTAAAAAAAAATACCCAAAAACACTAACAGAGGTATGGTAAGTGGACTAACTAGGGAACTTGGGACAGTTCTAGAACATAAAGAACATACAATCTGAGAGCAAAATTCCATACACATTCTGTCTATTACTTTTAAAATAGCAAAAATAATCCAGTGTGAAGACAGATACCTAATCAGTACCACTTTAATACCAGCAAACACCAGCTGTAGCTGAGCTGAAACTGGCAGTTCACAAAAGAGAAAATTCAACTCAGAGCTGCATTTCTTCTCAGGGCCCTTTAAATAATTTTGAAGGTTTTTTTTTTAATAAATTTCAGAAATCAAAATTATAACTAAACACATAAAACAGTGGGAAAGAAACGAATACAATGCAAGAAAGAATCCATTATTATTTGTGATTGAGCTCCATAGTTCAAAGATAGGTAATCCTTTCATGTAGGTTATCCTTTCACAACTCCTAAACCACTCTTTATGCATAAAAGTCTTTTAAAAAGGGGTGCAAAGCAACAATTTGGATGGAGTTTAGTTTTCAAAGGAAGAACTCCTGAGACTAGGGAAGCCCTCAGGAACCACAAAGATTTTTTTTCTTTTACAGTCTTCTTCTATGTATGAATGGAAAAATGAATGTTTAATTCTCTTCTTTCACAGAAGCTTAGGTATTATACCCTAACCTTTCCAACTGCCACCTTGCCTGTACCCTAAAATTGCTGTCTTTTTTCTCTGGTTGCCTGTTTGAAACCATAAAGGGTGATCTTGTTTTTCTAGTGCCTAGGAACATGTCTTACAGTTTCGTTGTGCTCTACCTAGTTCTGTCTTTTTTCTCATGTTTTTTCTGACACTAGAAAACCCTTCTATCAAAAAGTCAACCAGATGGGTAGCTAACTATATGCTGAGGGAGAATGTGAAGGTTCTGAAATTTCACATGTCTGAACGAGTTAAAAGAACTATCAGATCCTTCTGCCTTGCATCAGAATACAGAAGCAGATGCTGAAATGTTAGTAATTGAACAGCTTTTTAAAGACAGAAAAAAAATCAGTGGTATGAGTTAATTAGATAATGAAGGGGATAGATTTAGTAATTAATTCAGGTTACATAAAGCTTTTGAGAATACTGTGCAGTAAACTCATTGAGAAAGGTCCATCAGGGGCTTAAATGTTCTCCCCCTCCTTCTCCTGACATTTCTGCCTTCTTAATGTGAAATTGTTTCTGAAAAATGCTCCCAAAATTTTTGATAGAACTCAATATGTAGACATCAGTGAGCACAGAAATTTTCTTCCTGCTTCTGAACAAATGTTTAAGCCATTTGCTTTGGCAAGAAGGGTGAAAGATCTCGTATTAGATATGTGTAGATTAAACTTTCTGATTAGAATTCTTCTAGGAGAATACACCTGGAAAAGAGTGAGAAAAAAGAGGATATACTTGTGCTTCAGATGAAAGATGTGCAGGGCCTGCATGTACACATGCTGGGGAAAATGGGTGGATTTTAATCTCACATAATACAGATGATTTTCAGTTAATCTGCTGTCATATAGCATCTGTTTTGTCTTCACAGGATGGTCTGGACTGTTTGCAATCAGAAGTCACACCTTTCATTGTTTAGCCTTGGACATACACCAAGACAGTAGAGTCTGAATACTCGTCAACAGCCACTGTCATGCACTGTCATTTCCCAGGAGGTAATGCCACATCATCTCTGAAGATATGGTTCACTTCAGCAGATCCATATCCACATGTGACATCTACCAGGATTTATATTCTTTAAAGTAATTTTAGGCATTAATATAGGTATATTTCTCTGGCTTTTATGGTACGTGAAATCTCCAATGTCAATGCTTTCACTAGTTCAGTTCTGGAGCATTCTAAATACTGAATTACCTCTAGTTTCATAGTACTGGAGACCCAAGAAGTTGCTTCATTCTAGACTTTTTTCCTCATGTGATTGAATTAATCAGCAGACGAGAGAATTTGAATTCTTTTTCTAGAATTTTGTTATTCTAAGAAACCTGGAGCTCCAGCAGAGAAGGGAGAGCATATTCATGAATACTGATCTGACATGATCAGACTCTTGAGTGAGATTAAACTACCCTGAGCAAAAAAGGATTAGAGACATCATCATCAAATCATTTGGTGAAAAAAACATTAGCTGTGGACAAGGTTCCAGATTATGCTGCTTGCCTAGCAGTGTGCATTGCCGTGTAACAGAGACATTGATTTTACATTCCCCAAAAAAACGTAGGCAGATTTTTCAAATATAAGCTTCTGCTGACCAGCCTAGGAAATTCCTTGATTAGCATGTTTACTTTGTAGAACTCTTATGTAGAAAGCTACTTCCTTCTACGAAAGTCGTACAGCACCTTTACTGCTACTCTGGAAGCATATTAAATTAAGATAGAGAATATACTCCAAAAATGAGAAATATTTGCAAATGTGCTCTTGTGGCCAGCAGGCCAATGCTATTCTAGGGTGTATTAGAAGGGAATGCTATTCTAGGGTGTATTAGAAGGAGTGTGGGTAGCAGGTTGAGGGAGGTTCTTTTCCCCCTTTACTCTGCCCTGGTGAGGCTGCATCTGGAATACTGTGTCCAGTTCTGGGCCACTCAGCTCAAGGATGGGGAACTGCTTGAGAAAGTCCAGTGCAGAGCCACAAAAAAATGATTAAGGGAGTGGAACATCTTCCTTACAAGGAGAGACTGAGGGAACTGGGGCTCTTTAGCTTGGAGAAGAGGAGACTGAGGGGTAGCCTCATAAACGTTTATCAATATGTGAAGAGTGAGTGTCAAGAGGATGGAACCAGGCTCTTCTCAGTGATGCCCGATGCAGTGGATGGAAGTTGAGGCACAGGAAGTTCCATGTAAACATGAGGAAATTTTTTTTCCATGTGAGGGTGACAGAACACTGGAACAGTCTGCCCGGGGGGGTTGTGGAGTCTCTCTCTTTGGAGATATTCAAAACTCGCCTGGGTGCGTTCCTGTGTGATCTGGTATAGGTGATCCTGCTATGGCAGGGTGGTTGGACTGGATGATCTTTTGAGGCCTCTTCCAATTCCTAACAGTCTGTGATTTTGTGATTTTGTGAAAATAGCTGATCATTAAGTACATTTCATACACAAGTCCCTGCACACTAGTATGTATTAGAAAAGTGAGCACTTATTATGGAGTCAAATGTAGAAGTGCACTTGATGAAAATACATGAAATCCTCTAAAAACAGGAGTAAACTTTCTTATAGCACTGAAAGAAGTACCAACATTATATTAAATAAAATGTGAATGCCAGGATATTTGAACTAATTTTATGCTTTTGAACAAGTAGCAGTCATTTACAGTTGTCAGTCATTACAAAGTATTGGTGAAGGTTACCTGCACTTAAAGTATGTACCATAAAGTTATATATTGTATTTGTGTAGAAACATCTGATTAAGAAACAAATTATATTTACTGTGATAAATCAGTTCTTCAGAATCACATTTGTATGTATCTCAAAGCAGAAGCTTTAAAATTCAGGTCCCACATGCATGCCAAACAACCAAAGAAAGCCATTCTTCATAGGATTTCACTGTGATAATGACCACAGCAGTGGCAGCAAAAGTATTACAGATGAGCTGCACCAAGTGTGATCCGAGTTAAATATCTAAAGTACAATTCATCAGCAGTGCATAAATAAGTAGGAATAGACAAAGTAAGGGGTAAAAATATATATATATATATATATATTTCATTCTAGAAATATATTTAGTAACTTTCCATAACCCGTTTTATTTTTCAACTGATTTTTTGAGCCAAACATTAAAGACTTAGTTGAAACTGAAGATAATGTTAACACTTTGTCAAGCATTTGAATCGCTTCCAGCATATTGTAGTATAATCCGCTGTCCACAAACATCCCCTTCATTATTGCCTAATTACATGCAAATTTCATAAAATGAATGAGTTTTAAGTACTTGTCAATCTGTCATCCTAGGAACCACTGAAACATTTTGACTGCTAGATAAATAATCAGCAATAATCACACTATGCAAATTTGATATTTTCTGTACAATTATCTGAAACCATAAATAACTGGACACAAAGACATTTGGCATTCTCTCAGAAAGACTTGACCTACAGGCTTTTTTATTCTCAACAAACATGCCAATGGAATTTTTAAATTTCTGCCTAGCTAAATGTGACCAGTAGAAAAAGAAATTATAAGCATTTAGTGTATTAATATTTTATTTCAACCAGGGCAAAGCTTCTTTCTTCTGCTTTATTAAAAAAAAAAAAAAAAAAAAAAAAAAAAAATAAAAAAAAAANAAGAAAATTACATAAAAAAATAACAGCACTTCCCCCCCCTCCCTCCATTCTATTTCCTACCACAATTTAATTTCTTTTGTTCTTTACTTTTCAACTGTAATTATTAAGTTGTATTTTGGCTTTTACTTAGTTTTTGGTTTGGTTTTTTTTTTCCCCAAGTAATCAGGGAATGAGGTGGGAAAGGTTGTTGCTTTTTAATATTCCTCTCCAGTACCTGTTGTAGGTCTTGTATAGTGTTTCCTACCATGATTCATTTTGACATTTCTAATGCACTGCAGACACTTCAGCAGAACCAATACCAGGAGGCTAATTATCAGAATTACACCCAAGCTCAGAAATACGCAAACAGTGAATGCAGGTGAACTTGCAGACTTCACAACTACTTTGATTTCCTGTTTACTTGGTAGGGTTGCATATATGTGTTAGTGGGCATATATGTGCTTAAGCACCTTTCTGTGTGTTTTTATTTGACTGTGTTTTGAATTCATATATGTTGGCTCAGAATCTGGTGTTTTTTTCTATAAGTAGTAATAAAGCTTTTGAAAACAGAAAGAAACAAGAAAGTCTTTGAGGCTTTTTTGTTTCATTTTTCCAACTTTATTCTGAGATAATTATTTCCATTAATGCTAACCACTGAAACAACACAAAGACTAAATAACAATCAAACACCACAAAACCTATTTTAAATCTATTTTTAGCTTGTAAGTTTATAAATGAATGCTTATTAATTACAGTCACACTGTTTTATGCAATAACTCTTAGCCCTAATCAAGCTACCATTGAAGTGTCTGGAATTTTCATGTTGATATTAACACAGTTATTACATGGAGTTTAATCTCATATTTTGATTTTCTACAGATAAGACAATTGTTTATACAGAATCTTTTTTTCTTTTTTTGGATGAATTTCACCAATTTTGTGATCCAGACTATCCCTGGATAGAGGTTAGTTTCACTAACATGAAAATAGGTAAGAATTAAAAAGTATAAAATTATATACTTAAATAACAGAGAGTTGTCAAAACTGACATTGAAATTATACAGTTCAAAGAAATAGTAACAAGAACTTGGGGATTGTTTTTTCATTGGAATATGCAGTACTAAACACTGCTTCTAATGATTGACTATCCATGCTATGCCACTTACCAGAAGAATGACAGCTGCATATCCAAAAATACAGAAATTTGAAATTATTGGTATCTTCAATGAATTATGCTTTATGGTAGAATTATGAGAGTGATTTTAAATAATGAATAAATGAGGAGATTTTACAATTTGTTCATGAATCATTTGTGATCTGGAAGAAGTGTAATGAAATTAATGAGATAAATGATGCTTTTGAACTATTTACTTACAGAGAAGCCTGCCAAAATGTTAAAAGGCCAGTGGCTTATGTTCCAGTATCTGCATATATACTTAAGGAGTGTAATTTTGTGTATTTATTCATTACAGGTAAGAAATTAACAGGGAAACTGAGTATGATACCAGAATTGGTGTTCAAATTTTTCTGGGCCAATCAACTGTTAAGATGTAGCAAGGTAATGACAATCTTTATTTATACTCCATGCCAAGCTCTGGCAAATGTGTGATGATGTCGGGGAGGGGTAATTAGGTACAGCGAGACGATATTATAAAAATATTAATATATAATTTATTAATATTAAACAATCGGAACTCGCACCACCCCCTACCACCATTTAATAATAACAATAGTAACAGGCTCTTAGCAACGTTATGGAAACAATATACAGGTCATAACAGGATCTGGAAATAACTGTTAAATATATATATTAACAGAACTCAAACCAAACTGGAAAAGAGGTTTGTGGTCAATGTACCACCTGCGGCCAGTACGCCGCTTGTTCACTAGATGGACCCGAGAAGCAGCTTTCTGCTTATGGCAGAAGGCAATCAATGATTACAAGAGGCTTGGTATTTATTCACAAAAATATATCACAGGAAAATAATACCCTAAGCACGTGGCGGGGTTTCCCGTGTTGCCGGGCTGAAAGTTGCCGGAGGCTTTAAAGTTTCTCCAGGCTCCTGAGCACTGGGGAAGAGGAGACAATCTCTGACCTGATCCTGGCTGGCTCTGGAAGCAGGCTCTTACAGGCAGGATGTCTCACTGTATCACGCTGGCGAATGCGTGGAGGCAGCAGGCAGGATGCAAGCAGGCATCTGTAATGGCGGAAGGCACGCACCCCGTGTTCCCTGCTCCTTTATAACACAGCCCAAAGATCAATTGGACCTTTGGACACAAGATAGCCAATCAAATGGCAGTTACCCAAGATTTTGCCATATTGGGTGAAGCCATAGGCTTGCTTTATCCTTTTTTGGGCAGATCACGGGCCCTGCACAAGGCAATCATGTGCCCCCTAGCAACCACAGGTGATGGACAGGCCCCGGACCCCAGACTTAGTGGCGCCAGGTCCTTTGTCCCCTTTCCCGCGGTTGCTCTCTCCCCAAAACAGCAGAAAAACATGTCTGCACAAGCCAGGACATGTACAAGCCCAAGAGGCCTGTTTAGGCCTACCACGACAGATGACTACATAACATAAAGCCTGATGCACTTTCAGTATACTTACAGGTTCAAAATCATCTCTCTAAACCCCTTTTTCTTATCAGGGATCTTAATGGAATTGCTTTCTACCATCTTAGCTACTCAGTATTCAAATATTTGAGTTCAACAGATGTATGCTGAAATTTGAATTTGCAAATTGTTTCAAGACTCGCAGAAGCATCAACAAGCCCAGCCAATAAATGTGTACCTGCTGGATAAGAAAAAAATGAAATGTGTGTCAGACTACCCTTTCCCAGAACCTGACAACATACGTAGGAACCGCAATAATATTTGCATTGTGATTACTTAAAGACTGTACAAGACATAGTGCTCCATGCAGCATCATTTAAATTGTGATTGCTTTGGAATATTCAATGGAAAATATACTAGGATTCCAGACACAAAATATTTTTGTAAATAAAGTCTCTCGTGTCTCTTACATATTCCTTTTCTTCATTTCTGTATATCTGCTTTACATACTCTGTATGTTTAAAATAAAGATGATTATTTCAAAAGTAGGTTATAGAGTGCTGAAATTATCATCATTAGCTGAGCAGAAGGATGGTGTCTGTGAAGAGAGAGAAAATGCAACAGGTGACAAGTGAGCAATGAGTGAGCCACAAAAGGCAAATGAATTATTGCTTTCCATAGTACAAAAATACCAGGAAAAGAATTTTGCCTTTAAACATAACAACAAGTTATTTTTTATGAGAACGGAGGCTTGTATGGGGATGAAAGAAGCATTGACATTTCCTTTTTATTGCCAAGTAAGTGCTAAGTCTGATCTGGAGCAATGATTCTCATTGATGACGTAACAAATCTTACAAAATTAAAAACATGTCTGATTTAATTTGCTGTCGTATAATAAAAAACTGAGTGCAAAACTGGTAGGGAGTTAATTATATATTAATATAGAATTTATGCTCTGCCCTAGTTGCACATTTAAGTGTATTTTTGATATACATTAATTGTATTTGATATTAGTCCCAACACCCATCCATCCATCCATCCATCCATCCATCCATCCATCCGTTGTTGCTTAACACCAATTGCACATGGTAGGGCAAGAAAAGCATTTAAAAAGTGACATTATGAGTACCAGTTTGACTTTTCTGACTAGCAGAGCACTAAACTAACACAGCTCATAGTGCAGAACTTAATTCATTTTCTTGAGAGCATGTAAAGGATTTAGGAATGCAGATTTCCAAACTTGGTGGCTGGAAAGAAGGGAGAGAAGAGGAAAACAAGACCAACAAAACTGAAGAAAGTTCCTGGAATCTTACTCTTGAAAATTCATGAGTACATTAAGTGATGACTTTTATCAGACAAAATCTGAACACCTCTTGCACTATAATCTGAATATATTTGTCAGTTAATGGTAAAAAGGTCTTCTACCCTTATGACTGCTTTATCTGGTACATTCTGTCTGATGCCACCGAGTGCAGAAAGGTTGGTCTTGTCTTATTGCACTCCCAACAGGTAATATTAACTGCTATATTGGTAGCTGTGGACAGAATCTGACTCTAAAAGGTAACAAGAGATGCTAGTGATTGAATGCTCAGGTGCCTCCTATGTAGTACCTGCAAAAATTCTAGGAATCAGTGCAAGCCTCAATTTTTTTCCCCCTATTTGTTAGTTTGTTTCTTGTAATGTTTGGGGGTTTGGGGAGGATTTTTTTTTTTTTTTTGGAAATACAATTAATCTTAATTAATCTTAATACACTTGTCCTCTCCAGATCATGAATTCCTGCATCACTTTTGGGTGAAATACTTGCTTTCACACAGGAAAGCAGTTATTTAAGCAAATCTTCTGAAGCATACTTTACTGCTAAGAAGTTTCAAGGAAACCTTTATATTGAAAAAGTAGCACATACAACTCTACGAAATGTTGCATGCTCTATGATTGTATGATTTTGTGATATAACAAGTAGAAAAGAAGGGGAAAAAAACCAGTTCCCATTAGAATTAAAACAGGTTTATGTTAAAACTAAAGCATTACAATTTCTTGTCTTCTTCCTTAACTATGCACTGTTTTCTCCAGCTAGATGAAAAGACTGAACAGAAATATAGCTGAGAAAACATCTGAAAATGCCACCCGTTGAGCTGTGACAGATTTGGTAAATAGGGAAAGGAGAAGAAGTCTCATGTGGTCTACCTGATCCAAGCATATAAGGTCAAGTTCACCTCCAGTTTGAAACAGATAGCAAAAGCATAAAAAGCCTTATAAATGAGAAATCAAATAAAAAAGAATCTTCAGTGGAAAGTCCGCAATCAGAAACAAAAAATCAAGTCCTTTTCTTATGATTCATGAGTGAAGATAAAATCAGGTAAGGGCTAATACCCAAGTATATTTTAAGATGTCACTCCAGTGTTAGCAATATATCCAAACTGTAGTTTTGATTTTGCTGAAGTTAATATTTTGGATATCAAAAATCATAGTAGTAAAAAAAAATACCATTACTGAAATGTTGCTTGATGCAGTACATGAGAAAGGAAAATCAAGAATGCTAAAGACTTACTGCTTACAGCATTGCATGGTGTATATCCTCAGTGAAAGCTCTAATTGGATTCTTGTGGCCAACTTCAGGACCACAAAATGAGATAATAAGGTAATCTGGAAGGCACAAAACCTAGAACAACTCAGAATAATACATTTACCTTCTTTTGAGAGGTCACAGGAGCATTGCCCAAGTTTGGCAAAGAACTGAGGTTATAGAAGGAAAAAGAATTGTGATATGCATGGATCTATTGCCTTCAAGAGAAAAGTCAAGGAGAGTATCCATTGTTGTTTTGAAGTCTTGGTGTTAATGAAATAAATTTTATTGAGTCTGGTTGAGATAGAGTTAGCTTTCTGCATAGCAGCTCTTATAGTGCTGTGCCTTGTATTGTTAGCTCAAAAGGTTTCGATGACAAACCAATGTTTTAGCTTCTGCTAAGCAGTGCTCTGTCTCCAGCGTTCTCTCCTCAATGATAAACTGGGGGCAAGATCTTGGAAGGGAACATAGCCAAGACAGTTGGTTCAAACTGACCAAAGGGATATCCCATACCATATGATGTCTGCTCAGCAATAAAAGTTAAGAGCAAGGAGGAGAGGGAGGGACATTTGTTATTAAGACATTTGTTTTCTGGAGCATCCACTATGTGTACTGAAGAAGAAGTAGCTTTTTAGACCTTGGTTGGTTTTGTTGGGGTTTTACCAGAGGAAAAGGGGAGAATCTCCTCCCGTGACCTGCTGGCCATGCATCTTCTTCTAAGGTCTTTTACTGTAGCTTTCCAATGTGGCCACTAGAAATGTGTCTACACTAAACAGCAAAGAATCTAATTACTGAGTAGAATCAGTATTGGGGTATTTGTAATTTAAAAAAATACGTTATAAATACATACATTCTTTTATAAGAGCTTGAAATATCAAACAAAAATTTCCTAGGCAATTTTAATTTATCCAGAAATAAATAAGTCAGTCAACAGCTTTGTGGGGCTGTATAACAGTTGTTGTTCCTTCCTCAATTCTCTAGTTCTTCTAAACTGAGTACCCCCAAATTTTCTATACTGATTGTAGCGATAATATGAGGGGCAATGATTTTAAAATTAAGCAAGGTAGATTCAAGTTAGACATAAGGAGAAAGTGTTTTACAATAAGAGTGGAAAAATACTGAAACAGATTCCTAAGGAAGAAGTTGAGACCCCATCCCTGGAGATATTCAGGATCAGACTTGATGAGGCCCTGGCCAGCCTGATTTAGTTGGAGGTGCTCCTGCTCACTGAATTGGGGTTGGATAAGATGACTTTTGAGGGTTCCTTACAACATGATACAAACTGTGAATCCATAAATATGTAATTCATGGCATGTAAGACTTCCCTAGACAACAATGGGAAGAAGGTTGGCAAAATGGAGGGGCTAGCAGAACCACAGTCTACAGGAAATTAGACAGGGAGATATGTCACTCCACATACAACAGAATCTTGGTTTCGTGAGTTAAATCTTCAGATAAATTTGAAATAAGACAAAAATCCTTCCTTCCTAGAGAAGAACAAATTTCAACAAAATCTATGCTTTTAGAAAAAATATTCATTTTGATGGTGTTTTATGTTCTGTTAAGGAAATATTTTACCAGAAATGTTTCAAACTATGTGACACTACGTATAGAATGAACTGTGACTTATATAAAATAAACCATGACTTAAAAACCCCTGTACTTTCTTAAAGTCAAGTATGTAAATATTTGATATTTCCAGAACTAAGACAGTCATTTCAGTTAGGTAACCTTATTTTGGCCAGTTGGGTTCTTTCAGTATGATGCAGTCAACACCTGCTGCAGTTTGGTCATTGCTTCTGCACTACCCCATTTCTTGCTCATCTGTCAATTTTGCGAGCACATACAGCTGCCAACAATGAAAGGAAAGTCATGTTTTCATTCTGGTATTCACTGCTGCAAATACTACTTTGCTTAGAAAAAAAAAATTAGATGAGGAAATCTCACTGCAGGCTACAGGCTTTTTTTTGGGGTATTCATACATATATGTGTGGTAGGTGCAACCACAGTCTTTCAGCAGTTAAGATTTGTGAAGGAATGAAGGCTGCTCAATATAACACAGTCTTCAAAAAACAACATCATGAAACTAATAAGTAGGTACAAATCTTACTCTTCATCCCTTTTCCTCTGGGTTATATTTCAAGCATCTCAGTGAAAGTTTGGAAAAACTAAATTCTCTTAGCAAAAATATTGTAAATAATATAGTCACCAAATCGTTATAGATGAAATTTGAAAAATATTGCAGGGTGAAACCAGACACCTGTCTTTGGAAAGTTTTTTTTTCATCCCAAATGATTTATTCTAAAACAAGTCAACCGTGTAGTCAGGGCAGCCTAAAATAAAGTTCTCTGGGAAACTTGGGACAATTTCACTGGCATAATTTCCTGTCTGCTTTACCTACAATAGCAGTATAATCTATGTGTTTGGGCTTCTCATCAGAGTTATGAGTGTTACCGGATGTGCACACGATTCTAATCTGTTGTCTCAACACATCGTATTTTACAGACTCACTGATAAAAGCAAAATCATTTTACTACATTCAGTAGTCCACTAAAGTACGTGCAATAATTACATAAAGATATCTTTTCTTCTATTGTTTTGATATTACATGCATTTTTTTATGATGCTGTCATTGCTACTCAATTTCTAAGGCCAGTCCCTTTAGCTAGTAGTTAGCACGAGGAGGTAAGTGTTAAAGTGTAATTCCATCCATCAGCTTTTCTGAGTGCCAGTATCTTGACAGGAATTGCTGTGCATTTATCATTTGGTATATGGATAGTCCCATTAAGTTATCACAGCATTAGATTATTCAGGAAGCTTTCTACTATAATTCAAAAGTCTTGAATGAATTTATTTATTAAGATTGTTACACATGATGATAAGATACTTCTTAGCTAAGTTACATGTATATCATGTGGTGTAAACCATGTCTCAGGTTTTATTGCCTTTATTAGTCTTTATGCCTTTATAACTGTTTCTCCCATGTTGTTACTGCCTGTGCGATGCATCAAGGAGCAAGATGTCAGATACGGTGTGCTGCTGCCAAGGGCTGAAGTGAGAGAGATTTACCAACAGAAACTCTGCCCTAGTGACCTCCTGCATTGAACTATTGATTTCAGAGCAAATAATTGGGTTTCAAGAACTTTTCAATTGGTTCTGCACAATTTTTCAGAGGGCAGAGGCAGTGGCAGAGAAATGACATCTGAGGACAGTATAACTGTGTCTCCTTTCCTCTAACATGTATTTTTCCCACCGAAGCTGGTGAGTGGTTACCATCACTGGGGCAATTCATAGTGATTCAGCACTTTATTTAATGCATTAGATGGCTGCTACAGTTGAAATTCTGTGATCTTGATGGATAGCCCTTTTTGTTCACATTTAAGTGTTGATTAAATTTTTCAACAAAGATTCAATTTTTGGTTAACCAGTCCACCTTTTGCCCAAATGATCTCCCCTAGATGGCTGTAGTCTCGACAAATCAGATATACTTGTTTCGTTGTAACGGTTGAGGAATATGTTAGGATCTATGGTGGGAGTCTTTGCTAAATCAGTGTTGCAGTAATTGGATGGTGATGAATCACAGTCTGGTGCTTCTTCAAACTGAGGTAAAATATTGGTAAAATATGAGGTAAAATATAATGTTTTAAATCTTAATTTAAACACAGGACAACTTTTCTCTGAGATTATAATATTAATAACAAATAATAGCAAATATACATATATTTATGAAAATTTATTGGCACTGCCTCATAATTTATTTTCAATTAAGTTTTTTTTTTTTTCATTCAAGCTTTTAGAGTTTTCAGTAGGACACAAAATTCTGTTACTAAAAATTTATATACGATGTATTATCCACTATAGAACAGGATAGATTGCTAACTTATTACAGTGTTTTACATAATTTATAGTTTATTGAGAAATAAAGGGAGGATTGATGACATTGAAGTTCAGAACCGTGTGAGGAAGTAGCAGAGTAGTAAGTAGAATTACAGCCCTGGACTTCAGGAGAGATAACTTTAACCTCTTCAGAGACCTGCTTGGACGATTCCCATGGCTTAGAGCTCTAGAATATAGTGGAGGGCTGGAGGGGTAGGATGTGTGTGTCAAAGAGAGGTGGTTAATACTCAGTCATCACCTCCTCCGAGCTCAAGATTGGAAAAACTCAAATGGAAGAAGGAAGTCCACAGTACTTGGAAAACAGATTGGCCACTTGGGAGGAGTATAGGAACGTTGCCAGAGTGCTACAAGGAAATCTAAGGTTCTCTTGGATTTAAATCTGGCAAAGGATGTAAAAATAACAAAAAAGGGCTTCTTTAAGTCAAGCAGGGAAAGGAACACCAGGCAAAATGTGGGCCTGCTGCTGAATGAGGTGGGTGACATCTGCCTCCTCATATAGAGAAGGTGAAGTTACTGAACGCCTTCTTCAGTATTTATTGCTAAAGCTGTCCCTCAATATGAGAGGGAAAGAAAAGAAGACACAACCTTAGTCAAGGATGACTAGGTTAGAAATCACCTGGACAAGCTGAACACCCACAAATCCATGGGCCCCAAAGTGATACACCCAGGAGTACTGAAGGACCTGGTTAAGGTTATCATTAAACTACTCTCCATCATTTCTGAAAGGTCACAGAGAACAGGTAAGGTGCCTGAGAATTGGAGGAAAGCCAACATCACTCCAATATTCAGAAAGGAATTTAAAGGAATTTCAAGAAGGAAAACCTAGCAAACTACAGGCCAGTCAGCTCACCTCCATCCCTGGAAAGGTGATGAAACAGCACATTCTGAATGTAATCTCTAAGCATGTGGAGGAAAAGAAGATTATCAGGAATAGCTGGCATGGATTCCTGAAGGGGAAATCATTCTTGACCAATCTGATAGCCTTCTCTGATGGTGTGATGAGCTGGGTAGATGAGGGGAAAGTAGTAGATGCTGTCTATCTTGACTTTGGCAGAATGGACATGTGAGGTGAATTGAGAACTGGCTGAACAATAGAGCACACAGGGTTGTGATCAACAGTGCAGGGTCTACCTGGAGGTCTGTGGCTAGTACTGTTCCCCAGAGGTCAGTACTGAGTCCAGTCTTGTTCAACATATTCATCAACAACCTGGGCAAATGTATGGAGTATACGCTCAGCAATTTTGACGATGATACAAAACTGGGAGGAGTGGCTGACACACAAGAAGGTTGTCCTGCATTTCAGTGAGAACTGGACAGGCTGGAGAGTTGGGTAGAGGTGAAGATCATAAAGTTCAACAAGGTTAAGTTTAAGGTTGTGCACCTGGCGGGGTATAACTCCATACATCATTCAGTGCAGATTAGGAATTGACCTGCTGGAATGCAGCTCTGAGGTGAAGGACAAGCTCACCATGAACCAGCAATGTGTCCTCATGGCCAAAAGGCTAATAGTATTCTGGGTGCATGAAGAAGAGTGTGACCAGCAAGATGAAAAAGGTTCTTGTCCCACTCTACTCTGCACTTGGAAGGCCCCATCTGGAGTACTGTGTCCAATTTTGAGTCCCCTGGTTCAAGAGGGACAGGGAACTACTGGAGAGAGTCCAACAAAGGGCTACAGCGATGTACTGGAGAGAGTCCAACAAAGGGCTACAACGATGATGAGGGGGCTGCAGTCTGTCTTACAAAGTTGAGAGACCTGGGGCTCTTTAGCCTTGAAAAGAGAAGATTGAGAGGGAGAAGATTGAGATTATGAATGCATATAAATGTCTAAAGAGTGTAGGTCATTAGGATGGGGCTGAACTCTTTTCAGTGGTGGGCCAGTAGTAGGACAAGAGAACAGGTACAAACTGAAACACAAGAGACTTCGGTTGAATTTAAGGAGAAATCTCTTTACTTTGAATGTACTGGAACAGGCTGCCCAGAGAAGTTGTGGAGTCTGCTTCTCTGGATATTTTATTTGAAAAGCTGCCTGGACATTTTCCTGTGCAACCTGATGCAGGCTCTGGAATGTGGGTTGCACTAGATGATCCCCAGAGGTCCTTTCCAACCTCTACTATTCTACAATTCTGTGAAAAAATTGTACAATTGTGCAACTCTAAATCAAGTAAAAAACCTTTTTCTTAAATTGCAGAAAAAAATAGTGTCCCCAAATCATGAAATAGATTTGCAATCAATACATTAATGACCAAGCTGCCCTTTCAATCCAACAGAATCACAGGAATCACAGTTGTGGCCTGTGACTTGGTGTTCTTAAGTAAAAAAAAAAAAAAAAAAAAAAAAAAAAAAAAAAATTTTGTTAAAAANAAAAAAAAAAAAAAAAATTCTGGTTCATAACATAACTAATCATTGTAATTCTGAAAGTTCTATTGGCCAAAACATTTCAATATATTTTCAGAATGGGCTAGAAAATGGGTGCAATCTATTAATGTGAAAAATAAATTGATTTCTAGTTAAAATGTATGGTATTTAAATAAAGTCTAGTTTTCTTTCAGTCCTTAACTCATTGTTTAACTCTTCTCACTGCCAGTGATCCATCTCCTTTCTTTCTGTCATGTAAACTACTGTTTTTCTACTTCAAAAATTGATGCAGAAACTCTGCCTTTCTCTCCACTGTTGCCCTTCAGTGTCCACAATGGATGTCCTGTTACTAGATAGACTAAACGCACCTCATACAGTTAATAATTAAACAATACATTTTTTATTTTTTGGTAGTGGTAGTGGGGAAGGTTGTCACATTTTTTCAGAAGCTAATTAAAGCCCATAAGTACATCTATCAAACAGCTTCCTTTCAAAAGTGATCTAAACATTGTTCCTTGCTGCTAAACCTGTGGGATTTTTGTACTGGAATGGCAGATGAGCTGTGTTATCAATCACACAAGGCTCTATTAATTTTATCACAACTCCGATGGCTGTTGACATTAAATGGCACAAATTTGGCCATTTTGGTCCCTGAGGTAGTGCATCTTCACAACCTTTCAAATGCTAATTATATTTTTGACCTTAAAAAAAAAAAGAAAGATTGTTTTGATCCCCATCAAGCCTTGTTTCCCTCCCTCCCGATAGCAGAAACATTTTCAGAGGACCATTTCTCTGCCTGTATTGTTTGCTGGTGGGATTAATTTTTTTTTCTTTTTTAAATAAGAAAGCATCCTTATAGTATTTCAATATGTATTTAGAAGAAGGCTTGCCACACAGTACTGATGACATTAGCTTTCACTGAGATGAAGAGAAGAGACTGCTTTATGATGAAGACATTTCAAGGACACCACCGGTATTGAATAGCTTTCTCTCTGGGTCAGTCAGTGTTTCAGATTGCTTAATTACTGCAAATTCACACAGGTAGCTGTGATGAACACATGGAAAGCCATTAGGAGGTCTCATCTATTGTTTAACTTTTGAGAGCAAAAAGATAATTGCTGAAGTGGTGAAAGAGTTCCGCTCAAGGTTTTCATAGGATATGACTACCTGTCAGTCATTGGGAACTGTCTAAAATAGTTTCTGTCATCTCCATATTAATATTAGGCATATCATTATTTAACAAAATGACTGTGACATATCTGTTTCAAGGTCACTTGAATTACAACATCAGTATTGTATCTTTTTTGCATAAAATCGGATGTTTTGCACTACGTTTGTTTGGAATTACTTGCAGTCCTCCCTACAACATCATCTGAAAAATGTTAGATCCTTCTCTGTAGCTTTGCACTTTCATCCTTCACCCACCCCCCACCCCCCACGCCCTGGCCCTGCAAACCACACAAGCAGAATGCAGTACATTCTTAACTATTTAAGATGACAGGTGTTTATTGCACCCAAACATAGCTTCACGTTCATAAAAAGAAAGTGTGAATATATGGGATCTTTTGTGCCAAATTTCCCCTCAGCTTTTTAAACTAAAATTTAGTTGAAGTCAGAGAGCTAAGGGCAGAATACCGCCCTTTCATATATGGGCAGCTCATGATGAGCTTAAGAGAGAGGAAAAAAGGAAACTTGATATGTATACAAATATGCTGAAGATCAGAAGGTCTTGATTCACAGACCAGCTTTACTGTAAAATTAGTAGCAGGATCCAGATCCAGAACTGAGTAATGCCTACTCAGTTTCCCTGTCAATATTGACTCTGGTCTTGTCAAGGCTCGACAAGGAGGATTTCATTCTCTTTCCTGAAAAGTCATGAAATTACACAGAGAAAATTTTGGCTTTCTAAAAGATGATCTCTTTCTAAAAGATAATCTGTTTCTAAGACAAGGTATCATGTCTGGGGGGTTTTCTAGCCCATGCTAAGCAGGTCATTGGGTTAGAGATCATGACTGCCTTTTAGGCGTACATACTTGCACTCATAATTGCAGGTCCAGGAACTGTTTGAGTAGCAAGTAGTATGTTTCCACAGAAATAGCAACTGTAATAATCATCACAAAAGTTAAACCCTGGTCTTACAGCTAAAGAAGGATATAATTCAAAATGGATATGCTTTTGACTGTTAAAAAGCCTTCTCTGATAAAAAGCTACTGTATCAAGTATTTGTGACTTGTGACTGTGGCGTTACTTCTTCCACAGTGTTAGTGCACTGGGATTTTGAAACTGTGTTCTTTGAGAAGTAAAGAACACACACACACACACACACATATATATGGAAGAAACAATGGAGTTCATCATTAAAAAATAAAAAAAAGGACATATTTTTACCAAAGTTTTGGGTTATAAATTTCATAGAAATCCCTCAAATATTTGCAAAACTTGAAAGGCTTTAATTTAAAACTATATACTAACCCTTGAGAAAGAGTTTGGACAGGCAATTATTTCCAAGATTTCCACAGATAGTAAAGGCATACTTGTACAGTGGATAAAATATTAGGATGGTGTTCAAGAGACTTGACTTCCAGTCCCTTGCTATCATTGCTCTGCCGAGAGGCGTACATGATAACTGTTTACTTACATTCATTTCCTTCATCTATATAATGTGGTAGCAATATTTGACTTCTCTTCTAAGGCAATCAGAGATCCTGGCAGGTGAAAAAACTTGAATGAACAGTAAATACTATTCTAGATAGGTACCCATGTCATCCAAGGCACTTTTGACCCTTAAACTTCCATTTAAAAGGACCTTTTTCATGACCATACCATGACAGTCACTCTTCTGGTTGTTGCAGTGTGATGAGGAAAGAAAGTGCAAAAATAAAGGTAGTCCAATGTGAAATTATGATGAGACAATATTCAACTATAATTGCATGGTAAGAGCCAAAAGGCACATTTTTTTTCCCCTGGGAAAATATTCTTTTGTCTCTTTTAAGTGTGCAAAAGCCTGAGAATATCAACAGCCCAATATGGTTCCTACCATATTCTATTTATAGAGAATTATTCAGACGAGATATGGCAAGACCCTTAGCAGCCAGTGGACAAGCCTGATAATGCACACACAGCTTATAACATCTTTAAACCTGACCACATTTGTTTATATTTTGGCTTTTAAAGCTTGTTTTTCAGGTAAGGTGCTGTAACACTTTCCTCAAAACAAAAATATTAATTCAACATATTCTACAGATGCATTGAGTTCTTTATGATTCCCTTTGAAAGATATAATTTTGCCTGTGAAACACTAAATAGTCTTGGATTATTTAATTTTTCCCCACGAATTCCAGCACTGATTGCTCCATACTAAGAACTAATTGCTTGCCAAATTTCATTAATTTGATTTTAAACCAACAGCTGAATTATACAAAGGAAAACAGCCATTTAAAACAGATAAACTTCTACTATTCATATACCCATATAATTTAAAAAAACTCCACCAAAACAACAAAACCAATTTATTTTTCTTTAAATTGTCAACTTCTAGCCCCAAGCACGTTTTTTATTACTTGTGCACAATCCTATAAAAATAGAGCTTTATAAATGAAAACATTGACAGACCCTTAGCAATAGTGGCACTACGGGGAATAGCTATAAACAACATTTTTATTCCTCAAGCATACCTTACCCTTGAAAGTTTACACTAATTACCTGTAGTTTTGTTAATGTTTTAAGCTGCCCTTCATCTCTCCCATCCAGACATACCACTCAGCTTCCTCAACAGATATATTCAACAGCTTCTGTTCACACCTGACATCAATTTCCTTTGATGTTCACAGTCTAAATGAGAATGCTACAGCAAGCTGTATTTGTGAAGTATACAGGATGCCTTTAAAATGATGGCAGGTATTTTCCTCATTAAAGCAGCCATAACAGATAGTTAGATATGATGCTGTCCCTCACCTTCCTGCTAATTAATGACTATGATTGCAACCCAAATAAGATCAGGCAATTAAATGTGATAACATTTCAGAAGCGAAGAAGATGTACAACAATCTTGGAATAGCTTCCTGTAGATAAATAAAGTTGATCTTAGCAAAATTAACATATAAATGTACTATTACATCAAAAAAATTGTCCGAACCAAAGAATGTAATAATTTTAATTGAAACTTGTAGTGAGGTGATTGAAAGTATAAGCAAGTCTCATATCTGTTTTGTTATTTATATTAGCGATAGAATGGTCTGAATCTTTTAAAACAAGACTTGTGAGAGGATATCTTTACTACTAAAATATGATCTGGAAAGATTTCTGCATCAAGATGGAGAACCTTTCTCTGTTCTGTGTTCAACTGGGTATCCTCTAACAGTGCTAAACACTCGAGTGCTTCCAGTTACAGTGCCTGTAAAAGCCATGACTGGATTCTGAGCCATTATGAGTGCACTGATGTGTTCAGCAGAGACATAGTTAATGTTTACATTTTCCATCATGAAGTTTCAGAAATAATGCCTCTGATAGTGAAGGGGCACATTGTTATTCTTGAAACTACTGATTCCTGACAGACTGAAGCAGACAACACTGCATCAATCCGTATTTCCTTCCACTCCAGAGAATTTCTGTAGCCACACCAGGGCTAGGGATGGATTGATTGCTATATTTTGAAAGCACAGGTGCTTAAGCCCTTTTAGCAGTAGATTTACTATGCAGTTATCCATTCTGTATCCGTGTGCCATTTAAGTATAAAAGGGGGATCTTAACAACAACAGACACATGGAAAAGACAAATATCTGATGATTATTTTTTTTTCTCCATTGGGGACTGTATCTTTATGAATACCAAATCCTGGACAAAATATGTGAATCAGTATGTCTTCTTTTTAGCCAGGGATCAGATAATGTACAAAGTACTACAAATAATCATCTCACTGGAACAAGAAATTTTTGTGAGGAGTACTGGGATGAATATATTGTTTGAGTGACCACAGATAATCACTGAAACTACCACACATTGTTTTTATCTTTCTCTGGTCTTCAGGTTTGTTTTGAGAAATGACAATGAAAAACATCTGTTATCTTTTTTAAAGGCTCTTCCTACTGCTGAGCTTGATCTCCATCAATAAGCATCCTTCTTAAGGTGAAATGTCATTACCTGCATCAACTTCTGACCAGCCTACACAATATCTACAGCTCCTGCATACACAAAGGGTTTTCCTAAATCATGACCATGATGATTCTGCCAGTGGGTGAGCATGAGCCCTGTCAGTGAAGTATGCCTCTGAGAGAAGCAAACTGTGATGAATGACTCTAAGCAAGAGATTAGTATATTCAGCAAAATCACTTGCTAGACTTCAGGAATACCGATCGGCAGTGCTTGATATCATAACGTCGCAGGGAAGACAATGTCCCAGGACAAGACCAACAAAGACATATGTCCATATCTTCAGACCTATGAGTATGTACACCTGCTAACAGAGGTGATATGCAAGCCACTAAATAATTTTATTCTTTATAATATGTATGCTTTAAGATGCAAGATAAATAGATCGTAGAGTCATAGAATCATAGCATGGTTTAGGTCGGAAGGGACCTCAAAGATCAGGTTCCAACCCTCTGCCATAGGCAGCGACACCTCCAACTAGAACAGGTCGCTCAAGGCCTCATTCAACCTGGCCTTGAACACCTCCAGGGAGGGAGCATTTATAACCTCCCTGGGCAACCCGTTCCAGTGTCTTACCACCCTCACTGTAAAGAACTTCTTCCTAACATCTAGTCTAAATCTCCCCTCTGCCAGTTTAAACCCATTACCCCTCATCCTGTCATTACAAGACCTTATAAATAGTCCCTTCACAGCCCTCTTGGAGGTCCCCTTCAGATACTAGAAGGCCACTACAAGGTCTCCTCAAAGCCTTCTCTTCTCCAGGCTGAAGAGGCCCAACTCTCTCAGCCTGTCCTCATAGCAGAGCTGCTGCAGCCCTCTGATCATCTTTGTGGCCCTCCTCTGGACTCACTCCAACAGTTCAATGTCCTTCTTGTGTTGGGAGCTCCAGAATTGTACACAGTACTCCAGGTGGGGTCTCACAAGAGCAGAGCAAAGGATAAATGAAAGCCTCTTTCCTCCCTTAAGTGGATTTGCATGGCAACTGTCAGAATTTTTGAGCCAAGAAGAAATATCTAGAACTGTGTCAAGACTTTATGGATATTTCAAACAGAGAGAAAAGGAACTAGCTCTAGAAGTAGTGTTCTTTGTTGCTATTGTAGCACTGAAGTCTTTGGTTTGCATCTTTGTTCCAGTTTCACATTAAACCTGAAGGTTAGGATCAAGGGGTTAATTCAGGATTTTCATGAAATATTAATTTGCTGCTAACTTCACATGCAGTGGTTTAACATTCTGTGTATGAATTGGCTTAAGCAGTGGCTGGGGACATGTTTATATGCAATTAAATGAAAAAGCAGTTTTCCTACCCTCTCTGACCTCTAAAGTGAAGAAAAGTATAACTGTGCAGCATGGTTTTTTCCTCTTACACAGCAAAGATCAAAGATAAGAATGTTTTTGTGGACTAAATATACATGTCAGATCCTTCATTCTTTTTTTCCCCCAAAACCAAAACTCATAAAAAAATATGTTAACATGCAGTTTAGTTTTAGTTAACAACCCTCTCCTTCCCTTCCTTGTCTGATAAAGATAAAAAAGTCAGCAAGCATTCAAAAGATTATCTCAATTACGAGAGCATGGACTTTCTGTGAGCACTTCAGCATGTAAAGCATAAATGACATCATAAGTCAAAGCCATGTAGAGATGACCCAGTGATGGAAGAATTTGTAAATACAGAGTTGCTCAGAGATAGTCTACGGGAACTTTCCAAATCCTTGAAATTAAAAGGTCATTCTAAACCTAGAAGGCTAAGTTCAAAAATAATGTTGTCAAATAAGAGATGGATGATCCTTAAGATGGCTCACAGGGGCTGTAATAAAGTTAACATTTTTATTCCAAATCCAGTGTCCTTCTAAACATACATTCAAGACTGAAAACTAGCAGGTTTTTATTTTTCTTGTTTCTTCCTAGGCAATACAGACCTTTTAATTATGCAGCTAAATTTGTCATATAGTCCCATCTCATTACATAATATTATGTTGAAAGCACTGGAAACTTTTTTTATGATCTGGGAATTTCTTGTCTTTGTTTCAGACCTTGGTATCACCCATTCTGAAGTTTTACACTGGTAATGAACATCTTCCCATCCTTCAAAAATGATAATAAATTTAAAGGCCTTCCAATCTTACCTCCCTCAGCTTACCTCTGCATTTTGGTGGAGAGTTTCACATCTCTTCACATTTTCCAAAAGATTTCTGTTACAGTTTTAATGAGAACCCTTGTACACTTCCCCCCATTACATCCCTAAGCCACAGGGTAAGGATGTATCAAAAATATGTTTTCCCATAAAATTAACTGTTTTCCACACAAGATTTCCTAAACAAAGAGAAATATGGTCAGTATACTGCTAAATTGCACATACTTATGCTAGTCAACATGCTTTCATTGTTATCCTGCATTAATTTTGTTAGTCATGTTCACTATTTGCTTCCAACGATGTGTAAACTTCTGGGGAAAATTCAAGGGTCTGTAGTAAAAAGGAGAACTGAGCAGAGCTTCAGTTGCCATTGCTTATTATGTTTTAATTCTTCAAACTGACAATGGTAGTGGATTTGCTTTAGGTATTACTGCAGAACTTATTAAAATCTCTGTGATCAAACGAGGTAAAACTTATAATTTATAAAGCTTAGAATAAAACCATTACTGTGAAGGCAGACTTCTGGATACAACAGTACGAGCTCGAATATATGCTTAAAATTTGAACTGAAGCATTTGCAAATGTAACACAGCAATAGAAGCTTTCTTGTTACTGACATAAACATTGTGATGGCATCAGCAAAATGAAAAATCTCTTATAGCCTTAAACACAGAATTCTACAGCAGTGGTCACAAACTGGTATATATCATTATGTTTGGGATATGTTAGTATTTATGAGTATTACAGCTGTGCAGTGCTCATGGAAGTTTGAACATTTAATTCTGATCTTAGTGATTTCAAAGAGCAACCTGGAACAATAAAGAAATCAGTGAAAGAAATGCTTATATAAAATGTGTGGTAGGTGACAGTAAAACATAGTAAGTGGAATGCTTGACCACTAGAATTTAAACAGAGGTGCACCTGCTTTTGCTTTTCTTCTCTGGGTGTTTTTTTGTTTGTTTGTTTATTTGTTTGTGTTTGGGATTTTTTTTGTTTGTTTGGTTTGGTTTCTTTTTTTGTTGTTTTGGGGGTTATTTTGTTTTTTGGTTTTGTTTTGTTTTGCTTCTGACTTGAGTAATTTAATTCTGAGACTTTTTTTTTTTTATGTCTACAGAATAAATTTTAGTAACAAAACCAAAAGTGTTTTAATATTACAATTTCCCACCCTTCAAAAAAACTGTTTCTGTTAATTCTGAGTACTTGATTATCTGTTTTTAGACAGGCTTTTCTCTTCAGCCTGCATGTAAAAACTAGGAGACAAATTAATCATAAGCATGACCCTAATGAATTAATCACATTTATGGAATTTATTTATTCTAGATCTTTTGTGAGGAAATAAAACTGAATTCACATCTCTGGTTTGTCAATTTTATATAAATTCTCTCATCTTTTTAATCTTATTTTTTACCAAAAAACAGATGATGCCTCTGATGGATTTACACCTGTAAATAAATACTTTTAACTACCAGAAAATGAAAACTGCTACTAACTACTTAGTTCTGTTCTCTTACATTCAAAACATATCAGGTTTGATAAAATAAATTTTTAAACTTCAGTGGGAAATAGTCACCTAATTTAAAAATCACTAGTTTAATGCAAAGCTAGTTTTGAAGTTTCTGAACCCTCATCACATTTTTTGTTATATCTCTTCCAACTTCACAGATTTATGGATTCACAGAAACATTCAGGTTGGAAAAGACCCTAAGGATCACCATGTCCAACCGATACCCTACTCTACAAGGTCCGCCCTAAACCATATCCCAAGCACCACATCCAAACAATTTTTAAACACATCCAGGGTTGGTGACTTGACCACCACCCTGGGCAGCCCATTTTAATCCCTGACCACTCTTTTGGTAAAAAAATTTTTCCTAATATCTGACCTAGACCTACCCAGTCGCAGCTTGAGACCATTCCTTCTTGTTCTATCACGATTTACTTCTGAGAAGAGACCAGCACCAACCTCTCCACAACTTCCTTTCAGGTTGCTGTAGACAGTGATGATGTCTCCTCTCAGCCTCCTCTTTTTCAAACTAAACAGTCCCAGCTCCTTCAGTTGCACTTAATGTTATTTGATAGCCAGGTCATAGCTGAGATGAATGAAATTGAGACTTTAAAAATTTTGGTTCTTATAAGTATCCAAACCAGGGTATTTTGCCAATGTATTTGCCAATGTGTCTTTAAAATTAGATGGTCCACAAACCGCCCTGGTTTAGAGGCAAGAGTATTGAGCAACTAATGTGCTGTAGGGAGTATTCTGGCTTTGTCTCTAGGCTGGCCTCAGCTTTAACTGTCTAATTGCCTGTGGTTGCAAGTAATCTAAGAGGGTTTTATGGACACCCTCATTTCCCGAAGCCACTACTTTAAAGGAGTTACTAACTGGCATATATAACTGAGTTATGCCAGCCAAATCAGAAACAGACCAAAACCAGTTTCTCGTAATGCGCCATTTCCGTATTGTAGAGATTTATCTGCTCTACTAAGGAGTCAGACAGGCATGAAAAACAGAAAATTTTAAAAAGTTAATCAAACTTTTTTTAAAACCTCAGAAGGGGATTCAGTCAACAACAATGTGAATGAAGGTTTAAGCTACGTTAGTTTCAACATTAACCATAAAAGCCTCAGTGATAGCCCAATCTAAGATACATTTATATCACTCCTGACGATGAAAGCATATTCAGAGGGAGTTATTAGAGCTTGCTTGAAAGACAGGGCTAGTGTAAGCACACTAAACCTATCCCAGGAAAGAACATGTAGCTGGCTCTCACAAGCCAGATCCCCTTCAGATAGTAGCTGCCAACAGGGAAACATGTGATGATCCACGTAGTAGTGAAGACATGAGGAATAGAGATAGGTTGATAACTACAGAAGTGTTTGAGTGTGGACAGGTGGGATCTGAACCTGAGGTTAAAGTACAGACTGGGAAAAGAATGCCCAAAGAACAGGATAGGGGAAAATCAGTCAGTAAGTCAGATCCAATAGAAGCACAACTGAAATGTGTCTACACTAATGCGACAAGCATGGGAAACAAACAGGGAGAATTGCAAATATGTGCAAGGCTACAGGGCTATGATGACATTGGCATCACCGAGACATGGCGGAATGGATCTTATGATTGGAGCATAGGGATAGATGGTTTTAGACTCTTCAGGAAGGACAGGCAGAGGAGAAGGGGAGGGGATGTTGCCCTCTACATCAATGATAAACTAGAGTCTGTGGAGCTCCACCTGGCAGTGTACAATGAAAAAATAGAGAGCTTATGGTTGAAGGATAAAGAGAAGGCACAGGAAGGAAGGTGCCATCGTAGTAGACCTCCTGACCAGGAAGATGAAGCAGATGAAGCCCTTTACAAACAAATAGGAACAGCTTCACACTCACAGACCCTGGTCCTCATGGGGGACTTCAGACATTCTGATATCTGTTGGAAGGACAGCACAGTAGAGCACCAGTAATCTAAGAGGTTCTTGGAGTGCATTGACAATAACTTCCTCCTGCAAGTGGTAGAGGAACCCTCAAGAAAAGGTGCTATGCTGGACCTAGCCCTCACCAACAAGGAGAGGTTGGTGAGTGAAGTGAAGCTGAAGGGTTGCCTTGGCTGCAGTGACCAGGAAATGGTAAAGATCCTAAAGGCATCAAGGAGGGGGCATAGCAAACTCATTGGAGCCCCCAACACAAGAAGGACATTGAACTGTTAGAGAGAGTCCAGAGGAGGGCCACCAAGATGATCAGAGGGCTGGAGCAGCTCTGCTATGAGGACAAGCTATGAGAGTTGAGGCTCTTCAGCCCGGAGAAGTGAAGGCTTTGAGGAGACCTTGTAGTGCCCTTCTAGTATCTGAAGAGGGCTGTGGAGGGACTATTTATAAGGTCTTGTAATGACAGGATGAGGGGTATGGGTTTAAACTGAAAGAGGGAGATTTAGACTAGATGTTAGGAAGAATTTTTTGCAGTGAGGGTGGTGAGACACTGGCACAAGTTGCCCAGGGAGGTTGTGGATGCTCCCTCCCTGGAGGTGTTCAAGGGTAGGTTGGATGGGGCCTTGAGTGACCTGTTCTAGTTGGAGGTGTCCCTGCCTATGGCAGAGGGGTTTGGAACCAGATGATCTTTGAGGTCCCTTCAACCCTAAACCATTCTATGATTCTGTAATTCTATGATGTTGTCCTGTTAAAAGTTTGTACAATTTAGAGAGATATTTGCTTTGTATACCTTGTGTATGTTTTAATTTTAGTTGGGTTGAGAAATACTTGGCTGAAAATCTTCCACCAAAGTGTTCTTGTCTGTACTACAACAAACTGATACTTGGCGCTCTTTGTTACTGTATCATCACAATTAGGCTGAACAAAATGAAATAACTAATTAATAATTTTTACATATTCTGTTCAGTGTGTCTGTCAATCCAGTCCCTGAAAATATTCTTCTGGACACAATACATCTTCATTTCTGAGCTTAATACAAAGAAT
The DNA here is from genome assembly GCA_013399055.1 of Ramphastos sulfuratus. Taxonomy (NCBI): domain Eukaryota; kingdom Metazoa; phylum Chordata; class Aves; order Piciformes; family Ramphastidae; genus Ramphastos; species Ramphastos sulfuratus. The sequence continues at coordinate 154,400 of WBNM01041937.1, forward strand.
CCATTTATTTCTATGATAAATGTAAATGAAAATAGTACAATAAACATGTGTAAAAGGTCTTCAGTACTACTATGTTTTTGTAGTGTAGGACAGTAGAATTCATACAGCAGTATGGACCTTGCCACAAGACCTCTAGGGGAATACACACTGTTGTCCTTTCTCTCAAGTGTCCATTGTATTATCAACAGGGTTTTTTTGCCCAAAGCATATTGCCTGTCCACCTCCCATTATGTAATGAGGTTGGGCTGTTCCCTCCACATAAAGAGTCTTCTTGCTACATGTGATGCAATAGGGTCTAAAAAGTACCAAAGACTCAAAGGAATTTTGTTCTGCTGCATCTAATTTCTGTTGATGAGGTCCAAAGGAGAGAAAGCAGCATGAGAAAGAGGCACTGAAACTGAATTCAAGGTTAGCAGGATGAATCTATGTGAAGGCTCAGTTGGGCCTCTTGTCGTCTCAGGCATTAAATGTGAAAATTATTTATTTCCTGGCAGTGGATAGTTAGTTTAAGGATGAAAAGGACTACTTAATCTTCCCAAAACATGGTAACTTATTTTTTGGTACTGTTTATGCTATTTTGTCCTAATCAGCTCCTGACAGGATCATAGAATCATAGAATCATAGAATCAACCAGGTTGGAAGAGACCTCCAAGGTCATCCAGTCCAACCTATCACCCAGCCCTATCCAACCAACTAGACCATGGCACTAAGTGCCTCATCCAGTCTTTTCTTGAACACCTCCAGGGACAATGACTCCACCACCTCCTTGGGCAGCCCATTCCAATGCCAATCACTCTCTCTGGGAAGAACTTCCTCCTAATACCCAGCCTAGACCTCCCCTGGCACAATTTGAGACTGTGTCCCCTTGTTCTGTTGCTGATTACCTGGGAGAAGAGACCAACCCCCACCTGGCTACAACCTCCTTTCAGGTAGTTGTAGACATCAATGAGGTCACCCCTGAGCCTCCTCTTTTCCAGGCTGCACACCCCCAACTCCCTCAGCCTCTCCTCACAGGGCTGCGCTCCAGGCCCCTCACCAGCTTTGTTGCCCTTCTCTGGACACATTTCAGTACCGCAGCATCTCTCTTGAATTGAGGGGCCCAGAACTGGACTTTAGTGTCATGGATTTTAGCATCATGGATTTTAGTGTTATGCCTGGGCTTTTCTAATAATTCAATGAGTTCTCAATGTAAGTTATATTATGAAAAAAATCTCTTCATCTTATGAAATAGTTCAGTCCACAGACCCCAAAGTAATACAAGAAGGAATACTTATCACTACTTTTCTTTTAGAAAGGAGGAAACTGAGATCACAAAAAGAGCAGAGCTATTGCTATAGTCAAGAATACCTGTAAAGAAATTATTTGGAAAGAGAACCTGGATCACCAGCCTGATTCTTTCCCCATAGGCTTGGGTACTTTATAAAGAGTAATAGTACCCGCAAAATCTTCTTTACCACAATTTGTCGTCCTGAATGACGTACCTATCTCCTAAAAAAAAAAAAAAAAAAAAAAATCTGTTAAAGACCATCATCAGCAAAAATATTATCTCACCCATACCTTCTGTGACAAAGAGTTTCAGGAAATGGAGATAAGACTGAGATGTGATTATCTGATTAATTTAGCCAAGCACATATCTAGCACAGAAAAATATTCTATGCCTCAAGCAGTGTAGTACAAATGTCCCAATTAGATGCATGACTGATTTGGTTCATTATTTATGCAGAACATTGGCTACTGGCTTATTGTCTTATTAAGTCCTACAATATGACCCTTAATAGTGATTGTGACTACTACTAGTACTTCATTTTTCTTAAGGCTGTATATCTACTACTACTACTATTGTTGTTGTTGTTGTTGTTGTTATTAAACTCTGTTGTCTCTTCTTCCCTTAATAGTGCCAGACATTTGAAGTATAAGATAAATAACTCCAAAATCTTGAAAATAATTTCATGTGAGCAATAACATTTATTTTACCAAACTTTAGCTATCCAGAAGTTAGATCTGGAAGCTTATGCAGGTTACCTAAAATTCTCCTTATAAGTCAGTGATGCGAAAGATACACTTCTGAAAAGTGATTCAATTTTGAGAAAATGGTGCATCAGTTAACATCATTTAACTCATTTTCTCCAAGCAGTTACTTCATTTTTTTTTATGATGGCGGATATAAGAATGACTGTCCCAGACTGCGATGCTTGAATTTTGATTGCCTGCATCCAAACATTTGAAATGTCTTAAAAGACTCCAGGAAAAGTGGTACTCACATGATTAAAGAAAATCCTTTGAAGACAATTTTCAGACTGCTTTCAAGAAGATGTACAGAATCACAGAACCTTGGAGGCTGGAAGGGACCTCCAGAGATCATCAAGTCCAAGTCCCCTGCCAAGTAGGATCACCTAGGGTAGTTTGCACAGGAATGCATCCAGGCAGGTTTTGAAGGTCTCTGGATAAGGAGACTCCACAACCTCTCTGGGCATCCTGTTCCAGTGCTCCATCACCCTCACTGTAAAGAAGTTTCTCCTCATATTGAGGCAAAGCCTTCTATGTTCCAGATTGTAGCCATTGCTCCTTGTCTTATTGCTGCAGACCACTGAAAAGAGATTGGCTCTGTCCGCTTGACACTCATCCCTCAGATATTTATAGAAATTGATGAGATCCCCTCTCAATCATCTTCTCCAGACTAAACAGCCCCAGGTTTCTCAGTATCTCAGTATCATAACGGAGATGCTCAAGTCCCCCAGTCATCCATGTGGCTCTCCACTGGACTCTTTCCAGTAGGTCCCTGTTTCTCTTTAACTGGGGAGCCCAAAATTTGACACACTATTCCAGGTGTGGTCTTACTAGGGCAGAAAAAGGATGTTGCTAGAAGAAAATATCTTCAGGATCTTTTAAGTGAAACTAATAATCTGCTGAAGAATATGTTTGCTCTTTGCTGGACTATTTTGCAGTTTTTCTCTGGATAATCTGTTCCTCTGGGTGTCATGGGTTCAGTTGAATCTGCTGCTCCATACCATGTTAATGCCATGCCAGCTTTGGAATGGAAGTGATGGCTGGAGCAAAATATGGTGGATTTTGTAACTCAGATTGTAGTGTGAGAGGCTTCTTGTTTTGGTTGCATCTTTTGACTTGTGGGCTGCAGTGTTTCCCCTTTTTCCTTGGTTCGCTTGTAGCATGCTGTTTGCATATTGTCTGTTGTCCCTGGCTGCTACATATACTGACATTTTCCTGTTTTATTTTGTATATTTCATTAAATGTGTGTTTTGTTTATTTTTTCTTACCTCATCTCCCCAGTTTTTTGTTTGTTTTTTTTTTTTTTTTTTTTTCTATTGTTTTATTTGCCTCCTGGGTCTGTCCCATCCAGGGCTGGGGCAGGGAAAGGAAGGGAAAGGAGGGGGTTGCAGTATAGATTCAGAGATTTGGTGTACTCATAACTTTTTTTTTTTTTTCCCCCATTCACATCATGAGAATGGGATTTATTTAGAGCAAACCAAGAGACTAACAGTTTCTCTGTTGTTAATATGGTAATGAAAGTTTTCAGTGCAAGTCTTTGAAACCTCTGAAGGATAACGCACAAACACACTTCCACCAGTTCCTGCATACCACTCTCAGAAATGTCCACCACCAACTATCCATCACTAATAAAGAGCTACAGGGCATGCTAGGAATATCTCCTGTTTCAAGGAAGCTTCTTCATTGAAAGCAAGGGAATTCTTAAAAGAAATTAGATGGGTAATTAACTTCCTGCCTCATTAAGAACACATATGGTTAGCCACCTGAGTTGCTGGAATTTTAAAAGCCAGTGCTGGAGCAGAAGAAAACCTCAAGATAAACTCTAATATAGTCAGTGGGACTATGGAGAAAGCAGATGGAGTTCACAACCCTTTTCAGTCACATTTTCCTAATACAGTAATAAATGAACTAACTATTGGAAACACCATATTTTAAGCTAGCATGGAAGAACAGTCCAGAGTGGTAATCTGTGTTTGTAGCTGTGGTATTAAGATCACAGACTGAACTTCAGCAAGCACAGCTCCAGTTTTGCACACAAACCTTCTCCAGCATACCCTTCTTGACCAACCTAAGCAGCAAGTATTATTCAACAAATTGATCTGATATGTGATTTAGAAAATTATGAGCTTTTGACAAGACATTCATGAATGTAGTAACATGATGCATCACAATGGATTTTCTCCCAGCTAGGAACATGTAATTTCAATATTATGGAATCGCTGATGAAAAAAGAAGAAACAGTTCTACATGAAGAGGCCTAGATAACATCTCCCATTAGCTTCAGTTAAGTGCTGTGTTGACTTGCCTCAGTATTTAGACATGTAGTTTTGAGAAATGTTTTTAAACACTAAGAAGTCACCAAAATTAAGGAACTCCATAATAAATGTGCTACACAAACATAGCAACTGTAATGAAAGGTATTAAAATTAACGATATAAATTTTGATATCCAGGCAGAGATTGTTAATAACTATGAAAACGGTTTATTAACATTAAATCTCGCCACAAAACTTATATTCAAGGTTCAAAAACGCACGGTTTGGAAATGTATACATACAGGGAACAGGCAAAACTGGAAAACTTTAAAGTCAACTAGCATAAGCAAACATTTTTACTGGTAGAGAAGGTTTGTGCAGNTAAACAGCAGAGCTAAAATCCACTAGTTTCCACATATTAAGCTTTCCTTTTGTGAAAGCTTTTACTAGATTTTCCCCAGCATGGAGAATCATGACAGTGCATGCTGGCATGTCCTCTCTGGTATCTAATAAAGATCGATCTTGAGATTCAGTCTCTTTCTCAGTGACAACTCTAACAAAGGGAATTCACTGCTACCCAGCTGTCAAATTTGGTTAAAATTGTCCAGCATGTACAAAAAGTATTGAGATTGATGCACACATACACAGGGAGGTTTAAGTAATACTGCATCTCATTTCTGTAGGAGTCAGGTTAAAGGTGAATATCTGATCCTAAGAATTGATGCATTTTAAAAATTGAGCAAGTATCATTGCTTTGAAATAATTAAAAAAAAACCCTCCACACTTCCAGTTGTCTGGGACTATCATGGAATACTTTGTGTGAGCAATCTGTTACTCACAAAAGAATTTTTAAAACACTCAACTTTCACTTAGAGTACATCAATCAGTCATATTAAGGAAAAAATCTTTAAATACATGCTATTCTACAGCTTTCCTTTTTGCCTCAGCATCCATAATGTAAAAACCATATTTTTAGAATCGAACCATGATGAATATTCCCCTTCTCAGGAGTGATTCTAAAACAGCACATGCTTATGTTTTGTTAAAAAAAAATTGCTAATGGCTCAAGATTCCATACAGTATGTGAGTTTTTGACATACTCATGGTATCTTCAGCCTTTATTCATATGAAGCAGTTAAAGACGTGTGACGAACAGTTGCTCTTCAGGAAATAAAAAATATCAGGAACTATTCTGCCATCTCATCAAAGATTCCTCCTAGAATGTTTCTTCCACCTAGTCCTGAACAGATTGTTTAAAGTGGAAAGACCTAGTCCATGATCATTCTTGCATCTGTAGAAGCCACTTAGTAGAGTAGGTCTGTTTAATGTTTCTTTGTGAAAGAAAGAAAAAAAAAATTGTTATTATTAAATGAGAATTATGGTAAGTCTCTTTCATGGCATTAGATATGAGTATATTAGAGAACTACTTGAAAGCCTTCATTAGGGAAAATGATATTTAACTCAAATCCAGCAAGCTTCAGTGGGACTCCTGGTACTCCTTGCTGTCATTATCTGGGCTGCAGGCATCAGAGAAGTAAATTTACCCCAGTTTCTTTAATGACTACTAACTGTACTCTGACATTCCTTTCGTACAGTGACAGAGATGAACAATGTACAATGGTATGATGAATGTAAAGAAAGTTTAAAAATAAAGGTTTATTAGAAAAGGAAAAAATCCTATCACATTTGGAGCTTTTATAATTAGCCTAGCCTTCCAACTGCTTTCTTGGTTTTCTGTAATTTCTTCTGAATTTACTGGAAAACATCTAGGAGGTTTCCTAACGAAAGAGACACTCAAGACTTTTGCTACAGTTCTTTTAAATGTCAGATCTCCCTTCTTAGATGAGTAGAGACATTAATGGTGAATAGAAGAATTAGGCAACATGGTTAATGAGTAAAGCAATCATTTTATTGGTTTTGCCTTTGTGGATTTTTTGTTTGTTTGTTTGTTTGTTTGCCATTTTTATTTGTTTGATTGTTTGGATTTTATTTCTTCTGTTTAGGTTTATTTATTTCTTTGTTAAATTTGAATCCTGAAGATGTCAACACCAGAGCTGAGAAATAAGATCCTACATTATTGTTAGCATACCTTAATTGATATCTCTCTCTCTCTCTTTTTTTTTTTTTTTTTTCTTTTTTCTTTTTTTTTCCCAATGTTAGATTTGAAGTTCTTCAATCAAGATGTGCAGTCTGGAACTTAAGTCTACTTGCTATGTGAACTGCTGTGGGATGACAATTTCTCAGGCAATAGTATTCGTTGTAAAATGTCACATAAAGCAAAAATTGAAGCATTGAGTTTATTACATATTATATGGAATGAACTGAGTGATATAGTAGATGATGGTGAACTGTGAGACAATTTATTTATTCTTTTTCATTAAAATTTGATATGCCGTCATAACTCACAGTGGGCAGAATGAAGTTTCCTAGTTTACAACAGAGCATCCTCCATATCTAATATATTAGAATAAAGGAGTAATTAATTGCAAATAAAACATTTCATTTAAGATCTCCTAAATAATACTTGGGCCCAAACCATAAATACAGTTATTAATCAATATTAATTATTTTAGTACACATACTGGTCATCTTGTGTTAAATGCAGCATTTTAGCACTTTAAATCGGATTTGACAGTCAACTATGCAATCCTATGTTTTAGGCAGTAGATAAACATTCATCTCAGATTTCCTTATGGAACCTGTCTGGAATACCTTAAAATAGTATTTTATCCATCCATTGTAGATTTATGTAAGAAACTCCTCACCATGATATCTGATGATCTATCCAGTCACAATTGTAAAGATGGTAACTCTAAAAAATGGCATGCTTCCTCTTGCCTGTTTCTCCAGTAGAAAAGCTAACTATTGTAACATTTTAACCCCTTAAAATCTATTGACTTAAAATAAAAAACAATGCAACAACTACACACAAATGGATGAATAAGGGAAAGAAATAGCATTTTCATTCAGAAGTGCTGTCACAGTGTTAGCAGGAATTTTAATGCAATCTGTGTACCAAATAAACATCACTGGCTGCACTCAGATACTTGCCTCTCAAAATTTTTCCTAATGCTTTTCTATGAAAGAAGAAAGAAAGATTTGCAGCACAACAGTAGAGTTGTCACTATTCATGACACCTCACTGAAATACAACATTTTCTCTACTAGGAATAAGCATCTGGTTCTACAAAATATATATTTTTAAAGAAAAGAAAAAAATTAGGGAAAAGTGCCTACATAATAAAAAGAAAATAAATATGGCCTTCCATGACCCCTCTCACACCAAGCAAACAGGAATTTTTCTACTGACACACTAATGGTGTATCAGTTATGACTACTGCTGAACACAGAATACTGAGACAAGACCTTTGGCCTGACTAGGTACAGTTGGTTTGTTTTTTTTTTTTTTTTTTTTTGACAAAGATACAATGGAAAAATTCAAAACCTAAACCAGTAAAAAATGAAAAAATTAAAAAAAACCCAAACCCAAACAAACAAACAAACAAACAAACCCAGATGAATCACACAGTGACAGATATCTTAGGGATTTAATGCAATCTTACGTATAATACGGTAGTCAACGGATATTTCTTATAGGAAGAAAAAATATTTTAAAAGTCCAAATCAGAAAGCATTTTCCCCTCCAGAAATTTTATTATTCACATGCCTTCTATTTTTTTTTTTTCAAGTTATGATTAATTTCACTTTGTATGCAGGAAAAACTTCCAGCTTTCTAAAGAGAATATGCCTTTTGATGGCTGTGCAGAAGTGGCACTTTTCATTAGCAAATTATTCTGTCAGAAAAATTCTGAAACAGTTCTAAAATGCCTTTACATGTGATGTGGATGCAGCCAGATGCACGCATACAGAGACACGCACCTTCAAACAGAACAGAAACTCTCTCTTGCATGTTTCTCTTAGTTATTAAGGCCATGTCTCAAAATGTTCTTCAAGTGTAACAGCAAGAATCTATTATGAGCTCATCTTTAAATAGCCATCCTAAACATTATTAAAATTAAATGAAACTAAGTTGCTATTCTGATGACATCTTTAGTAGGTAATCATGAAAAATAAGCCTGTTTCTACCTCCCTTTTTTCTTACTCTATTGACTATGTGGATGAAATGTTTCTTGCACAGGGAGACGCACACAAAGCTTTACTCACTTGTAAGCCTTGCGCAAACCTATTTTCAAGCTTAGTAACGAACAGGCTTTACATATAAGTTTAGTGAACAGGAGTGAAATCCAGCTTTTCCAAATGTAAGATAGTGCCTGTGGAATAGAAATGTTCACTTGCAGAGCAGCCTACAATCTTTCTGGAAATAATATACAGTTACACTCTGCAAATGAGGTGTATTATCATTATGCTGATGAGAAGATCAAATATTTCTTTTTCTTCCATGGTCAAAATACTGTTAATGGATGATTTTATGCCTGGAAGGACATTTTATTGAAATTATGTGCTGAGCCCACCACTTGTTGACTGAGTAAGATGAAAACAAATGAAAAAAGAAAGCTGTGTGAGACTATGGGGAAAAAAAAAAAAAAGAAAAAAAAAAAAGGAGAATCGGGAAATAAGGATGTTCATTCTTATTGTGTATTATATCTCTTTCGTCTTTCCTTTTCAGTCATGTTGGATCATGCGTTCCTTCATAGTTCGCACCTTTTTTAGCAATTACTGTGAGTCTTGGCAGCAATGGTGATATTCCTAGTTTTTCCTTAGGCATTGTTATAGTCCCATCAAGGATGTCTTCATTGAAATGGTTAACCATACAGGCTCCAATTTTCAGGGATACCACAGCATTTCAGTGAAAGTTTGGCAATTTTAGACTCTTATCCTTTCAGACTTCAGGCTTGATTGTTTGTTTGTTGCTGTTCTGTGTCTGTTTATTTTTCAGGGTTATCCTGGCTAGTTTATACTAGTTAGATTAAACAAAATTATCACTTTAGAAGATTTTTTTCTATAATTTTGAGTATATGATGCATCGAACATTTTGTCAGTTGAAAGGCAGTTCAGTGTTATACTTAGCTGGAGTAGTAGTCTTTAAGATTAGAATGATGATCAAATTTGCCTATGCAGTGATGGAAGGAAAAACCTAGGAATTATAATGGAACATTCTCAATGCATCCACTTCTGGGTATTTCTGCCAATTGAAATACATAAAAGATGGCACAGCCACATTAACATTTGTGTATTTTTTCTCTGGATGTTGTAAACCCTTTTCAGACTGATGCTACAGGTTCCTCCCTGCTCCCAAGCATGTCTCCTAATTCTATCCTAGTTCTGTAGTCACACTATGCCAATCAGCCCCTCCCAGGTCGTTGAAGAAAGCAGTAATGACTCCCAGGCTATTTTTCACTTTCAGTTGCCGTTATGGAGTGTTTGAAAACTTGATGAATATCACAGTGCATTTTAGCATATTATTCAGGAGCTGAATAAAACATAGAGATACAGAAGACCGATTGATATGAATGACATATCTCTGCTATCTATTAGAAAGATTGCATACACAATAGATTTTTTTTGGTTGGAAAAAAGAACAGGATGACTTTACTAGAGCCATTTGCCATCTGCTCAGTGATAGGTCAGAGACATAAGAAAGATAGTTTCCCTGTTAAAAGTGCTAGTTGTGTTGCTCATTCATCAGGCGAGCTCATTGTGTTCTGGCTCTCTGTGGTAGTAGATACTGAGGAAACAACTCAGTTTTGATTTCCTTCAGCTTCATCATTTCAGTGTTTTGATGATGTCTTAAACTCCTGCGATTTCATAGTGCACAACACTAGTTCATTCCAGGATTAAGAAAAGTATTGAGATCATCATATTGATAGAATAAATGACAAAGTACACACTCAGTTCTCTGTTACATCTCACATACATCTTTTCATGAACATACATGGCTCTGAAACATATCTTATCAAATGCCATGCACAGAATCCTACTGAGGATAAAAGTGTAGAGAAATAACTGTGCAAGCCAACTTCCCTGGTTACTTGGAGAGATGGAAAGAAACAGCTAAACATTCTGCCTGTTCCCTCACAGGAAGAAGTCAACACAGAAAAAAGCCCATCACATGCAGCTCTAGAAGCCCAAGTTGCGTATCACTGATTTAGTCAGCTCTTCCATCTGCAACAAGCCCAAAATTCTTTACAAACTTTAGAAGAAACATTTCAGCCCCCACTGAAGTGCAGCCATCCACGGTGCAAAACTTGGCAGCTGTTTAACAGAACACATAAATCCTACACAATAGTTTAGGGGAAGAATTTTTAAAGAATGGTGCAGATGGGAATGTAGGGAGGTAGAATATGGTTACATAAACTGAGTGTATATATAGGCAGGAAATGCAGATTGGCCAAAACAAGTTTGTCTCCTTTTTTGTCCTTCAAATAGTTCTATTTTAATAACTCTATCCATTTTCACGTTAATTGAGAATGAAGTCATATCAGTGCTCAGAGACAGCCAAGACAACCACTAGCCATAAGGTAAAATAATTTAACAGTATGCATAAATATTGCCACTTCAAATATAAAACATTCACATAATTTGCAAAGTTAAAAGTCAGGTCTGTAATGCTCATCCACAGATGTGATCCTTGATTTGTAAAAGTATGAAAATCTCACTTCTACCCCTTCAGGGCTATTTTTAATGTTTTATTTTCATAAATAAAAATTCTAAGAGTTCCAAATTTACACCAACCCATTCAGTCATTTAATTTCACAGGAATTGTGCAGGGACCTGGTGATATTGGTCAACAGCTGACCACCATGAGCCACCAGTGTGCTGAGGTGGCCAAGAAGGCTGATGGCATCCTGGCCTGCATCAGGAATTGGTGTGGCCAGCGGGACCAGAGAAGTCCTTCTGACCCTGTAATCAGCAGTGGTTAAACCACACCTTGAGTAATTTGTACAATTCTGGGCCCCTCAGTTTAAGAAAGATGTTGAGGTGCTTGAACATGTCCAGAGAAGGGCAACAAGGCTGGTGAGGGGGCTGAAGCACAGCCCTACGAGGAGAGGTTGAGGGAGTTGAGGTTGTTCAGCCTGGAGAAGAGGAGGCTCAGGAGAGACCTCATTGCTTTCTACAGCTACCTTAAAGGAGGCCGTAGCCAGGAGGGGGTTGGTCTTTTCTCCCAGGCACCCAGTGACTGAACAAGAGAACACAGTCTCAAGCTGTGCCAGGGCAGGTTTAGGCTGGATGTTAGCAAGAAATTCTTCACAGAAGGAGTGATTGGCATTGGAATGGGCTGCCCAGGGAAGTGGTGGAGTCACCATTCCTAGAGGTGTTTAAAAAGGAGGCTGGATGAGGCACTTAGTGCTATGGTTTAGTTAATTAGAAGCGTTAGGTTGGACTTGATCTCAAAGGTCTTTTCCAGCCTGATTAATTCTGTGATTCTGTGATTCTGTGAATGAAAAAAGATACAAAACTGGATTCTCTTATGCTTTGTTAGTTTCTTTATGAAGCCCTTCACCTTTACATTGGTGAAATAATTTTTGTCTTTAACAGCTGTAATGGTTATTAGATGCAGGTCATTGAATAGGACTAGGAAAACAATACTGCATTAAAAATTTGATGATTTTTACAATATATCAGCTTTGTGGAAAAAAAAATTCAACATTGAAAAATTCTGCATTTGAAGCTTTGTCCAGTGATTAGATCACAGTGAATCATCTATCAAAGTGGGTCCTTTCCTCCTCATCACATTCTGCTTCTGTTTTACTTTCCTGAGATAAAACACTGTACATCTCCTCCACTCAACCTGATTAGAACCTTTGGTGTTGTGTAAAGCATCAAAGTACTCTGTGAATGAGGAAGGATTTACATGTTGAGCAGGATTCAAACCATTAAACTATTAGGAGCACAAACAGTAAATTTTCATGTGGTTTGGGATTTCGAGCATCCTCAAAATTACACTGTTACAGCTCAAATGTCTATCTGAAGATGAGATATGGTAAGCAAAAATACCTAAATATTTCACAAAGGGAAATCAGTTATTATTAGTTTAGGTTTCCTCTAGAAGAACTTTCATTCGTTTTCCATAGTATTAAGGGGAGGGAATAAAATATATGTGTGGATTTTAAACAGCTTTGTTGGCTTAAATATTGCTGGACATTATTCAAATGAAGAACACAGGGAAGTGACGGGATTTCAAGTCACCTATTCACTCTGGGGTGCTATGAACTAAGGCCATTTAAAAAATCAATGTCAAGAACAACAAAGTCACTTAAAACATCAGTTAAAATGCATGGAAATTAAGTAAAATTCATGTCAGTAAAACATGTTCAATAAATTAAGTAAAACTAACCAAATCTTTAACAGTTAGGAAAAGCAGTACAAGAAAAAAGTGTATTTTAAACTGCTTCGGTTTACTGCCGAACTGTTGTCTGCAATACACTGAAATTACCTACTCTTACACAGTGAGAGTATTAAAGAGCAACATAGCTGGAAGAAGAATATTGATTTTTTTGGTGTTTTGTTGTTGTTGTTTGGTTGGTTTTTTGTTTTGTTTTATTTTGTTTTGTTTTTAGGATCAGATGCAGTTTTTCCTGCCTTTTTTTGTTTGTTTGTTTTAATTTATATTAGATGTTTTATTATAATAATGAATGGTAATTATATATCTTCTCCTCCAACTGATCACAAACACCCAATAGCTAACTTTCTCCTGTGCACCAATGATGATGTATGGGACTTTAGTTTATGATAATTCATTTATATCATTGAGGCAAGTGACACATGAGATGATTCTCAGAATTTTAAGCTGGTAGTGCAAATAAGTAAATTAGCTTTCTTAAAAATGCATCCCTTCAAAAATTCACAAGAGTTTTATAAACTCTTGAACAGTAATGATAAGAAAATTATAGTATGTCTGCTGGGTGCACTATACAAAGCCATCACACAGTTTGCCAAAAAGACAGGTGCTAACAACTGGTTTGTTTATCTTTAGGAGAGCAGTTACTTCTCAGCGAATATCTGAACTTTGCTTTAGCAAAGTTCTTACTGACAATATAGTGTTGTAGATGTTGGCTGAGGAGAATTGGCTGGGCTGCTGAAAGCAAGCAGGGAGACTCCGACTTAAAAACAGTAGTACAAAGAATAAGATGTCTATTTCTTCAACTCTTGTTGGTGTTAAACACTAAGCTGCTTTGCTTTCTTTGCGTCTAAGGTGCTCAGACTCACACATAGTGAGAAATCAGTGCGTAGTTGTCCTTCCAGAAAGGAGACTTTGTCTGACCCACATACAGCTGAGCACCAAGGAGTCTGTGAACAGTCTGTCATTTTTATGATACAGTCTGTTGATAACAAGGGATTTAAAAGAAATGGAGGCAACATAAGCTGGTGGTTTAAGGAGAAAAGTTTAGTTATTGCTAAAAAATATGGTAAAAAAAGGACAGTTATTCCAAGTGTGATCATCCCTTGACAAAGGTGCAACTTCCCTACATCAGAGCTTCTCAACACTATCTCTAGGAAAAGCTTTCTTTTTACAGAGGGACTGGACAGACTGTACACAATATAATTACAGTAGATAACAAAAGCTCTAAATCCTTCTTTCTGAAGAAAACCCACCCTGACAAAGACAGATGAATGGCTGCTATCTACTCTCCTCCCCTCTGACTCGCAAAGTCTGAATTCAAATGTGATACCACTCACAAAATTCTGGCCTTTCCTCAGCAGTTAGAGGCTTTTCACTTGGCATAGAAAGCAAAAAAAATTATACAGTATCATTTACCTACAAATCCATGACAGGAACCCACTTCTACACTGTCAAATATACTTCAGGGGGTTCTTTTTAAATTTCTCCCTTAATTTTCTCTATTGGTTCCACTAGGAATATGCATATCATCAGACAAAAGTCTGGAAAGAATTACAAGGTGTAGTGACTGGGATGAGTTTGAAGAAAACTTTGACCAGTCCTGTGTGACAAATAGCAATGCCAACAAGGAGTGCCTAACTCCTCTCATATAGCTCTGCTTCAGAATGACTCCTTGAAGATGACGTCCATCTAAAATTGAAATTACCGTTCAGTGTAAATAAATCAGACTTTGAGGTTTTAATTAAGTCTGCTGGGTTCTGACAGTTGTGAGGAGCGTGTAATATATCTGCCCACAGGAATAGGGATGGCATGGGTCAGCAGCCTTGGATCATGAGTTGCAAGGCAGACTGTGAATAAGCTTGAGACTGAAACCCCTTGGTTGTGTAGACATAACCTTCCTCATCTTGCAGTTGCATTATTCCCCAGAAGGATAAATGAGAAGTTGAGAACAACTGAAGAGATACGGCCAAGAGGCATGAAGGCAAGGCTGAATGGATTGTGAGTGAGGAAGACTGTCAGAATCTAACACCAAATGTCTGTCCAATGTTAACCACTGCCCCAACATATCTTTGCTTTCCCAGTTGACAGGAGGCACTGCTCAATTAGACAGCAATAGTCTTTGGTCTGAGGCCAAAATGCATCAGTCAGCCAATAAGTGAGTGTTACAAACACATTCTACTGGACTAACTCTAGGATATATATTTTCAAAGTTCATATTTATCGTTTGCAAACTCTGTCTTTCAGATAGCAAGTTCTAGTAGCACCAGAAGCTGTTGCATATTCCAATCAAACACAAAATTAGAACAGGATTCTGTGCCTCAAATACAAAGTAGAGCCATCTGTCAAATTTTTAAAATACCTCACCTAGAGATCTGGTAATTTCTTTTGTAACAGGAGTGTAATAGAATTTGCCCCTATAAAAGAGTCTACTCTGGTTTTACTAGATTTTACAGTAAATTCTAACCACTGAAAGACTATCTTTGTGCTTATAAGTTTCTTTAAAAGTGGCAACTGGTCCAAAGTTTCCATACAAGGGACAGCATTTTCCTATTATTTATTAGTTCATTTTAGGTCACTGGAGAACTTCCAAAGGCAATTCTTTTTCCGTATTATAAACTCTGAGAGTTAAGTAAGTATTCTCAAATAAGCACAATTTACAGTATGTCAGCTTAAAATAAAATCATAACACGTTTCTAAATTGATAGAAATTGCATAGCACCAAATGAGAAATAAGGATTTTTATCCTCTCATTTATACATGCTTGTCTCTCTGTCTATAAACATATGTTTGCACATACTGTGTATTGATAGATTAACATATAAAATTACAACACTGCATTTGCAACATTGTACTTAAAGTTGTGTCTGCATTTTTACTTCAGGGGTTTATATCTCAGCTATAAAAAAATATCTCTAGGTTGGATCTTGACAAAGATTGAGAAGCTACAAATTATTATTTTCTTTTTAGAAAAATTAGGAGAAAATGTCAAGACAATAATCCCAATGCCTTCGCAGTGTCAAAAGGATGTGTGAATTGATCCAGAATGCATGTTAGTTGGTAGCTCAACTGGAGCCAAAAGAACAAATTTGCAGTATTATAGACTTGGCTCGTTTTGCTGTGGAAGTGAAATTCTGCACCCCCTTAGCCCCGAGTGTGCTCTACATACTTTTTCTGGTTTTAAAAGAAAACATTATTTCCTTAAGCCATTTACCAGTCATCTGTAAATGGTCATGATTTACAACAGTTCTATTCTGAATTTGAGTGAAAAATAACAGAACCAAATCAGAAAATTATAAGATCAGCCTGGGATCTCACTAAGATTTGGCTGACAACATAGAAGCAGAGAAGGCTGGATGCTAACAGATATGATGGAATAGCAAACTCACCCCAGCCAATGACTGGACTTTATTAAAAACTGTGGCAGAGAGGGAGATACAGGACAACCTATGAAGCATTTCCCATGAGTGGGACCATTTCTCCCATTTTGTCCTGCGTACCTGTTATGTATAACTGCTGCCACTGGCAAATAAATGTGACTCATCCTTTA
The DNA here is from genome assembly GCA_013399055.1 of Ramphastos sulfuratus. Classification (NCBI taxonomy): domain Eukaryota; kingdom Metazoa; phylum Chordata; class Aves; order Piciformes; family Ramphastidae; genus Ramphastos; species Ramphastos sulfuratus. Next base: position 170,509 of record WBNM01041937.1, read on the forward strand.
ATATATCTATCCAAATTGCAACAGTCAATGAAGTCAAATGCTTTTCTAACTTGTATTTAAGTGTTTCTACCATCAGAACTTAATTAGTTCAAAGGAAGCAGTATGGGATGGTGGATGAAAAGATAATCATCATCATAAGGAGTAAAATCGAAATTTATTCTAAAGAGTGCAGAGAAAAACTGTTAAGGATTAAGTAGGAATTTTCTGTCTCACAGGAATACTGTGTGCCAAAATATGTCACCCTTTGACAGAGCTTCTGCAAGCAGCCTGTCTGGGCTGCAATAACTGCACTTCAATCCAAGGTAAAAAATAAAACAGTATGTGTGGCCTATGGGATAAGTCGTAGCTTCAGGAATGCCTAAGGTAGGGAAGGACTGTGCAGAAGGATGTGAGATAAGTAAGTGCATTCCTCAGCAGCGTTCAGTCCCTGAAAAGGGGCTGGGGATGGTTTTTCGTCATTTAATGACCCTCTGTAGTAAAGAGGGCAGAATGGCTGTCCAGATATTCAGCTGGAGCCCCCAGCAGAGGAAGGATATGGAACTGTTGGAGCTGGTCCAGAGGAGGGCNCAAGAGGTAGAACAGTTATATTCAATGGTATTTTTGTTTTCTTACACCTACCTAAAAGTGTAGGCAACCTCTCAGGACATGAGCTATATCATACTTCTCTCTTCTTCTTCCCTCACTATATGGTTGTCATTGCAATTCTTTATGTGCAAACAATACCAGTTATTACCAGAAGTACACAATTTCAGAAGTGAACTGACACTGCATCTTCGGTCCAGTGCTGACAATCAGTAATCAGAGTACTATGGTTTCAGTGAAAGAATGATTTTTATCTTCAAATACTTTAAAATTGGAAATTCCAGTACAGAAGCCTGATCTACATCTGTAAAATATGAGATCAGTGCAGAGCGCTATCAAGTTTAGCACAGTACTGCGTTTTGACCCAAAATGTTCATTTAACTGCATCTATTTGCAAGACCAAGGCCTTTAATGAACTGCATGAAGGAATAGATGCAGAACCAAAGAAATGCATGTCTGATGTGAAATGTAACAGACTTTTAAGAGTGGTCATTATGGTTACATGGCAATTTTGAAAAGAAGAATGAAGCTAGAAAGTAGTTTTCTAGCTAGAAAGTAATTTTAAACTCTCGGAGGTGGAATTACACATACATACACATATATATATACACATATATTTTTATATATATATGTATGTGTGTGTGTATGTGTGTGTGTATACCTCTGGCACTCATTGTAGGTGATCACAAAATCTTTCTGTGTTATTATGCAACAGGACCTCAAACAACAGAGTTGCCTCATGACACAATTCTGGCACACTAGTTCACTGAAATAATGTCCAATAAATTTAGGTAATTGATACTGTTTCTTGTGTATAGTACTTGAGTTTTCCCTGGAGCTCTGATCCATGAACTGACCCAGTCTAATCATACTTAGTTTTGAGATCAGAACACATGGAGTAGGTGGCATGCAGTCAGATGCTCAGGAGATAGAAATGTTTTCTCTGCCAGCAGTCTCAGAAAATATATACACTTTTCCCTACCCTCTCAAGCAAAAACATATTTTGACTTGCAGACTACTGAACATTACATATAGTATTTTATGTTTCCAGTATCTCATTATTTAGAAGAATTATTTTCTGTCTCATTACCCTAAGATAGCTGATTATGATACCACTCAAAATAGTAACTCTCTACAAGTAAAAGGCAGAAAAGCAGTTCACAGAGAAAATTAAGTAAACCTACATTTAGTACTCTTCTATGGAGATGCTTAATTTATTTTTTTTTTTCTGAAAATGGGAAAAATAAAAAGGGCTTACTTCAACACAGTAAGTCAATACAGTAGTGCAAAAAATGAGTCAAACTCTCCAGTGTTTATAAGTTATAAATTAGACACAACTGTGTTCCTTTTTGGCTCTGCTTTTTTTTTTTTTTTTTTTGATAAAAAAATTTCCGCAAAAATATTTCTTTAGATTTGTCACTTAAGTATGATCAATAAACTTTACCTACCCATGTAGCCCTGTACTGGAAAGGTATCAATTTTTCTAGATTAATGCTGGTTGACTCCATAAATCACTTTCAGAAAATTCCCCATTATACCTTCTCACCAGGATAGGCTCATCTGCAAGTGATTGACAACAACTCAGCATTCATTTGTGTTTGAGTTATTTATTTATTTATTTAAATACATTCATTATTACTTGCATACCACATGATGTGTATTAAAAATAGATGATACATAGCTAATCCTAGCAGTTCCATAGAATTGTAAATTATTATGTGCAAACTTTGCTACAATGAATAGTTGCATAATATGCTCATTGTGCCTTTTTGAATAACTATGCTAAGATAATTCAAAGTCCACCCCTTAAAAAAAAGTGTGTGTTTCATTGTGGTAAAGATAGGGCTAAAGGCAGGTGAAAGCACTGTTTGTAATGGAATGGGCTGTCCTATCATCTCTCTGCCACCTTGTTATACTAATCTGTCGATCAATCAATCAATTATTTAAAAATCACCCAGAGAACACATCACTAAACCCAGGTTCTTTAGCTCTTTACACCCATTTAAAGCACCATTATGACCTTGTAGTTAGATTTCGTTATACAAAATATAGATACTTTATTTTGCATACAAATAGCAAAGGCAGGAATTTAATAATGCTATTTATAAAACAAAACAGCTCTAATGTTAAGTGAATAGCTTTCGGCCATGGTTCAGCCACGTAATGAAACATGTGCCTGGATTTAAGTGAGTGAATCACTCTATCAATTTAAAAGCACTCTGCAAGTGCCTACAGTTCAGTGTGCACTTGAGTTGTCTGATGGATCAAGGTCTCCATCAGTTACGAGAATACACAGGCAGATGTTTGTCAGGTGGATTTCAGGACTGTATATCTATACAAGCACTCTGTGACTGAAAATTATAAAAAATAGAGGAAAAAAGATGCGAAGAGCAGTGTGGCATGCTGGCTCTGTCTTGCTGTGGTACAAACTCTTTGGAAGCAACTGTGGTGCTATTGTGGGATCTGAGCTTCAGCATGACGATCTGCTGGTGACGGGCCAGGGAGCTGGGAGATGGCTTTGCCTTACTTTGCCTTTTGGCTTCCACTGAGCTGTGTACTAGGTCTTCAAAGGCACTTTCCTTTTGGTATCTTCTTTCTAAAAGATTACTTGATTGTGGTGGCACAAACCACCATAACAGCACAACCCAGGGGAGCAGCACAACGTCAATGAACATGGAGTTTGATCTAACGTCTCTGCAGCTTCTCAATGGACTAGAATCAGAAGGAAACAGCTACCCATTACTGCCTGTTCCACGCAAAACTGCATATTAAAATACATAGATGGGGCTCCATACAAACTGATACATTAATATGTGTTCCAGACACTACAGGGGGAAGAGTGGCAGTTGTAATACAGGTAACACTCATGCAAGCCTATTTTCAAAATCTTAATCTTGACTGAGACTTAGAGAACATGACTAGGCTATTTGTGTATAGGCAAAACTTCCCAGAACATTTGATACAGCTCAGATCAGTTTGGAACCTCATGGCCAAGAGTCACTGCAACAAAAGAAGATAGCAAAGCTCCTATGAACTTCTCCAGAGGCAGAAATATGCCTTTAAGGGCACAGGATTTAACCCAGGCACAAGCAAAGAGAAAGCAATGGAGCATGCAGATGCTGCTAGTGAGTAAACAAACAAAAGAAGGCCTCTGGAGCAAAATGTGTTTTAATTTGATATTTGCAGGAAAAAGGGGGACAAGGGATTTAACTGGTTTATAAGTGTTAAAGCAGAGGATGAAGAAAGCTAGCAGACAAAAAAACTGAGAGCTATTTGAGGTCTGGATTAAGTAGGTGGGAGAAAGTTAGAGCAGCAGGAGGGAGAGCAAAAGATAAGGGATGGCTGAAGGCAAGAGTACAAGCGTAGTTCTGGACTGTGTAGTGTGTGGGATACAGGACTGAGTTATTCACTCATGACACAAGATACCCTTGAAAGAATTTAAAGTTAGTAGAATACTAAAATCTATAAATAATGAACCTCTAGCCAATATTTCCATTGCTCTGTTAACTGGTCTTGCACTCCTCTGGCTTTCAGAATGCAAGGATACTAAATAGTTAATGCTCTGAATAAAACATCTCTCCAGTCCACTTGTGATCAGTATGCACTGAAATGTGCCTGCTCAGACAATGCCTTTGACCTGAAGGAATGTACAGTGCATTTATTAGCACTCTGTGCTACTGTCCAGGGCAGGAAGAGTTCAGCTACTTCTAGTTTAGGCAACATGGTGTTTCCTACTCTTTATTGTCTCACCTCAAACACGACTATAAGAAGATTTCTAGTTTTCCACCCTGTGTTAGCATGGTTCTCCTTGCAAAAAAAGTAAATGACTATAGAAGTGAAGAAATCTGGCAAAGACTAGATAGACCATAAAAAATGAAAGCAACTTTGGTGAGTTTTGGGGATACCAGCATCTTCCTTATTGCACCAAGGCACCCTAAGGAAACAACTCTGGTCTCTCATGTTAGAGGAAGTTATAGCAAGAGGAGTGCAGTTTTGCTGAACAGCACAAACCAGCACAACAGTAGTGTTTACAAAGAACTTCAGATGCTTTACAATAAATCTGGATGTGCTTAAAATTCCCATAAGGGTTTTAAAAAAATCCAAATGTGTTTTCTCAAGTAACTATTTAAAGCATATTAGAGTTTATTTAATTGCATTGGGATTTTTCAAAGCATATCAGGGCAAAACAGTAGAGTATAGGCCCCAATATGCTAATTAATAGCTAGCTAGACCCCTGAAATAAACCTGCTACACTTCATTAATCAGACAGTAATTGAATTGGCACAGTACTTCTGTGCAAACTATATGTAGATTGAAGTACCAGTCCTGCCAATGGAGGGGGTAAGTTTCTCCACACAAGTGTGTTTTTGGACAAGGCATTAACTATTTTTTTTTTTCAGTGGGCAGCTGGCCTTTATAATTTGTGGTTTTCTACATGGAAAAATCTCATTACAAAACTCAGGGAAGTATTGTTCATGCTGAGACAGTTTTTCAGGTAAGTATTTTTCAATGACCACAATTTCAGCTCCATGGAAAAGAACAAATCAGAACTGATACATTTTGCTTTCTCATCTAAAGACATCTGCCAATTAATGTTATTATAAAATAATAGTGTTGAACAGATGTTTCATTTGCAAGATTTATGTTTTTTTTACTGTATGAAAGCTAACTACCTGGGGATTTAACTGGCAAACAATGACTACTTTTCTTACAGAAAATAAAACAAGAAATTTTCTGGCAGAACTCATGGAAGTGTAATTTTTGATATTCATTGTCCATAATCAGAGATGATAAAAGAGTTAACTGGGCCAAAAGGAAATGGGACACCCTCCCTCTCTCCGCCAAAATTCCTTACTTCAAATTTATAACATTTTTCTTATGGAATAACTACTTAACATTCCTTCAGCTTTAGTAAAGAAGCTACATATTTGTGGTATGACCTTGGGCAAGTCACTTTGCTCCAAAGTCCTTTTTAGGGTGTCTGGCAGATGTTCAAAGCTAGATACCAGCTGTATCTTCAACAGCACTGGGCTGTTCAGTTCCTGTTTAAATCAGTGTGAGTCAGGCACTCCAGGATTTCTGAAAATTTGGAGACCTATACCTGTGGATCGCTCATCTGAAATTCTGCTATTGTTTGCCTGTCATCCGTGCCATACTTTTCTGTGGGACTGTCTGCATGCTTCAAGTCAAATATTCATTTGACCATATTTCTGAACTGGAACCTTAATAACTGGCAATTTCAGTGGTTTCAGTATCTTCTGCTAGATTGCTGATGTTATTTTAAGGAAGTTACTATGCATGATAGAATCGTTGAATGTTCTGGGTTGGAAAGGACCTGTAACCCCCTGCAGTGAGAAGGGACATCTGTAACTAGATCAGCTTACTCAGAGCCCCATATAACCTAACCTACAAATACACACACATCTTAGCTAGATTTTATTAATTCTTGGAGGGTGCAGACATTTTTACTGGGAGGCAAAAAGACTTTGTGATTGCAAGCAAGCACATGAAATTTCAGTTGTAAAGTAATACTTAGAGATAAGTGGTAAAAATGACCCTGGATAATGAAAACATGAATATTCTTAATTAACTATAAGCCTTGCAATGCACACCAGCTATAATGCGTCTGTACACGTGTGTGATGCACACATACACATCACATGTATTTCACAGTGCCAAAACACTAAATCCCTATGGTAAGATGCAACTAATAAGCATCAGAGAAGGATGGGAGAATTTTTTAACATATAGCTGTGTTAGTATATGCCTGTCAAGGCAACAACAAATTGACATTACTTTAGAGAGGAGAAACAGCTGTGATAGTCATATCATTTATCAGAGGAAGATACAGTTCTTTGATCTAAGATAAACAAAGAAAATTACCTAGTGTTTTTTCAACAAACAGTTGAAACCGATTAGATATTTTGAACTTCCATGCTTATTGAGGGAAACACTATCCTTAGAGTTGGCTTGTTACAAAAACTAGTGTAACACTTTGGGGAATATATTCTCTAGCTATCTTATTTCTTCTAATCATTGTCCCCTTTCACTGGAGAATTTCCCATTATTCAGCAACATATGGACCAAACATTTCTTCAGTAATCATGTCTGAACAAAGTAATCATTCCCTCATTAAGCAATTATTCCTCAGAATCAAATGAAACAGACATATTTGCTAAGACAATTTCCTTTAATAAACCCTATGGAACCATACCTTGCACCCAGCCCATTCAAATAGTTTAATTCAAACATTCCAGTGCAGATGACGAAGAACAATTGTTATTTTACATGGACAATAAGTGATCTCAGGAGCAAGGTTAGAAATGGAATAATAAAAAAACCCAAAAAACCAAAAATCCCAAACAAAAACAAACAAACAAAAACAGTGTTAAAAGAACAGCAATTACTGGATGAAAATTTAACAGTTTGTCTTCCATGTTATTCTTTCTCGGTGTGCTTAGAGCTCAGAGTACAACTCTGTTCATTTTTAAAGGAGATTGAAATACAGATGGGAAGATCGTGTCTGAAAAGCCCGTCAATACTCAAACACTTACACATCCACAATGGGAAAATATGTTTCTGTTTGCACCCAGGCAAACTATCTGGTGAGTCTTAAAAAACTTCCTACTATTTGGATGTCTAAGTAGGCTTACAAAGAAAAGCCTGATTTTGAAAACTCAAAGTAGAATTTATCAAGCAGGTATGTCTTTACTTGTTGTACACAGTAGTTTCATTACCTCTTTCTCAGGTACAATTCACTTCTCTCTGCAATAGCTTAGAAATTTGATTATAAACCCAGAAAACTAACAATGTCATGTTATCCTAGCTGCTTTCTATTTAGTCCTCAAACAGATAGTTACAAAATGAACAATGAATTCTCTCTGTAAGATATATCCAGGGTTTCAGCATTCTTCAGTTCCTTTGTTTCTTGCTGTTTTCAGAGAATACAAACTGAGAGCATGTTATAGGGACAGTCACTTTGAAAGCTGAGTTATTCAGCTTTCATTTTGCTAAAACTCCCAGGAGCTCAAAGTCTCGACATATTCTACAATGTATTTTCAAAACTGTAAGCTCTAATTAAGTAGCTTGTTGGTTGTCCCAATCCAGATACCCAAGAATAAAATAGCTCACTGAACATCAATGACTGGCTTGAGATCAGTCCTGAAGAAAAAGACTTGGGGGTATTGGTGGATGAGAAGCTCAATATGAGCTACCAGCATGCACTTGCAGCCCAGAAAGCCAACTATATCTTTGGCTGCATCAAGAGAAGTGTGGCCAGTAGGTTCGAGGGATATGATTCTCCCCCTCTACACCATTCTCATGAGACACCATCGAAGTACTGCTTTCAGTTCTGGAGCCCCTATTACAAGAAAGATACAGATGTGCTGGAAAGTGTCCAGAGAAGGGCCATGAGCAGAGGGCTGGAGCTCCTCTCCTATGAGGCCAGGCTGAGAGAGTTGAGGATGTTCAGTCGGGAGAGAAGGCGGCTCCAAGGAGACCTTATTGTGGTCTTCTAGTATCTGAAGGGGGCCTACAAGGAAGCTGGTGAGAAACATTTTAGGATGTCAGGTAATGATAGAACTAGAGGGAGTGGAGGAAAACTAGAAGTGAGTAGATTCAGATTGGATGTTAAGAAGAAGTTCTTCACCATGAGGGTGGTGAGACACTAGAATGGGTTGCCCAGGGAGGTGGTGGAGACCCCTCCCAGCTCACAGCTCATTCACAGCCCTCAGGCCCAAGGGATTCTGAGATGAAGCCTCTATAAGTGAGCATCCTACATATAGTGTTTTAAAACAATATTCATTCACTTTCATTTTTAGACTTGCTTTAAAGCTAAGAAACAAAATAATCAGTTCTCTTCATGTTTGCAGGTATTCTACTCGCTTTATGATAGCATTGTCTACCAGAGGTGTAATGGTTCAAACATAATTTCTATGATAAAAAAATTGCTAGCCTTTAAGAATCTACTTGAGAATGAAATCTGGTAAACATGGCATCTGCATGAAAACAATTTATCTCCTTAAAAAAAAACCCAACCTCACAAAACAAACAAATAAACAAACATAAAACCAACCCCAACCCCAAAACACTAGAATACATTTTTTAGAATTTACTTTCTAGGCTTTTAAAATAGAGAATAACTGGAAAACCTTTGAGGGATTCACAGCTTCCTTTCTAAACAATTTCTATTATTTATTATATCACATAAGTAATGACATCTCTTCATCTTTCTGAAAAAAACATTAAGTTATATAGAATATTAATACTTGCCTATTTATTTTGAAAAGTAATTAGGTAGCAAGCAAACCCACTTTAACTCAATAGTTAAATACGCTACTTACTCGAGTTCGAGATCACTGTAAAAATGTGGTGCTTTCATGTTTCAAAAGTAAATTTAAACTTTTAGCCACTTCCACACAAAAAAGAAAGCACATTCACTACAAACCAAAACAAACCCCTCTCATTTTTAATGAGCAAGTGCTGATTGTGAAGCACAGATACTAAGGATACTTATTTATCCATAAATGATGCAGCTACTATTATACGCTTATTCATTGCTCCAGAGTTGTTATGGTAAATCGAGATCCCTAATCTACACATTAAGTGGCGTGAACAGCATATTTTTATATGATAGTTTGAAATACCTTGGCATACATTTCTGAAAAGCAATATATTGGTGATCTGTGAACTTAAAGTTTTCTACATACTGAAGTGTAAGATAGGCTGTCACAATTCTACAAACATATTTATGGTCTCTCTGGAGAAACTTCTTTACATTGAAGACATCAGAAGCAAGCCACTACAATTCTCTGGGCACTTACTGCCACATACCTACTAGGAAATTTGTTTCAACTGTCCTTCTCTGCTGTATTTGAAACATTCTTCTGCTTTCCACCTAAGTGCCTGTCATGGGTTCTGTTGAATTTGCTGACGAGTGTTTGATACCATGATGATGTCATGCCAACTTTAAAATAAAAGTGCTGGCTGGAACAAAGCATCAGGGGGCTTGCAGCTGAGGTCGTATCATGAAAGGCTTCCTGTTTCCATTTGCTGCTTCCAGTTTCCAGGTTTGGGGGTTTGGGGGATTGGTCTTTTCCACTGGACTGGCTGTGGGCTTGGAGGGTGAGTGGACAATTGTTCTATCACTGAGTTCTGCTGCTGTTTCTGCTTTTTCTATGCTTTTCTGCAAAACAGGCTAAGGCAGTTGTACATTGTATCTCATCATTAAACTTCTTATCTCAGCCCAGGGCTTTTTGTGGTACTTTCCCTCTTGATCTGGGTTGGAGGGGTCTTGCTTGTGAGAGCAGGCTGTGTTACACCAGCCACGGTGCCTCAACAGCTCTGCAAACGCCATGTTATCCAAAATACCTATTGGCATTTGCCACTCGAGGAAGTAATTCTTTTCCCCTTCCCCATCTTTGCACAATGTGTTTGGTATTTCCTATGCAAATTGGTCGTAATGTTACATTATCAGTCTTTCTAGGTAGTTTTCTGATTTCTTGGTGGGTTTTTTTTTGTTTAGGTTTGGTTTGGTTTCCTTTATTTTTTTTTTCCTATCCAGTTTTTATTAATGCATTCTCCTTTTGAGTGAGAACAAATGTAGCTGTATTTTTTCATGATATATTGAACATTGAAGCACACTTTGAATTTTGACAATATTAACATGATCTGGCCCTGAGACAACATTGACTTTGTTCTGTTTCTTTTTAATGTCAGGTAAGATTGTCTTTTGAGTTTGTTTCTGGTTTTGTTTTTGTATTGAAGAGTGAGTGGGAGTGTGGTGTTTGCAACACAAAACTGGGAGGTGAGCAAGAGCACAGTAGCAGGTTTGCAGGATGAAAAGCAGTGACAGGTGAAGTCCCTGACTTGGCCCCAGAAGTGGTATGTTTGGAGAAGAAAGACAATATAACAGCTTTAAGACCCCTCTTATAGCAAGGCTAATTAGCTTAAGTGGTTTGCCAAGTAAATGCAATATTACTGCTCTTTGGAGCTGGCTCAGTTAGATACTATTTTTGGAGGCCTTTCCATGTTAATTAAACATATTTCACTACGTGTCATGAACATGCCATTAGTTTATCTTCTGTTTCTAATTAATGAAGAACCTTGACCATAGCTATGCATCATTATATCACAACTTTATCTTTTGTCCTATAAATGGACACATGTTTACAGAAATTAAATAGAATGACGCACAGGAATTTATCAGCAATTTTTAAGCAATCAAAGTAATTTTTCTATTGCTGTAAGGAAGTCTGAATGTAGCTTCTAAACTAGTCCAATTACCTAATGAGAATTCAGAGTAGGGTGTTTTAAGGAAAAACTTATTTCAGTTTACTTCAGGCAATTGGTCTCAGGCAACAGCATAATAACCTGTGCAGAAGCTGCTGCCAGTGGCTTCTCATGGATACAAACACTATATTGCTGATAGTTTTCCAAAGAGGTTTTGAATGTTCCATCACTGGAGCAGAGTTCAGCTACATAATCCATTTTTTGATGATCATATCTTGCAATATGTCTCAGCCCGGATTATACTGACTAACAGGCTAGTGCCCAGGTCAACAATTGGTAGACCTGCTTTTATCATAAACATTAATTCATCTGAAGGTCCAGCCTACTCACTTTGTAGTGATATCTCCTTATCAGGACATCACAGAAAATTATGGTGTAGACAACTTGGAAAAAAAAAAAAAGGCACTAAGAAAAAAATGAAGCTTGAAATCTCAGATTGGTTATCACCTTACCAAAAGGCCATCATGTTCCAGAGGTGGAGAAGCACTCTGAGGGTGCGATAAGAGGGGAAGCCTGCTTGGCATAGCTGATCTTGCAGCCAGCTCCTGCTGCTGTTTCCAGGATTGGGGGGACAAGCATCACTTCCTGGTTCCAGTGTTTGCTGTAAGGCAAGCATCTTCAATTTAATTTTTAATTTTAAAGATAGGCTGTAATCTCTGATATTTTCCTCTTTCATACCAGCTACAGGTACAAACAGGTCTTGACACCAACCCCTATGTGCAAGTAATTTTAGAAATAGTCCTTGTTAAATAGGAATGTAGGTTTCATCAAAGATATCACTTGCTTTAAGTAGACAAGAAACAAATCCACGTCAATAAGAACTTCAGCAGTACTTGGCCAGTATTGTCAGCTATTGACCCCACCCTGATGACAAAGGCTGCTAGCTAGTCAAGGCAGCAGGTAATGACATAGATCTTCTCATTTCCTCCACTTCAGTTTGTGCCTGAGCATTTTAGAACAGAGCTGCAGCAAAGGTAGGCATTAGGTTTGCTCTAAAATGAGGAGCTATGAAATAGTGGTTGATATGCAGCCTTGTTTTTAGCATGGTATAGGCAAATGGACACATTTGTTTTCTGTGCCTTTGCTATTGGCACTCCTTTTATACAGCATACAAAAGTTCTTCTATAACTGGAAGAAAAATACAAGAGACAGATGCATTCTTTCATCACCTGTGAGCCCTGTGCTGGAGAAACAATATACTTGTTACCAGAAAGTTTCTTTTGCTGGTGGCCCTTTTTCTTGGACAGGCTAATTTATCAAAATGGCATCCATAGCAATTCTTCACACTGTTCTTTGCTATAAGCACTTTCAGTATAGTTTGCCTCTCCTTTATTGATTTGAAAAGCCTTTAAATATTTGACCTAGTAAGAAGAAATACTATGCTCTGATTGACATCCTGTCATGAAAATTTGTCTAGGACATTTTTGTTCAAAGAACACACAGAAGCACATCATATAAATGAGTAATGTTTTTACCATATTGAATAGCAATTTTGGACATAAAAAAAATCATTTTTATTTCTTTTTCCTGTAAAGTGTACAAATGATAACAAAGTATGATTAATAAAAAATTGAAATATCTGAAATTTCCAGGAGAGCAGGTTTCTTTTTTTTTTTTTTTTTTTTTTTTTAAANTTTTTTTTTTTTTAAATAATGTTATACAAAATGACTTTTGTAAAAATAATTACTTTTGGCCAGTCAGAATATTTAGTTTTGTTTCCAATGTGTGACTGATTTAGGTAATATATGAAAAATATATTTCTACATGGGAAGTAATTTTGAAGTTTAGAAAAGTGAAACTGTGTGAAAGTATTAAACTAGAATATTTCATAGTTACTGAACTTTTTTTCTTGAAGTTAAAATTTTAAGAAATAAACCTGCCTTATTGAAAATGCTGTATGCTGAATAAAGATTTTTTCGGTAGAATAAGTAAGATTTTTCAATAGAAAAAAATTGAACAAGCATTCTGCTATAAAATATGTTTCCAAATCTTCAGAATATGTATTTATATGCAGTCTTATATTAGCTGCAACAGATGTGGTCAGGTCTTTATGTGATTCATTTGGATTGAGTTTTATATTCACTATCCTTGAATGCCCTCAGACAGTACATTTTGTACCAGTTCAAGGGAATTGCATTTCAATCGCTAGAAAGTGATCATAGAAGAGGCATAAACACAACAACCCATTTCTAAAAATGAAGTGAATATTCATCTCTCTCTCTCTCTTTTTTTTTTTTTTGCAATACTCATTCAACTCTATAAAATATTCACTATTCATAAATAAATCAGCACACCTTACAGCTACAAATACATTAACAAAGTTTAGTTTTCTGTCACTAAGGCTAATTTTAGAGCTGTGTGAAAACGATTAAAATGTTTTCACAAAAAATTTGACTTGTAGATTTCCATTTTGTTAATGGCCATGCCTCACCTGCAGAACATACCTTTTTTCTGCTCAGTCTGTTTAAAGGCTCATAGCATTTTAAAAAAAAAAATATTATTAAACAGAAACAAGCAAGGTACCTCTTTTTCTGCCTTCTTGATGAGTACTTAAAAGAAGGAAAACAGAGCTGGAAGCAAGCATGTTAAGTTTCCAGAATCCCCCCCTTCTCCTCCCTGCTCAAATTCCTCCTCCTGAGTCCTACCCAGTGAATACAGCTGTGAAGTCCTGACCTCAGGTGTCAATGCAAAGTGTTATTCCATAAAGTCCCATATGCCATTAACATGTCACTGGCAGCAGGATTTTAATCATTAGCACTCAATGGAAATATTTTGCTTAAGTCAATCCACCCAAGCAATAAAAAGAAAATGTAGAAATAAGCACTACAAGGTTTCAGTGAAAGGCTAATTCTAGAGCTTTGTGGAAATGATGTCAAAGTAAAGCAGAAAAAAATCCCAGGATTTTGGTCACAAGAAAAAAGATTCATCTCCATCTAGCATTAGCAGCAGGACTGATGGGAAAAAAGAAGACAAGACACTTCCTGGTGCACACATGGCACTACATACACAAAACGTTATGTTAGGACTACTCTGCCTTTGGATTCCCAGGGAGTACTGAAGTACATCTGATCCTGACGAGCTATGGAATCCCAAAGTCCTACAAGTCAGTATGATGACTCATTAAATGTGCTACCAAAAATCGTTGCATTCACACAGGAGTCTTCTTTTACGGAACTTCTAACTTGCTCCTTCACCATCGCACGTCTCACTGCTCACAGCTAAAGTGTTACACTCTAATTTACAGGCTTACACAGTCAATTCCTGCACTGAAAACGCCAGAAGGAAAACATATTCTGTACCCCATAAATCATATACACTGATGCTGGCCAAAATGGTCTCTCCTTTTTTGGTGAATCCAGAGTCTGAAGTAAGCACGACTGTTTTTTTCTTTTTATATATTACTTCTCTTATCAACAGAACTATGATAGAAAGCAATATACATCAAACCTCAAGTGCTTACAGCCTCCTCAAGTTATACAAAAGTTATGGGGAGAATAGATCAGGGTATAGAAAGTCTATTCTGAAGACCATGTAACAAGCTCTCAGCTAAACTGATGAAAATAAAGAATCAAAAAATATCAAAATATGAAAACATTTGGGTAGTTCTCTAAGTTATTATGAGTAACTCTGGGAAATACTGAAACAAATCTTTGCTTACCACATGAATAGGTTAACTTTCTCTACTTAGGGTGAAGAAACCTGGCAAATTGTTGCCAGCCAAGAGTCTGAGCCAAAGTCATCAGATTTTTTTGATTTTTTTTTTTTAAATTCTGGCATGATTCTGTTTTCCTTTGGTATTTGTCTATTCTTGGCATATGTCCTCCATTCCTTTTATGAACAATAAATCAAAGAAACATTTAATTCTTCTGAAGCATCTACCTCTCAATAAATTATCCTTCCATTCTCTTTGAGGTGCTGCCGTCTCCTTCACTGACCTCCCGTTACTTAGACACTTGAAAAAATGCCTTAATATATATCTAAAGTTTTCTATGATCTTCATTTCTTTTTTCACCTTTGCTTTCCACATAATTTTTGGTGAAATTTATTCCCTAATACTTCCAGATCTCTCTCACACAGGGATGTTTTATATCACACATATGCCTGTGTCTCAACTCTTAATTATTTTTCACATCTTTATTTACCCACATTGACCTTTTTTCTTTCTAGTGTATATATTGCTGGATAGGACATGTAACCCTTGACTATACATTAATTTATCATTGCACATTTTCCATTTCCCTTCTGTGGCCTTTGTACAAAATTCTATTACTTTATTTCATTGGATTTCACCCAAATCTTACCATATGTTTTCAGATTTCTTAGTCTGAATTTCAGCATCTTATCACCGAGCATTTAGCTCTGACTTTATTAGTAATTAGAAAATCTGGGTTTCAAGTGTGTAACTAGTTACACATATTCAGATGCACACAAGTTTTCTTTACAAAGGTCCATACTGTGTGGCAGACTGGGAGCCCTGTCAATGGAGCTGTGCACCTATTCATATGTAGTTGGAGAACTGAGGTCCTACTACAGTCTGGTGTTTTTTGCTAAGTTATCCCTGGGTATATTCTGGAATTCGATCAACACATAGGACTTATTCATAGGTAAATATTATGTTTAATTAATTTAGCTTCCTATTAATTTCAGGAAAATAGCATTTTTAAATAGTAACCTCCTTTTACATTTATGAAATATACCTACTGTCCCCTCAAACATAGTCAATCATTTTATGTCTTTGGATTTCTGTTTAAGTTGTAGAGTCAAACACTGAGCAGTCATGAGATGGCTGGCACCATTTCTGTGTTGCTGTTGGATGGATGTGACCCTTGTGCTTGAGCTTCCTAGTACAAGCACTCTGCAGTGGCTGATTTTAAAGGTAGTTTTCCATAAACAGTGGTCTGGTAAGAGAAAATCAGACTGACAGAGTTCAAGCACAAAGAAGATGCAAGCAAAGCCAAATGAATTTACTATGAAAATGCAAATTAATAACGACTGAAAACAAATTGTAGCAAGATTTTTGTAGTATTATCAACAGTGATCAAGAGATTGATAATTTATGAAAGCACTTGTTTAAAAAATTGATTTTTTTAGTCAAATGAAAATGAATAATTTTTAATTTTCTGTCCAAAATAAAAAATAAAGAAATATTATGTCCATGTGCTCTATACATATTCTGTCAGTTAAGGAAAAGTTTAGCATGTATGAAAGATAGGTGCTATCATTTCCAAGGGTAAAAAAGTCATGAGTAGCAGCTATCTGCTGACTACTAATGCAGAAACAGGCCAGCTGGTCTGGGAGCTGAAGCATCCCTTACCTGGAAGAAAACTTTCTTTGGGATAGATTGTGTGTTACTATTGTCCACAACTGAGAAAAATTCTACAGAAAACCAGCTAACCAAATTTCTGAAAATCAGCCTTAAGATAACTCAAACTGAGCATTCAGAATGCACAGCATGTGGATTCAGGATTTGTTCTCAATAACTTAGCTGATATCTGTTCCCAGTCCCAAAACTCAATAAACTTGTCTTTGGTAGCCTTTGGTAGCAGTCTCTTTCCCACAGTCTTAATTTCTCAACTCTCTCAACCTGTTGCTTCATCTCAGCTCATAATGTCTACGGCATGCTGCTGCAATCTCTGATACGACAGGAAGACTTCTGTCAGTGAGACTCCACAGGGTATTTTCATGCAGAGAAGTAACACTGGATTAAATTATATGTGTAAAAGCTAGCAGAGCTCTGGAAGAATTCAACAGCAGTAGGGCTTGTGCAGAGGCAGAGGAAGTTGCAACACTCATGTAAGATGTGACACTTACAGAGGCTTTGGCAGGACTCTGATCTGTGTATCTGCAGCACAGATACAAATGCACAGCACATGCTTCTCTCCAGAGCTCTTAGCCACTGACTTGCTACAACAGATGAAGGCAGTTATTGGACAGAAAGGATCACTTCACAAAAATTACTCATCAATTACAAGAAGACATCGTCTCATCATGTGGCCTAGCTCTCATCTGCACACCTAAGTGCAAAGAAACGGATATGGTCTAAAACATCTACAATGCACAGATCCTGAAACAGAGTTTCAAGTAGATCTTATTTGTGCATTTCAATGCTTGTTAATCTTATTCATTCACATTCCTAGCAGGCATATGGGAAGAGTCTATACAGAAGCCAGCCAAGAGGAAGAAGCAACTAAAATAAACAGATGGGTGGACAGGGAGGAAATAATATTAAGTAGTTAAACACATAATATAGTGTCTGGAGAGAAAAATAAAAGGGCTAAGAGAAAAATATCAGGCAAGAACCCTTCTCTCCTTCCTTACAACACACATGGAGCAAGTGATAAGGGCTCCTGGGGAAAATTATAAAGTGTCTGTAAACAAATAGAGAGATTGTAAAGATGAATGTAAGGGACCTAGCAGCACATGCAGAGGGGTCAGATTCCATTTTGTGTTACCCTGGAATAAATAAAAATAACTTCACTAGCTTTCAGTGAGGTTCTTCTAGATTTATACTAACATAATTGAAAGCAGAATCTGGCCCAGAAAGTGGATTCTTGAATTTAAGAAAAACATGATGAAGTAAAAAAATCAGCAGAGGCTAAAATAGTGATGGTTATAAACTCCATCTGGTCAAATAATGAAAGACAGATTCATGAAGCTGTGACTCAAATCTGATTTTTTTGCTACCAGTGGAGTCACACTCTTCACTATTCTAGTGTCCTATTTGAAAGTTTAGTTATCCAGTCATGGTGAAGAAATAATATCATGTGACAACTCTAAATGTAGCAAATTCACCAAACAAATTATTTGAACTATACAGAAAAAAAAAAAAAAAACAAAACCCCAAAGGATTCACTATCAGTAATCAGTAGTGTGAAGGAAGGCAACTCACAAAGAGATAAAAAAAAAATATCTTTAACTGATTCATTTACTAGTACTCAGCCAGTTCTGGCCTGAACATACTCTCAATAGTTATGCAGGGCTTCACCAGCAAAAGGAGAACAAAATAGATCAGTTTAAAATCTGCTTTATGAAGAATATGCAGGAAAAAATACCTTGATGCAGATGCTGGGAACTCCTTAGTGCCACCAAAACTGCTCACAGTGATGGTGGCAAGAAAGAAGGGATGAGCCTGTTTAGCATTGTATTTACTGTTACCAATTCAGCAAAGCTCCCTTCCTATCATTTTTGTACAAAGCTAGCAATAATAGCACAGAATAATGAAGAATTTTGACATACTGGTAACCAGGGGACAGAAGCATAAAAAAATCCATTGTCTGGACTTGATCCAACCTTTCTGATATAATTTGAATTTACAGAATTTCACATTACATTTCAAATGTATGTCTTTAATCTGTGTAGCTACAAATACAAGGAGATGTTGCCTTACCAGAAACCGCTAAGCATTGCTATCCTGTCTGTCAGAAAGAGAGAGAAAAACTAAGAAGGACACACAAAAAAACCTGAAAAGAACAAAACAGGCATGTCTAGAAAAATTTATAATGAGTGATAGCTCACTCACAGCCTGCTACACAGTGGTAACTTCCTGGCTGTGCCCATGAAAGCAGAAAGTTTGCCTTTTTTGAAAGAGGGTAGAATTTGCTGCTTAGATTTACTATAGGAAAGAACAATGGCACAGCCCTGCTCTCTACCAATCCTACGTGGGAAAGTTTTTCCAGGTTCTTAGGCTCCCAGAAGACTTTTGCAAGCACGTAGTGCTTCCCTTTTCAGTCTGGCTGCCTTCTCTCCCATCCCTAAGGAGGAGACAACTAATCTGGACCAAGTAAAAGTTTTAGATACGTGTAAATCCCAGTGATTCAGTGAATCAAATATTCATCTTTTAGGATTTGGGGAAGACAGAGGAAATAATATAACAACTTGAGCAGACACAGAGTCTGTCTTCCTAGACTCACTAGGGATAATCCAGCATACCTATTTTCTCAGTGAGATCTTCTTTCCTTTCCCATCCCTTCCTCCAAGAAATATGGATAGTCTACACATTCACCCAGATGTTGCCACCCAGAGCACACAGCTGTAGATACTGGAAATGTAACAGTTGTTTAGTTTTGTTTTGTTTTGTTTCTTAGCTGTAAGATGAAGTATAAAGGAAGGGAAGGAGCTGGGAGGTGTAATTATTGTCTTTGAGAGGTGCAGGGAAGTCTGAAGGGACTTAACATTTATGGTGAGACAATGATTTTATTTTACTTTAGTACAGGAGAGGAGTTTTTAAAAAGAAAATAAAACCATGACTATTCTGAGGCTGCTTGTCTGGGAGTTACTTTGAGTTGCTGCTGGGAGCAAGGAAAAGATATACAGAGCAGGAGAAAACAGCAATATTAAGCCACAGGGTCTTGTGAAAGGGGAGAGTACAGCAAATCACAAAGCATGCTGTGGTCCTCAGGCTGGGCTGTGCTGTGCTAGTGTTATGCTAACTCCTTGACCATGAGCTAGAAATTGGGTTGAATCTTCATGCAGACTTTGGAAATACACATTTCTTTCTAATAAGATATGTGTAACTACAGCTACTCTTCACCTCTGCCTGTCATTATTTCCAACTTTCCAAAGCCTCACAAAAATGAAACCAACCAAACAACCAAAGAAACAACCAATCAACCAACCAAAAACCAGTTGGAAGTAGATAATAATTTTAAAGGGTGGCAGGCAGGTTTTATTCCAAGTTCTTGACAATCTCCTCTCTCTCTTTCAGGATTTAAAACATTTATCAACAAATGATCAAAACCACAACAGTAGTGTCCACCTTTCCACTAAGAGGAGTGGCATTTTTTTTTTCTGTTCTGATCAGCTTATTACTCTTTTTTTTTTTTTTTTTTTTTTTTTTTTTTTTTTTTTTTTTTTTTTTTTAAATTTATTGTGAAAACCTTTTGTAGACTTACAGGCTTACAACCTTACAGGCCACAAGTCATTCAGAACCATACCTAGATGTTTAAAAGAGAAACTCAGTGTTTTACATTGCCTACATTATCCCTCAGAAGGTGAGAACAAGCTCACACTAAATTCAGGATTAGATTTAGAAATGAATATTTAAAATCATTCTTCATACTATACGATAGGTTGTTTTCTTCATTGAAAGCATACTGCTGAAATTTTCTGACTTGTAGATTCCTCCAGGAGTACTGTTCTGTGCTTTTCATTTTTGGATGAGATATTGTCTTATTCTGACCAAGTATTTCATTAATTATTTCGGAGTGAACAGCTCTTCACCCCAAAATGAGTAAAATGGAGGAGAAACAGGAGTTTTATTTTCAACAATTTTAACTCATAGATCTGAAGAGTTCCTTCTACATTTTTCATAAAAGAGTGACGCTATCCACTACTGGGAAGATTCCCATATTCTGTGTTTGTGTTTAGTTGCCACTTGTAAGAATTATGCAGACACATCAGTAGGAAAAAATGCAGTTCTTCAATTGTGTTCAGAAAACATGGGGATAGCTTTTCTTTATTATTATTGGTCTAAAAAGCATTAGTATTGACTTACAGATGGTCATCTATGCTGGAAGCTTATGAAAGAATCTTAAATTGTGGAAAGATTATTCTAAATTTAGGGAAGCATCAACTCCCTAATGCTAAAGGTGGAGTCATGCTGCTAAACATATTAGTATTTCTTAATTCAAACACCTGTTCTGCCTGAAAGATACATAAAAAAGCTCTTATTTATTGCTTGCATCTCCATTTCAGATTTAATCTCACTATAAATTCATCTCATGTTAATTTATGTGCAAACAAAGACACACACATTTTAAATATCCGAAATGCTGGAAATAAACTTATTTTTAATTTTGTGCTTGTTTTCCATTTGTCAACCAGCAAATGAAAGGACTGAATAAATCATGCACTAATTGCCAGCGGTGCTAAATTTAGTGTGAGATCTGGAATCCTTTTGATCAAAACCGCTGAATATGAAATCGTCCTCAGCTCTCTAGGCAACTTTATCCGCCTTTCTATTCTCCATCTGTCAGTCACCTGGGAATTTGTGAACTATTCCATATGTCAGGCTTGTCAATCACAATGGAATGTGGGAACTATCTGCCTACTGCATAGGAATTCTTGTTAAAAATTAATCTGCATTAAACTAGATGTTCTATATTTTGAATACCATATTGTTTAGTGTTGCTAAACATTTTTACCTACATAAGGCTAATGAGAAATTATATTTGACATGGTTATTTGGATAAGTTTTTGTGATTTTTTTTTTTTAATATACGCAGATTTTTATTTTTTTTCCCCCCACTAGTTCTGGAAGACTTGGGAAATGCTGGTTTTATCACCTATTTCAGTTGTTCTGAATTTTCTTGATCAGTTCCTCAGGGTATCAAATTTTAGATTATTTATATCAGACCAAAAATGATTTATATTTCTAATGAGGGATCAAGGAAGGCTGTTGCAGCCGCTTCTGACTGCATAAACTCAGAAGGAAAAAAACAGATTCTCTCTATTCCTCACCTATTTATTTTATTAGGACTTGTTGAACAACTGAACTCAGAAACTTTAGATTTATTATCTGTGTTACGAAAGACAAAGCAAGGATGTGGACAGTTACTTCAAGAAAAAATAAGTTGTGGGAATTTCTATTCTGACTTAAGGAAATCTTATAAAAAAAGTCTGTTTGCTTTCCCTGTATTTTCATAAGGAATGATTTAAATACAGCTTCTGTTACAACTAGTTGAGCTATGAATGTATTTATTGAATCTGCTGCAATTGTTAAATGCTGTTCTACACTTCTTCAATTAAAGTTGAGTCCACATCATTTTAAGTGGAATTAGCTCTAGTCAACCACAATTTTCCAAAGGCAATAAAAAAATGTATCACATTATCAAGCACTATTTCCAATAAATATTAAAAAAAAAAATCCAGATTCATGCTTATGCTATTGCATTACATGCAGTTAGGTTTGGTGGTGAGGAAACACCTCACTGGACAGCTCCAAGGGATCCTTATTTTCTTACTATGACTCTTCTCCCTGTTGCCTTGGATTCTTGCCGACCTATTTTCCAGTTAGCCACTGGAATGGAGTCTGCACATTGGGATCTGTAATTTAACTCACCAGAAGTTCACCTTATTTACACCCTCTCAACATTTACTTAGAGCAGTGATTCCCATAAATCACTTGGGGACACCATGGCACCCATCTGCCTTTAGGCACTGCACTGCTACACTAAAAATTAGTGATGGTCTTATCCAAATTAGCAAAAGACTCAAGCTATCACTGGCAGAAGTATTACATTTTGTACTCCTTCCCTTTTTTTACATCTGTGGCAGCAACAGTGCACAGACATGTCATCTTTGCTTTTAATATCCTCATTAAAAGAAAATGCAAAGCTTATACATGTTTAAACCATGAAATAAATACACATTTTTCTGTATGACATTTAAAAGCAAGAAAATATCAAATCACGTTTCTCCTTTATCTTCAGTACAGGGAAGAAATATCTGAAGATGATTTAAAGGATATTTACAAGCATAACTTATATCAATTTTTAAAAAGTTATTTATCATATGAAAAGGCAGATATGTAATGACAAATGACATTCTTCAGACTTTGGATACATTCCTTGATAATTCTAAGTCTGAAGCAAAAAATCATATTTTACTGCAATGAATAATAGAACAGATTGTTTCTCTTACTGCCTTCTAAGTATCATTTGCTAAGGCAAAAGGTATTAGTGAAATCTACTTTTTACTTTAATTATGACCTTGTTACTGTGAAGTTTGAGCAGCTGGTCAAACAAAAAATAGAATGTATCTTTACAAAAGTCATAATTTCTGTTCCGTAGCTTCATTCCGCATGGTTTAGTCCTTTATTCCTCTACTTTACTTCTAGCCTTTACACTTTTGACCATTTATCCAAACAGGACCACTCTATTTTTTGTTGTCTTCTGAATTTAAGAAACCTCTGAAATGTGGGAACTTCATACATGTTTCCGAGAAATTTTCGATGTTTTGTGATGTCAGGAATTTGACTAAGTTTCTTCTTCTGTAGTTGCCATATTCTAAGAAGGTGTATGCTATTCAAAGTAAAGTAGCACATGTTAATACACATAACACTTAACACACGCAGTGCCATTGAAGGTTGAATACTACAGCTTGAGCTCAAAAGAATAGTCTTCAGAATCAAGATTTCCTTCTAAATCCTCCTTCTACATTGACGGTTAATCAGTTTCGTTACACTTTATTTTTGCTACCTTTTTAACCATATTGAAACACAAGAAAGAACTTTGTTTCTAAACCCATGACTACTCACATTTTTATTACAACTTCCAGGTTAGAATTGTACTTAAAAGATTTTTAGAGGAACAGACACATTTCTTGGACAAAAGTGTTTCACTACAGAGAATTCTCCAAAAAAGCTCACTAGGCTGGAGGAAAATTCTTTTCCATTTCAGAGTCCAAGATCTTTTGCATCCATCAAACTGTAGCTATCTCAACGTTTTGTCACTTCACCCGTGCTTTACCTTCATGGCTTATTTTTTGTTGTCTTAAAATGAGACTTAGTGTGGCAGTAGATGCTTTAATTAGATGCTGGTTCATTTTTTCTTCGAGGGAAAATTAATGGGAACATTTGTACCTTACATTAACTAATCATTACTAGATGGAAAAGTAACATGAGCATGCTGAGTGTCACTGGTGCATGCAGGCAAAATCAGAATGCAGAAGGTGACTCAACAGTTGTCCTAGGTTTAGAGCTGTCCTAAACCTGCTGGCTGGTGTAGGCAGGAACTATCTCTCTCTGTCTCCAGCTTTCATTTGCAATTCTAGATCAGACTTCATGACAATTGACAAAACCTGGAAGCCAGGCACACACTTCAGTCTAACTTCAGTTGGCAAATGTATTGTGAAACATAAAGAGTTCTGACATAAAGATTGCTTTCCTGATTTTTTATTTTTTTCCAACAAGTTGCAAGAAAAAAACAAACAAAATCAACGACAACAAAAAAAAACTCAACAACAAAAAAACCCAAACCAAAACACAAACAAACCCAATCCAACCCCCCCAAAAAAACCCAAAACACCAACCAAACAACACAAAACAAAACAAACATCAAGTGTTGTCAAAATGTGCTTTTGGTTGCTAAATATTTTTAACTCTTACTTTGTATTAAGGATTGTGCTTTCAGGAGCCTCAGGAAACTGCGTCTTAAAAACCAAGGAGCTGATCTGCACCCTTCATGATGTCACCTGCTCTCTTAGTGACTGGCTTCTCCATTGTAGTCTGCTGAGATGTGGCTGGTTCCAACCACTCTCCCACCATTGCCCCTCCCCTCCGCCATAGGCAGCAACACTGCCCTCTAAAACAGGTCACTCGAGGTCTCCTCTAATCTAACCTTGAACAGCTGCAAGGAGGGAGCATCCACAACCTCCCCGGGCAATCTATCCCAGTGTCTCACCACCATCACCTGTCATTACTCTCAACCCTCATCCTGTCATTACAAGACCTTGTAAATAGTCCTTCCACAGCCCTCCTGTAGGCACCCTTCAGATACTAGAAGGCCACTACAAGGTCTCCTCAAAGCCTTCACTTCTCCAGGCTGAAGAGCCCCAACTCTTGTAGCCTGTCCTCATAGCAGAGCTGCTCCAGCCCTCTGATCACCTTTATGGCCGTCCTCTGGACTTGCTCCAACACTTCAATGTCCTTCTTGTGTTGGGGCTCCAGAACTGCACACAGTACTCCACGTGGGGTCTGAAGAGAGCAGAGTAAAGAGGAAGAATCCCCTTCCTTGCTCTGCTGGCCACACTTCTCTTGATGCAGCCCAGAACACGGTTGCTGTCTGGGCTGTGCACTCACATTGCTGGCTCATTTTAAGCTTTTTATCAACCAAG
>WBNM01041938.1:0-22926 GCA_013399055.1 Ramphastos sulfuratus
TGATTCTGTGAAAACAGCTTCTGGAAGATGTGCTTATGGATTAAGTGACTCATAAGGAATTCCTATATGCATTAGATATTGCAAAATACCATATCAAGAATTGGCAGCCGTCTTCAACTCTCCCAATTGGATGGATTCTGTGATTCTATTCACAGGTTTTGGGTTGGGTTGTTTTTTTTTTTTTTCTGTCTCAGGAATGTGAAGAAATGAAATTTGCTGAATAGGTGCTGAGGATTTCTGAGTATTTAAATTTTCATTCTGATTTTCTGAAAATACGAATTCTGATCCTCATTTCAGCCCAACAGAAATATTGCTTTGGTTAAAACTTCAAATATCTTATGTGAGGTTATTAGAAGCAGAGCCTGTTAAGACCAGTTAGTAGTTAGGCAAGTAAGTAATGTACTATGGGTTTTTTGTCATGTATATTTTTTCCAGTAAATTATCATACCTTCCTTCATAGCAATCCTAAAAACTCCTGCTTATTGTGCTGCCTTTTTCCTTCTTTTTGAAATATATTTGTAGAAAGAATTGGTTTTGTTCCTAGAAACAGGAATCTGACTCCTGGTGGGAAAAAAAAAGACAATTAATTTGAATAGAAACCATGGTTAGTCTGATTTTATTTGCCTCTATAGTCATTTGGTAATTAATTTTAATTACGTCTATTCACTAAAGTGAAAGTAAACATTTCTCAAACAGTTTTTGTAATCGTTCACAACTCAGAAACTGATCAACTGAAATATTTTGCATAAAAACTAATTTACATCATTAATTATTGTTTCTAAATTTCTGTTTGCAATGTTTTGAATAGGTGACTTCCTAATAACAAAATTACACAGAATAACACAATGTCGGGGGTTGGAAGTGAACATGGAAGATCATCCAGTCCAGTCCCCTTGACAGAGCAGGATCAGCTAGAGTAGGTCACACAGGAATACATCCAGACAGGCTTTGATGTCTCCAGAAAAGGAGACTCCACAACCTCTCTGGGCAACCTGCTCCAGGGCTCTGTCACCCTCACAGGGAAAACGTTTTCTCTTCTGTTCCTGTGAAACCTCCTCTGCTCCAGCTTGCCCCCATTGCCTCTTCTCCTGTCATTGGCCATCCCTGAGCAGAGTCTGGCTCTGTCCTCCTGACACTGCCCTGCACATCTTTATCACCATGAATGTGGGCAGCCTTCAGGCTCCTCTGCTGCAAGCTCCAAGCCCCAGCTCCCTCAGCCTGTCCTCAGCAGGGAGATGTTCCACTGCCTTCAGCAGCTTTGCGGCTCTGTGCTGGACTCTTTAAAGCAGTCCCCTGAGGTCCTTCTTGAGCTGAGGGGCCCAGAATTGGACACAATATTCCAGATGAGGTCTCAGCAGGGCAGAGTAGAGGGATAAGAGAACCTCTCTCGACCTACTGACTATGGCCCTTCTAATACACCCTGGGACAGNCAAGGCCTGTCTGGATGCATTTGCGTGTGGCTCGGCCTGGATGATCCTGCTTTGGCAGGGGTGTTGGACTCTGATCTCTGGAGATCTCTTCCAACCCCTAACATTCTGTGATTCCTTGATCTGTGATCATTGTGCAACAGATTTGGTGGGGTTATTGACAGTCTAGAATAGTGAATAATTAATTATTTGTATCAGAGTTCTAATTAAAGGTGAGAGATGGAAGCTTTGCCCACAAAAAGAATGCTGCAGAGGTTGTACAAATTTAGCAGTGTGGAATTCTGAGCAGCGGTTGTTTCACTCATAGACTAGGTATTTTAACTATTTGGAAATGTACCAGCAAAGAATTTTAGTCTGTGCCTGCTTTGGATGCAAGGTTTAGCCCAAGAGGAATGCTTTGAAACAGCTTTATGGTTGAGCAACATGGAAAGAAGAACACATAATTACCAGAATAAACATTTATGGATTATTTTTGTTATTATAGTTTATGCATGAGAGAGAGAAAACAAATCAGGAAGCACCATGTACAAATGATATATCCAGCAGCAAAAGAGATCAGAGAGTGATGACATTTCCAAAGTTTTGCCAGATACGGCAGCAGGCAAAGCAAATTATTTTTGAATGCTCAGCACACCTATCTGCTGGGGTAAAAAAAAAAAAAGAAAAAGAAAAAAGAGCAATCCACACACTTGAAGTTTTTGTATAGCAGTTCTCAATAACAGACTCCACCTCTGTTAATCTCATTTTGTTAGTTAAATGCCCCAGGCTTTTACTTAGTTCAAAATTCCAATTAATCTAAACCACTATAAGATAACATCAGGGTGGAAAATCTTGGCAGGGCTCTAGTCTAACATGATATGAGCTGCACACATTAATGAGTCAGTGGCAAACTCACCAGCTAGGTAAAACTTGTACTACTGACAGGCAGACAAATGTAAAGCAAGTTGTGAACCTCCTCCTTAGTACCTTATTACAAATTACAGATTTAGCTCCAAAAATGGCCAAAAGATTTTGCAAAGCAGAAGACAACAGCAGCTTTCTTGAAAACCTCACAGACAAAGAGAGATGATGGAAAAAAGGGAACACATTTAACAGTTGTTTGCGCATACATAGTGCATAGTATAATGTAATTGCTGGAAGGAAAATAAAGCAAGGAAAGGAGTCAGAACAGTTGTCTAGAGAGATCTAAAGGCTGAAGAAAGATCAGTGTCTAAGTAGACTGCGGTATACATAGCATCCATAGGGAAAGAATATGTGAAAATGTGAGAGAAGAGAATCACAGAATCACAGAATCACAGAATCACAGAATGTGAGGGGCTGGAAGGGGCCTTGAAAGCTCATCCAGTCCAATCACATATACCAGAGCACACGAGAACACATCCAGGTGGGTTTTGAATATCTCCAGATAGGGGGACTCCACAATCCCCTGGACAGCCTGTTCCAGTGTTCTGTCAACCCTCACAGTGAAAAAAATTCTCCTCATGTTTCCATGGAACTTCCTATGCCCCAACTTCCACCCATTGCCCCTTGTCCTGTCACTGGGCGTCAAAAAAAGAGAAATGATGGAGCAATGCATTTTGCAGAGCAACCTCAACGTGACAGTAAAAAAACCCAAAACAAATTACATTGTCTTGCAACAAACATCTAAAACCTCCACATCAAGATTCTAAAGACAAAAAACTTCAATATAATCTTCTCTTTCTTCTTGAAACTAATTTTTTTTTTTTATTAACTGATAATTTTGGACCATAGGAGCACCTAAGTATTGGCAAATTTCTAAACATCCTGTGTGGAATGAAACTCGTGAGTGCCTTCTTTTCCCATTTCCTCACTTCTCCTCCTCCCTGACCACATGGATGTTGTGCAGCCTCCATTTCCTAGTTGATGCAGACCATAGTGGGGCTTGAGTGGATCTCTTCAGACAGAAGACTAACAAAGAGTCAGGAAGGCCAGATACCCAGCAGCTTACAGGAGTGGGTATCTGCAGCCAAGGAGAGGACAGGAGAGTCTACTCTTTTGCTTCTGATTTGATTAGAGCAACCACAATGGCTTCTGAAACAAGCAGAGCCTACTTCCCACCTTTGTCTGTCCCACTGTTGTTTCTGTCCCCTGGGACAACCAGGGACCTTCATCATGAATTCCTATCCTTTTCCATAGTTTCACGCTGCTCCTAGACATTTCTGGTGGAGATTGACCAACTTCTCATACTTGTGAGCTTGTTTGTACTGTCTTCAGAACCACTTTTGTTGCGGTTGCAGCTGTTTCTTCAGCAGTTTCAAGATCTGGGACATAATGCTTTCTGAGAATTCCTATCTGTGCATTGTTTTGTGGTCCTATATGGTGTGCAGGGAAGATGGTAGGTTGTGAGGAGACCCAGCAGCTGTCCTTCAAGTCAATCTCAGGATTCAAAGACAGGAAACAGTATTCACTGAAAAGCTGTGTATGTCCACAGACTAGCACGCCTGCAGCTACCCTCTCTCTGAAATCAGTGACCCACATTTTACACTCTAAAATATCATGCCTAGGCTAGAAGAACTTCTTTGCAGATGTTGTCAAAGTAGGACTTTCAGTAAAAGCTTTGGGTAAAATGTCCCACCTGCAATCTAGAAGTCTGTCTAAACCTGCAAGGATCTTCAGGTTAACTAGAACTGCTTGAGAGTGTCCAGTGCAGAGCCACAAAAATGATTAAGGGAATGGAACATCTCTCTTAGGAGGAGAGCCTGAGGGAGCTGGGAGCTCTTTAGCTTGGAGAAGAGGAGACTGAGAGGTGACCTCATCAATGTTTATAAATATGTAAAGGGTGAATGCTGGAAGGATGTAGTCAGGCTCTGCTTGGTGATGCCTGATGACAGCACGAAGGGCAATGGATGGAAGTTGAGGCATAGGAAGCTTCATTTAAACATGAGGAGAAACTTTTTTCCCTGTGAAGGTGACAGAACACTGGAAGAGGCTGCCCAGCAGGGTTGTGGAGTCTTCCTCTCTGGAGGTATTCAAAACCCACCTGGGTGCATTCCTGTGTGATCTGGTCTAGGTGATCCTGCTCTGGCAGGGGTGTTGGACTGGATGAGCTTTCGAGGTCCCTTCCAGCCCCTGACATTCTATGAGTCTATGAACTATGGTGATGTGTAATATTATAACAATCTGCGCCTGAGATTTCAGCTAAGGCTGCTTGGCAAGCACAGATAAACAGGTGAAGGACAGAGACAGAATGTTTCTTTCTGGGTCTCTGCAACCACCTCTGAGTGGTGATTAAGAATGCCACAGTGCTTCAAGTGTTGTTGGAAGGAATATGAGATGTATGAGAGATATTATACTATATTCTGCTGCCCATCCTGAATGAGAAGTGAATTGGTCTAGTATGGATCTAGTTGGATATGTGAGAAACATGAAAGAAAAGTGTGGGCTTGTTTTTTTTTGTTTTTTACCAATGTGATGTCAGAAATCATAGAATCACAGAATCACAGAATAGTCTGGGTCAGAAGAAACTTCCAAAGATCAGCTAGTCCAACTCCCTCTGCAGTCAGCAGAGACATCCTCAACTAGATCAGGATTCCCAGAGCCCTGTCCAGCCTCACCTTGAATATCTCCAGGGATGGGGCCCCAACCATCTCCCTGGGCAACCTGTTCCAGTGTTTCACCACTCTCATGGTAAAGAACCTGTTCCTAACATCCAATCTAAACCTGCTCTTCTCTAGTTTGAAGCCATTGTCCTTCATCCTACACACTGCAGGCCTTTGCAAACAGTCCCCCTGCAGCCTTCTTGTAGGTCCCCTTCAGGTACTGGAAGGCTGCTCTTAGATCTCCCCAGAACCTTCCCTTTTCCATTTTCCCATTCCTTCTCATTGTAGTTCTTCTAAAAAACAGGAAGAATTTTAATTTCAAGCATTTCCAGCACTGCTTTTACAGCCTAATCATCTCATCTGTTTCCTGCAGGAATAATGGCAGGAGTTTGCTAGGCCCAGTTTTCCTAGGCAGCCATGGCTACAGCAGAAGTCTGCCACAACTATGTCTATTGATCTTGGTTGGAGGGAAGTCAAGCAATGACATAGTTGTTGCTGTGCAGGAATGATGCCTGGCTGGAGCTGAGCTATCAGAGGATAAAGCTTGGAGAACTGCCACTTAAAGGGTTTTTTCCTCCTGCTGACTGTAGATAGCACTGAGCAGGGAAATGCAGGGCAGGACAACTGCAAGAGAAAGAGGCTCATAAAGGGTGCTGCCTCACACAGCCTTGTTCGTAAAACATAGTCCTTGTCCTTTACTAAACATCCATACTTGGGTGAGGAAGCAGGAATCATCACTTCAAGATGCACACTAGATTTCCTGCAGGTTCACACAGCCTAGGATTTAGTGGAAGCTGTGGCTAGAGAGAAACATTGGAGGATGTCCTAGCAAGCATTCTGTCAATGTCTAGTTTTGTTCTCCGTGTCCAATTTTGGGCTCCTGAGTTCAAAAGAGACAAGGACCTGCTAGAAATAATCCAGTGGAGAGCCACAAGGATGACTGGGGGACTTGAGCATCTCCCCTATGGAGAGAGACTGAGAGCCCTGGGGCTGTTTGATCTGGAGAAGAGAAGGCTGAGAGAAGATCTGATTAATATATACAGATATTTGAGGGGTGGCTGTCAAGTGGCTGGGGCAAATTTCTTTTTGGTGATCTGCAGCAATAAGACAAGGAGCAATGGATAAAAACTGGAACATAGAAGGTTTCACCTCAACATGAGGAGAAACTTCTTTACAGTGAGGGTGATAGCACTGGAACCAGCTGCCCAGAGAGGTTATGGAGTCTCCTTCTCTGCAGACTTTCAAAACCCGTCTGTGTGAACTACCCCAGGGAACCCTACTTTAGCAGGAGGTAGGACTCAATGGTCTCTGGATGTCCCTTCCAACCTCTAACATTCTGTGATTCTATGATTCTGTCAATCTCAGAAAACAACGTTGAAATGAGAGTCCTAATTTTCTTTTTGTTTTCTTTTTTTCTTTTTCTTTTTTTCCCCCCACCAGAATTCACATGTTATAACAGAATATGAGCACATATTTATGTTTATTAGCAGAACAGGATACTAGCAGAATATTCAGTTCTCCTGGCAAAAAACACTCATTCAGCTAGATGTTGTGTTAACACACTGGGTAAGCTGGCTGCTTTGTAACTTTCTTTGAGATGGTCTTCAGTTTAAAGTCAGATTTCCTCAGGTTCCCTTTCACCAGGAAGTGGTGTGCTGCTTAGCAGCCTCCTGATCCTGGTGGTAGGAAATTCTTCAAGCAGCAAACCATTCTTTTCTCTCCCAGTGTAGCCAGCTCAGAACTGTGGAGTCCTCTACTGCCAAAGTCATCCATGTGCACTGTAATTTCCTTTACCTTATGACAGGAAGGAATGATAAAACACACAAGGATGTGGTCAAAAATTCCAGAAGAGCTGCTCCACAAAGTGTGAAACTGAGGACTTTATTGCACTTCTTTCAAAACATAAGATTTTTCTGGAGCTTGCCCTGGCAGAGGGGTTGAAAGCCCCATCCCTGGAGATCTTTAAGGCCAGGCTGGGTGTGACTGGACAACCTGATCTAGTGTGAGGTGTCCCTGCCCCTGGAACTAGATGATCATTGAGGTCCCTTCCAGCCCTGACAATTCTATGATTCTATAATTCTATGATGTTCCCAGGTCCCTTCCAACCCTTAATGTTCTCTGCTTCTGTGAAATTAGGATTATTTCCTTCAACAAGGGAGGAGGAGAAACACCTGCCACAGAATATATCCATATTACTTCAGGAACACTGCACAGAATATTTTTTTTTTTTTAATAGCTGCTATCTGTAAAACAAAAATATTTTCCTATTCCAGATGACTGAACTCTACTTGGCACAAGGTTCCAGGTACTGGTCAATGCCACACCGTTGTGAATCTAGCTCATGTTCCTTGGTGAGTTTGGCTATCTTAGATAACTACAAACCACTAGATGAATTTAAGTAATTAATTTAGAAAACCTTTTTTTCATATTGTATGTTTCACTTCAATACAATCACTACTGCAATCAAATCAACCATTAATTTTTCTCCTGTGTACAATGCCACAGGAATGCATCTCTAGCTGCATTTGCATAACTGCAGTTTGTAAATGGGGCTTCTTGAGACTTTAACAAGAATACGATCTAAAGGGAGATGTAATCCCATTTTTTATTGCCAGTAAAACCATATTTGGGGTAATAATTTCAGATGGATTAATTTCTTCCAATAATTGGCACTTAGGTTAAAGCCCCCTCTTTTTTTTTTTTATTTCTTTTTTTGCTTAAATGTAATTTAGAGTCTATATAAACCACACTATGCAGCTCTATGACATCCTCTGTGAAAAGTATACTCTCTGAAATGCTTGTTATCTAAAATAATCTTCTACTTTTTGTAATTTAAATACAAATTTTAAATTACTTCCATCACATCCAGAGAAACTAATGAACTGCTATTAAACTAATTGACTAAGCCAAAAAAATAATCAAGATTTTAGGCAAAAATCTTNCAGAATTCACATGTTATAACAGAATATGAGCACATATTTATGTTTATTAGCAGAACAGGATACTAGCAGAATATTCAGTTCTCCTGGCAAAAAACACTCATTCAGCTAGATGTTGTGTTAACACACTGGGTAAGCTGGCTGCTTTGTAACTTTCTTTGAGATGGTCTTCAGTTTAAAGTCAGATTTCCTCAGGTTCCCTTTCACCAGGAAGTGGTGTGCTGCTTAGCAGCCTCCTGATCCTGGTGGTAGGAAATTCTTCAAGCAGCAAACCATTCTTTTCTCTCCCAGTGTAGCCAGCTCAGAACTGTGGAGTCCTCTACTGCCAAAGTCATCCATGTGCACTGCAATTTCCTTTACCTTATGACAGGAAGGAATGATAAAACACACAAGGATGTGGTCAAAAATTCCAGAAGAGCTGCTCCACAAAGTGTGAAACTGAGGACTTTATTGCACTTCTTTCAAAACATAAGATTTTTCTGGAGCTTGCCCTGGCAGAGGGGTTGAAAGCCCCATCCCTGGAGATCTTTAAGGCCAGGCTGGGTGTGACTGGACAACCTGATCTAGTGTGAGGTGTCCCTGCCCCTGGAACTAGATGATCATTGAGGTCCCTTCCAGCCCTGACAATTCTATGATTCTATAATTCTATGATGTTCCCAGGTCCCTTCCAACCCTTAATGTTCTCTGCTTCTGTGAAATTAGGATTATTTCCTTCAACAAGGGAGGAGGAGAAACACCTGCCACAGAATATATCCATATTACTTCAGGAACACTGCACAGAATATTTTTTTTTTTTTAATAGCTGCTATCTGTAAAACAAAAATATTTTCCTATTCCAGATGACTGAACTCTACTTGGCACAAGGTTCCAGGTACTGGTCAATGCCACACCGTTGTGAATCTAGCTCATGTTCCTTGGTGAGTTTGGCTATCTTAGATAACTACAAACCACTAGATGAATTTAAGTAATTAATTTAGAAAACCTTTTTTTCATATTGTATGTTTCACTTCAATACAATCACTACTGCAATCAAATCAACCATTAATTTTTCTCCTGTGTACAATGCCACAGGAATGCATCTCTAGCTGCATTTGCATAACTGCAGTTTGTAAATGGGGCTTCTTGAGACTTTAACAAGAATACGATCTAAAGGGAGATGTAATCCCATTTTTTATTGCCAGTAAAACCATATTTGGGGTAATAATTTCAGATGGATTAATTTCTTCCAATAATTGGCACTTAGGTTAAAGCCCCCTCTTTTTTTTTTTATTTCTTTTTTTGCTTAAATGTAATTTAGAGTCTATATAAACCACACTATGCAGCTCTATGACATCCTCTGTGAAAAGTATACTCTCTGAAATGCTTGTTATCTAAAATAATCTTCTACTTTTTGTAATTTAAATACAAATTTTAAATTACTTCCATCACATCCAGAGAAACTAATGAACTGCTATTAAACTAATTGACTAAGCCAAAAAAATAATCAAGATTTTAGGCAAAAATCTTTATTTTCACTGAAACTGACCAAAAAATATTTAAGAATTATTTAAAGCTTTTTTTTTTAACCTTTGCTTTAGAAATAATGCATTCATAATTAAAAATATGTTATATTAGATTACTAAATATAATTGAAATTAATCATAGAATCCTAGAATTGGTTTAAGTTGGAAGGGACTTTAGAGATCATCTACTCCAACCTCCCTGTCATGGGCAAGGAAGCTTCTCAACCAGACTTGGTTGCCCAAGGCCTCATCCAACCTGGCCTTGAACACTCCCAGAAAGG
Organism: Ramphastos sulfuratus; assembly: GCA_013399055.1. NCBI lineage: Eukaryota > Metazoa > Chordata > Aves > Piciformes > Ramphastidae > Ramphastos > Ramphastos sulfuratus. The sequence goes on from WBNM01041938.1 coordinate 9,710, forward strand.
AGCCATTCACAGCCTCCCTGGGCAGCCTATTCCAGAGCCTCACCAACCTCACACTGAAGAACATCTTCCTAAGATCCAGTCTAACTCTACTTTCCCTCAGCTTAAAACCATTTCCCCTTGTCCTGTTTATAGACACTTTGATGCAAAATCCCTCTCCAGCCTTCCTGTAGGATCCCTTTAGGTATTGGAATGCAGCTCTAAGGTCCCTCCCAGAGACTTCTCTTCTTCACATTCTGAGTCAAGAAACAATGTTGTAATCCATCAAAAGTTTGCAAAGAACTGCTGCTTTCTGCTGCATTTTCTTTGCTAGAACTTGGTTATTTCACAGTGCATTCAACTGTTTCTTAGGGGAAACTCTAGCTTCATTTAGGAAGTGGGCAAAAAATTGATTTATTTTTTTAAATTACTATTATTAATGCATACATAGAAAAAAACCCCAAAAACTTCAGTGTCAGTTTGCTTTTAGCTTCATTCAGATCAGATGACCTTTAGAGGTCCCTTTCAATCCAAACCCTATGGTACTTTGATTCTATGGTTCTACGGTTCTATGATTTTATGATTCTTTGTTTCTATGATTCTGTGTTTCTATGGTTCTATGCTTCTATGATTCTATGGTTCTATGGCTCCATGATTCTATGTTTCTATGCTTCTATTTCAGTCACCCAGAAGACAAAAGGTTCAGCAAGAGAGCACAAGCTCAGGAAGTGGAACATCCACTGCCTCACACACAGCTGGCAGAATTTTTATCACACACAAGTAAATGCTTTACCTACTATGTCTATCTGCTAGGCCTAAAGAGAGTGCAAATTCCTTTCATAAACTGTGATCACGAATGCCATTTGTGATGTCACCATTATTTTTGTGACTGTCTAAGTAACATATGTCAGTTGCCAGCCTTTCCATCAACATGCTTTTCATATCCTAAAGCATTTTTGGAAGCACATCTATTTTTACTTACAGAGGAATTTACTCATGCCTTACCTCGTGGAAGAAGAAAGGATTCCTAATGGAAGTTAGAAGGATGCTTACATAGCAACACCACCATTCTTTATCAAACAAGGCTATGCAGTTTTCTCTGTATGACTGAGGAAAATACTTCAGTCAGCTGGAAATTCCCATTCTCCTCACAGAGAAAAGGAAGCAAACCAGACTTTTAAGGTATACATTTACTGCTGTATTTACCTGTACAGGAAATAAGAGTCTTATGTTAGGTAGTCCCTTTCACTAGCAATATTAGAGTTGTGTTTTCCCCTTAGCATAGACGTGCAAGCACAGTGTAGTGACAAGGCTCCATGGATTTGACAGCCTTCTGAGAGAATGTCTCAAAACTTTTAATGCCTCACTAAGCAAAGCGTTCTTTGAGCCAGCGCACAGACGTTGAAAGGTAGCACATCTGTTCTTCTCAAACTCTTAAGTGGGTTTAAATCATTTTTGTTTATATCTCAGGCACTCCCAGCTCTGCATATGGAGATAAAAAAGCTTGAATTCTCTGAAGAATTGCTCTTTGGTTATGATTTGTGTATATGTGCTTGTTTGATGCTAACTGGAATATTTTAATGAGAGAAATTAGATCATGGGTTGTGAAAAGAAAATAATGATGATGTCTATATCATTCATTGGTTTGCTAAAAGGCATAAAAAGTCAACATATAAACAATCGCTCTCACTTGGGGTTGTGTCGCTGGATCTAATCACTTTCTCTTAACTCCACTCTAATTATCTTTCCATTAATCTCTGCAAACAGAAAATGATGTAAGCTTTGCTGGCTTCTTCTTGTTTTGTCTGTCTGCCTGAGAAAAAAAGCAGAGGGAGAAAGAGGGGTATAGCTTTGAGCACCTTCTGGGCAGCTTCTTTTTCCAGGAGGAAGTTTGGCTTTCTGTATTATTTCTAATTGGTATATAACTGTAAATACTTGTAAATATTGTGTATATATATGCTTGTAAATTTTGCCATACTTTAAATACAGTTTCATTTACTTCCAAGCTGTCTCAGTTGGTCTGGTAAATTTCAAATTTTGGTGGCGGGGAGGAGTGTTCCTAACTCAAGTCGATATGGAATGGGTGTGTTAGTTGATTAAAGGTTAATCTCCTCGAAAACTGAGTTAGAGGAACATGAATAGTATGATAGAAATGTCACCCTGAACTGCCCTTCCATTCAGTGACACCTGTGGTGATTTGACACCACTTAGAATTTGGCATTTACCCCCCAAAGAGTAAATTACCACACTACTCAGAATTTGGAAGCAAAATTAAATTATCATTTACAAAAGTAGGCTAAATATAAAAGGTAATAGACATATACAAATACATATATACATACACCACTGGAGAGCAGCCCAGCTAGCCCCCTGAACAAGGCCCAGGATACCCCCTTGGACAAAACCCGGGGGCTGTTGCCAGCTAACACAATATTGTCTCTTCCCTGCTCCCAGTTACTGTTCTTTCCGTAACTGAAGCTACGATAGGCACAGAGAAGCAAGCAGGGCCAGAGAGAGAGACAGGGGGAAAAACAAGCAAACAAGACAGCAAGAACACTCTGAACTCCAAACTGTATAGAATTTTCTTAGACCAATGGAATGGAATAAACTTATCTCTTATATTTTGCTCAGCCCCTTTGAGAGTAGAATCCGCCCCCCCGCCCTCCCCCCCCCCCCCCCCACCCCAACTGTCTCTGAATTCCCTAGAACACTTTATTTACAATTAGGACCCTAGTCCTAAACTGCAAGAATACCACATGGGGTTTACCCGCAGCACATTGGAGTAGCTATATCTTAAGTATGAGCATCTTATGATTATCTTATAAGTATCTCATGAGGAGAGGCTGAGGGACCTGTGGCTTTTTAGTCTGGAAAAGAGAAGACTGAGAGGGGGTTTAATAAATGTCTATAAATACCTGAGGGCTGCGAGTCAGGAGGGGTGGGACAGGCTTTTCTCACTTGCTCCCTGTGATAGGACAAGGACCAATGGATGTAAACTGCAGCACAGGAGGATACACCTCAACACAAGGGGGTACTTCTTTACTCTAAGGGTCACACAGCACGCGCACAGGCTGCCCAGAGAGGTTGTGGAGTCTCCTTCTCTGGAGACTGCCAAGGCTCATCTGGATGTGTTCCTCTGTGACCTGAGCTAGATTGTATGGTCCTGCTCTGGCAGGGGGGTTGGACTCGATGATGTCTTTGGGTCTCTTCCAACCCCTAACATCCTGTGATCCTGTGAAGTAGAAGTCAGCTCATGGAGAAGGGGTTTTCCAGCCTGAAGGAAGATCACTAGCAGCACAACAGCTACAGCTGGCCTTCCATTTGTGCACCAGAAGCTAGCAAACTAATGTTAATGTTAAAGGATATTTTCAATTACTTTGTATGAAAGAACAGATTCGTACATTTCAAAACTTTGCCCAGAAGATTGTATGAAATCAATCTAACAAAAAGAGCCTTTTTGTTACTCTTCAGCAAGAAAATACTTTAACATAGTTATCAATGCAGTTTTTGAGACACAACCAACTTCCCTTGTGCCTCAGAAGATGTAACTGAGGCATAATCTTTAAGCATTTGGCAATCACAAGACACTACTGATATGGTTTTCACATGTGAAGAAAAACTATTTAGATGTTTTGAATCAGAACGAGGTACCTAACTCACCACAGTAAACACAGGTAAGCATCATTTGGAACGGTGATGTGTGGTTGGAAAACTGTGACTTGGAAAGGGACCTGGGGGGTCTGGTTGACAGTCTCTTAAATATGAGCCAGCAGTGTGCCCAGGTGACCAAGAAAGCCAATGGCATCCTGGCTTGGGTTCGAAACACTGTGGCCAGCAGGGACAGGAGGTGATCATCCCCTGTGCTCAGCACTGGTGAGGCCACACCTTGAGTGTTATGTTCAGTTCTGGGCCCCTCACTACAGGAAGGACATTGAGGGGCTGGAGCATGTCCAGAGAAGGACTACAAGGCTGAAGAAGGGCCTGGAGCACCTGGGTTGTGAAGAGCATCTGAGGGAGCTGGGGGCGTTCAGTCTGGAGAATAAGAGGCTGAGGGGAAACCTCTTTGGAGCAAGGAGGGAGCAGCCTCCTTGATGGCAAGCAACAGGTGTAGAAGAAATGGTCACAACCAAGGGAAGTTTAGGCTGGATACTAGGAGACACTTCTTCACAGTGAGGGTACTCAAACATTGGAATAGTCTGCCCAGGATAGTGGTGGAGCCACTATCCCTGGAGGTGTTTAAGTAGCGTGCAGTCCTGGCAGTTAGAGACATGGTTTAGTGCTGACTCTTCAGTGCTGGCTCAAAAGTTGAACTGAATGATCTTTGAGTTCTCTTCCAACCAGATGATGTCTGATTCTGTGGTTTTGCACGGGCTGGCATCAAGACACTGCTGATTGCAAGCCTAATCCTTTTGAACAGAAAATGCTGGAACAAAAGCAAGGGAAAGAAGAGATATTTTCTGGGCCCATAATTGCCCTGCAGAGTGGGCTAATTAAAAAATGGGGTAACTTTAATTGACAAAAATATTAATGCAACAAAAAGTATGAGAAGGAGAAAACATTAACCAAATCACTGAATGCTGATCACTTTACAACATTCAGAAACAATGCAAGCAAGTTAAATGACTTCTTCCATATGGTTCATCCTCTTGGAAGATAGACACAATCCAACTATGGTGAAAATCTCCTCTCCCCAAGGCTTCCCAAACTAGAATCTTTCTAAAACCAAGGCTAGTTCATAGTCTTCTTCTTCACACTGAAAACGCTCCTTGCCTTTACTGTGCTCTGGAAGGGAATAATTGCTTGTCTAAGCTTTCACTGTAGGTAGACGTCACAGTTTTAAGGCTATGACTGATTTTTCCAGAGAATTCAAATATGGAGGATAAACAGTTTTAGGGACTGGACACAGAAGAATGCAAGGTTAAGTTTATCTAATTCAGTTGGACTGCTGAATAACTTTTATTTTGCAGCACAAGTGTGTTTTCTTCCTCTGGTTGCCTCCTGCTTGGCTTCTGGCTGCTCTGTGTCTGCTCCTGACCTTGTATGCTGTCTGACAGCATTCTGGTTTGGTTTTGTGAGGTCAAGGCAGGGAGGGGAGGAAGTACAGACAGCAGGCCTAGCTGTAATACACCCTCTGGACTTCTTTGTGTAGAGCAGGGGAAGAGAGCTGAAATATTGTACAAAAGGGGTATTGTGCTGTTGCTGAACCTTAAATACATGTAAATATACCTTGTACATGTTTATTGCCTTTTATACTTTCATATTTAGTCTACTTTTGTAAATGAAATTTCCTTGAACTTCCAAAATGCTGATCAAGTGTGGTAAATTTACTTGGGAGGGTTAATTTCCAACTTGCTGGGGTGCAAATCCAACCCACAACAACAGGACTTGCAGAGAAAGCTAGACATTCTTCCACAAGGATTAAAAGTGAAGTTTCTGTTCTAAAATCAGTGATGCAAGGTTGAAAGTTTAGTGTGGCTTGCAAACAAATGGCAAGACCTAGGGGGTTTGAAAATGTATTTTTAGGAGAAACATATGCTAATCAAAATATGGCCCACACAGTCAAAGCAGCATGATTCACAAGGGAACTTCATTAGCCCCACAGCTGAGTACAATTCCTGGGAGATCAAATAAAATAGGTGGATTTAATTTTATTTTTATTTTAGCTTGTATTCTCCTTGGTAATCCCCGTGGGTTTCCAAGACTTTTTAAATTGTCATTATTCTGTGCCTTTCCATTAGTACTTTGCTGTTACACAGAAGGTAGATTGCCATCTAGGAAAGGAGTGCCAACAATCTCTGTTCAGGCAGATTATTAATGGTGTACAACTGCAAAACAGGCAGGCAGCTGTCATTCAAAAGGGACCATACAGGTAGGCTCACAAAATGCATTTTAAACTCATCAGGTTTACTGGAATACAGGTTTACTGACCTGTTGGAAGGCAGTGAAAGGGAAAAGGACCTGGGGGTCATAATGGATGGGAGGTTGACTGTAAGCCAGCAATGTGCTTTGGTAGCCAGGAGAGCCAGAGCCATCCTGGGGTGATTAGAAGGGCTGTGGGTAGTAAGTCCAGAGAGGTTCTCCTCCCCCTCTCCTCTGTTCTGGTGAGGCCACAATCTGGAGTGCTGTGTCCAGTTCTGCCCCCCCCACCCCAGTTCGAGAAGGACATAGAACTGCTTGAGAGAGTCCAGCACAGAGCCTCAAAGATGATTAAGGGAATGGAACATCTCTCTTATGAGGAGAGTCCGAGCCAGCTGGGGCTATTTAGCTTTGAGAGGAGGAACCTGAGGAGTAGCTTCATTAATGTTTATAAAGATATAAAGGATAAGTCCCAAGAGGATGGAGCCAGGCTCTGTTTGGTGATGCCCAACGACAGGACAAGGGGTAATGAGTGGAAGTTGAGGCATAGGAAGTTTCTTGGAAACATAAGGAGGATTTTTTTCCATGTGAGGATGACAGAACACTGGAAGAGGCTGCCCAGGGGGGTTGTGGAGTCTCCCTCTCTGGAGATACTCAAAACCTACCTGGCTGCTTTCCTGTGTAGTCTGCTCTAGGTGATCCTGCTCTGGCAGAAGGGTTGGATTGGACGATCTTTTGAGGTACCTTCCAGCCCCTAATATTCTGTGATTCTGTGAAAATTAGTGATTAGTTTGTACATAATTTGGAGAACTGTGTCTTTATAATGCCTGCCACCTCTGAACAATGATAAATAAAATTTAAAAGGGAAAAAATTTAAAATCCAGAATATTAAGTTTTGGGTTTTTTTCAGACTCTGTCTTTAAAAGATTGACAATTTCTGTGATGCAATATGTATTGTATTCCAACATGTTGACACATGTTGGCAAATATGATTGACAGTATTCCCCCTCCCTCCACCATATAACAGAGTATTTTTAGAAAGTGGAAATGGAATATAAGGGAACAACAGCCAGAAAACTTTTAGCATTGTGCCAGACTTTGTACAGCCTGTAAGTTTTGTCTTGAACAGAAAAGCCAAGGGGCAAAGGGGCTGCTGTCAACTTGCAGGCTTCGTTCAAATCCTAAATCAGCTTCTGTGACAGGAATGGATTCTGAGATACCAGAGCAAATTCATTCCTGGCAAAGTTTCAGAGAACAGCCTCGGGGCACCATGGATGATTCATTCCTGCACCCGAACTGTGAATAAGGACACATGAAAGCTATTCAGGGACTTCTGGGAGTAGGACAATGTCATTCTGTCTTCAGTTCAGGTCTGGAGTGAAACTGACTGACTGTCCAAAATCCATTCACTCTCCAGAGTTCACTAAGTCCAAGCTGGATAGTATTTATAACTCCCAGGTTTCTCAAGTGTGCCCCTGCAGCATAGCACAGAGGATTTGTCCTGAAGGTTCTTGGGGTGAGAGGCCAGTGGAGCCAGTTCCTGACTGCTTTGGGCCAGAATCATCCAGCACAGAAATGCTACAGCTGAAGTCAGCCTAGCTTCTGAAAGCGAGAAATTATCCTGTGTTCATGGACCATCAGTCTCATGAATCTGTTTCTCCTTAGCACTAAACTAAAAAATTCCTCAATTCTTAGACAATAATTCTTAGACAGTTTTTCTGCGTGTGTTAGGCAATTAGTAAGGCCTTTCCCTTTAACATAGTTCATAAGACCTACTCAAAAGTATTTCAAGTCCTACATGGCTGCTGCTTCAAATGTGTGCAGGTAGTTTTCCATTGAAATAGCTTACAACTGGAAACCAGAATGAAACCTGCTTGTTAATGTTAGGCAGTGTTTCTGTGGTTGTTGTCTGGATGCTCTGTGATGTCTTTTAATCCAAATTCAAGTTAGATTTTAACTTGAGTTTAGAATAAAAAACCTCTTGCTGAACGTAGAAAATGATGGTTTACACTTTCCACTGCCATTTAGTAAAAGTTGTTTTTCAACATTTCTGTAGGATCTCACGAGGTATTGGAAGGCAGCTGTGAGGTCCCCCCAGAGTCTTCTCTTATTCAGGCTGAATAGTCCTCAGGGAACTGCTTGAAAGAGTCCACCACAGAGCCACAAAGCTGCTGAAGGCAGTGGAACATCTCTCTGCTGAGGACAGGCTGAGGGAGCTAGGGCTCTTTAGCTTGGAGCAGAGGAGCCTGAGGGCTGCCCTCATTCATGTTTATAAAGATGTGCAGGGCAGTGTCAGGAGGATGGAGCCAGGCTCTGCTCAGTGAGGTTTAATGACAGAAGGGGCAATGGGGGCGAGCTGGAGCAGAGGAGGTTCCACAGGAACAAAAGGAAAAAAATTCTTCACTGTGAGGATACCAGAGCCCTGAAACAGGCTGCCCAGAGAGTTGTTCGAGTCTTCTTCTGTGGAGATAATTTAAAACCTGCCTGGACGCGTTCCCCTGTGACCTGCTCTAGGTGATCCTGCTCTGGCAAGGGGATTAGACTGGATGCTCTTTGGAGGTCCCTTCCAACCCCTAACACTCTGTGATTCTGTGAGAAGTGTTTTAATAGATTTGTCATACACATTTTCTGTATGAGCTATATAGTGCATGTTCACAATGCTGGTCCACTTGTTTGCATGCTTATGTAAATACTTGTGTGGACTACAAGTTCACTGTGGTGATGTTTATCATCTCTGGGAAACAGATCAGATCTATCATATTGCTATACAGAATAATGTCAAATTATGATATGTTTATACCATCAGCCATGAGGTTGGGCTGGTACTTGCATGTGGCATTGTTGTGCATTGGCAGTCAGCCCTAACTGGTGGGTGGGACAAGGGAGAAGACTTTCTCAGCTTTTGAGAATTTTGCATAGTCTTGAGACATCCAAGCCAGCATGTTCTTGTTGCCTCCTGAATGTGTCCCAGGTCTTGCTTAGGTCTACACAGATTTTTTCTAAGGATATCACTGTCGTGGTAGGCCTAAGGAGGCCAAACTTGGCTTATACATGTCCTGGCTTGCCTGGNTGTGAGTAAATACTTAAAGCCTCTTGTAATCACTAATTGATAACTACCATAAGCAGAAAGGAGCTTCCTGCATCCATCTAGTGGCTAAGAAGGATAATTAACTGCAAGGGGTGTCGTGACTGCACAAACCCTTCTCTTTCAGTAAAAATGTTTGTGTTTGCTGGTTACCTCTTAAAGTGTTCCAGTTTTGCTTGTTCCCTGTGTGTATAAACTTCCAAACCATGTGTTTTGAACCTTGTAAATAAGTTTTCTGGTGAGATTTAATGTTAATAAACAATTTTCACAGTTATTAACAATCTCTGCCTGGACATCAAAATTAATATCGATTATTAATTTTGCATCATTCGTAACAACCACCCAGAGATCTGACATGAGGCTGGATAGTTATGAGTGGCAGGGTATGTGGGAAAGCATGAGCAAGTGCCTAGGACAGTGGTCACCTCCAGTGTTTTGGGATTTCACCCCTGAACAAGTGCCAAATCCTGAATAAATGGTAAAATACTCGGGAGAAGTATGCTGGCATTCCCAAGAGACCCAAATCACTGCAATGTGCTCAATCCCGCTGAGTCCTTCTCAACGCTGTTCAGTGCTCTCAAGTTGAAGGGAATATCTCTAGGCCTACAGGCAAACTGGTAGACACTGTGGATACTCACACCTTGGCAGCAGGTGCTGCAGCTGCACCAGAGAACTAACCTGTGCTGGTAGCAGTCGCTCCTATACAGAAAAAGACATATAGGAAAAAATAAGTTTGTTTTGCAAGGGGTGAGTCCCAAGGAGACTAATTTCATATTGTATTTCTTCAGTGTCATTGTTGTTCCTGTTGTTTCTTCTCTCTTTATGTTATTCTATTAAACTCTCTTTATCTCGACCTATGGGGTTTTGTCTTTTTTCTCGCAATTTCTTTTCCCCATCCCACTGGGGTTGGAAATTGGGGTGGGGGCCAGTTGTGTGAATATCTGCGTGAGGTTGAGTGCCAGCTGGATCTAACCCATGACACCCTCCTTTATGCTGTGCAAGAAAAGTTCTAATCACACACTGGACTGCTGCTTCAGGTATTATTCTCTCCTGTTCCCTGTGTGGCCTTCTGCCCGATGCATTTCACACTGTTCAGAATTAGTAATCCACTTCTGGGTTTCAAGGGAAGCATCCCTGAAATCAAATACACAAAAGATTCACAAAGACTTAACAAATTTCTTGTTATAAGTCACTCTTGGAAGAGGAAAAGCTGAAGCAGAAAGAGCTTAAGGTCAAGCATTTCCATTAGTACACTGTGTTTAACAAGAGTTCTTTAGTACTTGACTCATAGCATTAATGGATAGTCCTCAATAACAAAGTGCAAGTTCAAAGTCACAGCTTCCATTGGTTTAACTTACATTTCATTAAGTCTTCAGAATGCACCTCAACGAGACATTGGTCTAGCTGGAGAGGGAGAAGAGCAACGCACCTACATCATTGCAACCCTGTGTGACGCACAGCAGTAGGACTAGGGCTGGTACTGTTAGTCAGGGAGATTGTAGACCTATCAGTCTGCTCCCCACAGAATCTCTGTCTGTTTAGCAGTCAAGCAATTCAAAATCAGTAGGTGTCCTTGAAACTTGAGGTGTCCTGAGGTGCTTGAACATCTCCAGAGAAGAGCACCAAGGCTGGTGAGGGGGCTGGAGCACAGCCCTGTGAGGAGAGGCTGAGGCAGCTGGGGGTGTGCAGCCTGCAGAAGAGGAGGCTCAGGGCAGACATTATTGCTCTCTACAACTACCTGAATGGAGGCTGTAGCCAGGTGGGGTTGGTCTCTTCTGCCAGGCAACCAGTGACAGAACAAGAGGACACAGCCTGAGTCTGTGCCAGGGCAGGTTTAGGTTGGATGTTAGGAAGAAGTTCTTCACAGCAGGAGGGATTGGCATTGGAATGGGCTGTTTGGGGAGGTAGTGGAGTCACCATCCCCGGAGGTTTTTAAGAGGAGACTGGATGAGGCACTAAGTGCCATGGTTTAGTTGATTAGAAGGTGTTAGGTGATAGGTTGGACTCAATGATCTTGAAGGTCTTTTCCAACCTGGTTAATTCTATGATTCTGTGAAACTTCCATTTCATCACCATGTCAGAACCTCAGATTTGCTTATCTTTCAGTCAGCTACTGAAACCCTTTAGTTATGGTGAGCTCTCCAAGGTTTTTATGGGTAAAAAACATCCCAAACCTAATCAAATGAAAAACTCAAAAGCAACCCCATCAAACCTCTAGTTATTTTAGGATTAAATATTACAATGCAGATTTTTGAGAATGAAATAGAAATACAAACATATTTTTACAATTTAAAAGCCATCTTGTTTTATTCACTGTGTCCCTGAAGACAGGTCCTGGCTTGCTGTCAGTCAGCCATGCAGTAAATGACACAGTCCTTGCTGATACCTAGATGCTTTCTTTTTCCATTGTCTTGGAGACACATCACTTCATTCCCTGATATTCACAGTGATTTGTGCTCCCAGTTTCTTGCTGACATTGCCTTTCTTTTTTATTCTGTTCTTCTCTGCAGTCCCTGAGAAAATTTTATCCTCGTCCATGATCCATGAAGCAGCTTCTTATCTTCCTGAAGGGCTGACCTGACCTTCTCATTCTATGATAGGGAAGATAACATGCAAGTTAGAAGCAAACAAATCACAGCTTTATCTTCACAGACTTGTAGAAATTTCTGGGAATAATCTGTGTTACAACCCAAAATTTTGTTTCTCTTATTTTCCTAAGTTTTCTTGTTTGGGTCACAAATGGTCTTTTTAATTTGTTTTATTGTTGGTCTCTAATATATAATTCCTATTCCTCATGGGAAAATGTTTCTTTAGCAGCAGGAATTGCATGGTGACAAGTGGACAGTCCTACATCTGACCCTGGATCTGGTATTCCACAGGGAAGTTAGGAGGCAGGTGAACATCTTTTAAGTATAAATGAGGAGAAACAAAGTTCTGTGATGTGCTTTCACATTGACATCTGTATGGGTCATTGAAGTTGAAATACTTATATCCCTCATTTAAACCAACAGAAGATTTAAGCTTATCAAAGCTTATGAAGGTAAAGGAATCATTAACACATTTTCATCCTCTGCATGGACAAGCCATAGAGGAGATAAGCAATTTTGCTAGTGGTTTTTATGGCTATCTTCCCACAGAAGGAAAGAACAATGAGATTATGAAGGTCAGTGCTCTGTTTAAAGCTCCAGAAAAGGTGGTGCTGCAACACCACAGGCAATTACAACATTATAGCCCATCTTTGTGTTCCAGTATCTCTAGCCTAATGTCTGTTTCCCAGTTTTCCATCTTTTCCTCTCACTGTTTCATGTACTAGTCATATTGTATTGTGCAAAATGTTTATTCCCAGCTCCTTGGGCTTGTCCTTTAATTTTTAACATACATTTCTTGATTCTCTCCTAGGTTTTCCTTGTAGTCCTAGATTACTTTGGCCACTGCCAGTCTGATTTTCTTTTTCTAGACATTTCTAGCCCTGCTCACATTCCCTGTTTACCCTCTCCCTGCCTTCTAGCCTAGTCAGTTCTAGCACCTGAAAAGAGCTGAATTGTTTTGTTTGGAATTTTCCAGAGGAATTCAGCCTGCGGCAGCTATGAAACATATGGAACTTCAGCCTAAATGGTTAAAGTCTGGCAAAGTTCTCTGCAACTTAAAAGAAAGTCTTGAATAATAAGCAGCTCTAGTAGCCAAATCTGTACAAATCCTAATCTGGCTGCCTTTGAAGTCAACGGTAAAAGTCTCAATGGGCTCATTAATGTTAAAACTTTGTAATACGGTAAGCAAGTAAACACATGCTGAAAGTGCTTTGTGGATTGGACAGTAATTAAAAATGAGAACGTACCTTTGTGTTTACTACCTTCACTTCCATTTTATGAATGCATCCTATCCAATGAAATCTGTGAAACTTCTCTTTAAAATTTCTCCTTGAATAATGTGGCCACACGTGTTGGACTTCCAAACCTATGGAAAGAGAAGAAAATTGATAAAGTGATGTTTCTGCATATGACACTCTAAATGGCTTTCCACTGCACTTTAAAAAGCACTGTTCTTTGTTGTGGCTGTACTCAGAAGCAGCATTTCAGTTTGTAAGTGTTTTGTTCCAAGCAGGATGGGAGAGAGGAACAAGGTCTTTTACCTTTGTTTTCTTTTGTTACTCCAAAGAACATAGAAGTTTCTTTCATGCTTTTCCTATGCAATACAATGCCTTTGAAATGCTCATACAGGACAGGCTACACTCTACAGAATTACAGAATCATTGAGGCTGGAAAAGAACCTTCAAGATGACCAAGCCCAGCCTATGACCTAA
>WBNM01041940.1:0-97795 GCA_013399055.1 Ramphastos sulfuratus
ACCATAGAATGTTTTGGGTTGGATGGGGTCTCTAAAGGTCATTTAGTTCAACTTCCCTGCAGTGAGCAGGGACATCTTCAACTACATCAGGTTCCTCAGTGCCCCATCCAGTCTGACCTGGAATGGTTCCAGGAGCACCTATCAGCTCTCAGGGCAACCTGTTTCACCATCCTCATGGCAAAAGAAATTTCTTCCTTCTATTTAAAGCTGCCCTCTTCTAGTTTAAAAGCCATTGCTCCTTGTCTAGTCTACAACAGGCCTTGCTGAAAAGACTGCCCCATCTTTCTGATAGGCCCCTTTAAGTATCAAAAGGCTGCAACAAGATCTTCCCAGAGCCTTCTTTTCTCCAGGATGAACAACCCTAACTCTCCCAGCCTCTCTCATGGGAGAAGTGCTCCAGCTCCCTAGTAATTGTTGTGGCCCTGCTCTGCACTCACATCAGTGGATCTATGTCTTTCCTGTTCTGAGGACTCCAGAGCTGGACCCAGCATCGCTGGCAGGGTCTCAGAGCAGAGGGGCAGAATCACCTGCCTCAATCTGCTGGCCATAGAACTTTCAACATGGAAGCAACTGCAGTCACCACAAGTGGTGTCCCAAAGAAAAGCAGAGAAGAAAACGTAAACTTTAGGTACCAAACTTGGAATGATCCACTCTTCAACACTTCTTCTTCCACTCTTCAATAGCTATCAGGAGTGGAAAAAAATAAATCAAACGAACCTCAGTGACTACTGGCATTGGCTTTCCTAACTGAAATAAGCAACAAACATGGTGCATAGAAACAACTGGCCAAGTACAGGCTTGAGAGATGAAGTCTCACTCATCCTTTAGCTGCCTAGCACAGAAAAGACTGGTTGAACAGAAGACTGAGCATCGCTAAAACATACTCAGAAGAGCTAACTCAACATGCTTTTCCTTTTTAAGCAAACACTTAGAGACCAGACCATCCTGGTGAACCAGAACTTCTAAACTAACCAAGTGGGGTCAAGGAACAGTTCTTTGGGAAGAACCAAAAAAGGAAACAAAAGGAGGAAGAGCATTTCCTCTTCGTGGAGCTTTGCTTCAGCCTGCAGAGCTGTAACTGTAGCGATGAGATAAACCTTTCCTTCACAAAATAGGAAATGTCTCTTCCTCACAGCAGAAAAAATGCCCAGCATTTCTTCATCTAGAACTCACAGATGTGTGTTTGAAATTAAAACAGTTCACACATTCACAGCAGACACAGGCTTGATAAACAACTAAGTCCAGGATAAGAGGTTATCTATGAATACAAATGTCCAGCAAGGCACTAAAAATAGCTGACAAGTCTAATACGTTGTGGCACTGCTAAAAGCCACTGGAAGATATTCTAACATATTAGCAGTTCTTAATATATTTAAATGTTAATATGTTAAAATAATATGCTAATGTGTTAAAAGTTTAAGCTGTGATATACATGTTTTATGAAAAGTGTTTAAGCATAACCAGCTCTCCAATAAAGCTGCATAATGACAGGTAAGCTACTTCAAAGCATACTTCAGTTGCATGTATTTTATTATTTAATGTTATGTACATAACTGATACACTACATTCACAATGTTTCATGAATGAGATTAAATATTAAAAGCCTAAGAAAAAAAAAAGGCGTAGTGTTTGGAATTGGAGGAGAGAGATGAACATTACTGCAAAAGCAAGTTTCAATTATATATAATAATTTACATATGTATAAAACTAATATGAGAATAATATTAACATATTATTATATTGCCTTGTATATTATTATAGTATATATATTATGCATTATTATCACAGAATCACATAATTATTGAGGCTGGCATACACCACTGAGATCAAGTCCAGCCTATGACCTAATACCACCACATCTCCTAGACCATGTCACCAAGTGCCACATCTAATCTTTCCTTAAACATCTCCAGGGATGGCAACTCCACCACCTCCCTGGGCAGTCTGTTCCAGTGTCTAATTGCCCTTTCCATCTAATTACCCTTTCCTTTAGCTATAAAATTTAAAATAATAATAATTTACATATTTATTTAAAAAAAATATCATAGCTGCATTTTTTTAATCATTTAAAAATCTCCATCCACTAGTGAGAATAACCACGAACTTTGCTTGGCAAATGCTCATATGCAACTGCCAGTACTTGTTCCAAGAGGTGGAAATATTCTTCTCATTAGAAGGTAAAAGGAAAAAAGAGAAATTGAAGGAAAAAAGATTGTAAATGAGAGCAAGGCAATTCCCAGAACAGGTAACACATTTTGGGGAGCGCTGCAGTAGGCAAGAAATTTGCCAGCCATCCTAACTCAAAGAGCAGGTTTAAAGGCTTTAAATCTTTTAATGTCTGCCCTTCTTTCCTGCTGCCCAAACTAGACACCTTTACTAGCCCTATTGCTCTTATCCATTAAACCAGGGGCTCTGAGATTACAAAGATCAGGAGAAGTTTTGAGTGTGGAGCCCAGGTCCAGGCAAGAAGGACTCCCCGGCTAACTCCAAGAGACGTGACCTTTAGAAAGCAGTTGCAACTTGCCCTCTGCTCCTGGCTGCTTTGACACATTAGCACTCCACGAGGTCTCCAGGCAGTGCTTTCTGAGCAGGGCCCATCCAGGCATGACGTGCACTTTCACACTGCATTAGCATATCCAGAGGAACAACACTGCAGCCTGCAATGGCCTTTTCTTGTAGGACAGACTTGAAGTGTGAAGCAACTTTACTGACATTCTCACTGATATCCAGGAGCTGCTCTGCATAGCCAAAATTCATCAGTATGTAAAACCTAGCACCAGAGAATCATAGATTCACTTAGCTTGAAAAACGTCTTTAGGATCGTCAAGTCCAACTGTTAACCCAGCACTGGCAAGTCCACCACCAAACCATGTCTCTCAGCACCACATCTATAGATCTTCCATATACCTCCAGGGATAATTACTCCATCATTGCCCCGGGCACTCTGTTCCAGAGCTTGGCAACCCTTTCAGGGAAGAAATATTTCCTAATGCCAAATCTAAACCTACCTTGGTGAAAGCTGAGACTTTTCTCTTGTCCTATTGCTTGCAACCTGGGAGATGAGATCAACACCCACCTTGCTACAACCTCATTTCAGGTAGTTGTAGAGAGCAAGCAGATCTCCTCTGAGCCTATTTTTCTCTATGCTAAACAATGCAGATTCCCTCAGCCAGTCTTCACAGGACATTTTCCCTAGACCCTTCCCCAGCTTCATTGCACTTCTTTGGACATGCTCCAGCCTGTCAATGTCTTTCTTGTAGTGAGTGACCCAAAACTAAACACTATATACTGAAGGTACTAATTTGTAAAGCAACTTAACTGTTTGTATTTTAACCTTTGATTAACTCACAGTCTTATATTCTGATGAGTCCACATTCTTAACTTTCTCCCTTTTACCTTGCACATTAATGGGGTCTATATGCCATTTAGGACATGAGTGCTGAAATTCTAAAAATAATGTATTTGATAATGTAAACAGAAACCTTGTTTCTCATATTACATCTGTACTGACCAGAAACAAGCCAGGTGAAGTCAGTCAACACAGGTGTACAAAAGGAGGGAATGTGGTCCAAAGAGTAACATAACCCTTTGCACACAGACACAACCCAGCATGAGAAAGAGCTGATGAGCTGATCTGAGGTTACAGAGAGAGATGGTAGAGCAGGCTGTAATAGATTTTTCCTCCTTAACTGCCAACCAGCTTTGCACTCAGTGTTTCTGTTGGTTACTGAATCCTGGTCACCTGTGCAGGTGATTCCCCCACTGTACTTTCAAGGTTATCTTCCCAACAAGGCAGGAGGGCTCAAATCACAAAATGCAACCTACAGTTACATCAAACAGTTCTGCAGCACAGCAGCTTGAGGTGTAAAACAGACACAGACCCAGCTCATTATTAATTACTGAAAACAACTAACTTCCAAATTTTTGTAATGAAAATTTGTTCTTTCTCTTTCCTTTTTTACTAAATATAGCAAATAAGCAGAAATTTAGGTTATAAGCCACCCTCAAAAGCCCTTGCTCCTTGTCGTGGTAGGCCTAAACAGGCCTCTTGGGCTTGTACATGTCCTGGCTTGTGCAGACATGTTTTTCTGCTGTTTTGGGGAGAGAGCAACCGCGGGAAAGGGGACAAAGGACCTGGCGCCACTAAGTCTGGGGTCCGGGGCCTGTCCATCACCTGTGGTTGCTAGGGGGCACATGATTGCCTTGTGCAGGGCCCGTGATCTGCCCAAAAAAGGATAAAGCAAGCCTATGGCTTCACCCAANAAATTATATATTAATATTTTTATAATATCGTCTCGCAGTACCTAATTACCCCTCCCCGACACTCCTGTGCACTTCTGCAAATGTCCAAGTGGCTTGTCTATTTTCTGAACCACACTGGAGGTCCTCCTGAGGAAAGATGAAACCCATCTCCACTGACACAGTTTTGTCAGCTGCAAGACACAACGTAGCTCACTGCTTTAAAAACGAAGGACAAGAGGGATTCTTTGCCTTTCAAGGATTAAGCTAAGGAATTTGGTCTGGCACTTACAATTCTGAGACCTGCTCTTCCAGACCTGGATGTGACTTTGCCCAGAATCAGCATTACCAGGAACCCAGGAGGTTTGGGGTTTTTTTAAATAGGAGATGCTAAGCAAGCCAGAACAATTTCATTCTACCAACAGAAGCAATCAGACTGAACTGACTACACCCCAAGTGTAACAGTACTTCACAATGGACTCACACTAAGAATTCAGCAATTCAGTTTAATACTTTTTATAACTAAGTCTCCTAGTATAAAACCCAACTTTTATTAAAAGGCATTTCTATCACCATATCATAGCATAATTAATTTTACTCAGTGCTGCAGTCACAAAGAATAATGTTTCTATTGTAAAATCTTGGGTAATGTTACATAGAGAAACAAACTTCAACCTGCAAACATCAATTCCAAAATAAGCACTGCAAGATGATGTTCCACCTTCTCTGTTCTGCATCTTTCTCTTTAGGGTTTAGCATTAAGTGATGAAGAAGTTGACCTCGTCTATAAGACACAGCACTAACACTGATCTGTTGCCTCTCCCAAACATCAAAGAAAGGAGCTGTAGGTCACCGAGCCAAAAAATTACATGTTGAGATGTACATCCAGTAATGTTACCCTTCACTAGCAGATATCCTGTGGGAAAATAACTAACTAAATAAAATGAATACAATTCCAAATGTCAAGCCAAAAGAAAACACTCCGAAAAGAACAAGGTGAACTTCAGTCCCACTCTTCAGGGCAAAAGAGATCTCATTACAACTTTCAACCAACCCTTCTGAGCCTCTGCTTGAGCACAGCGAGAACATGTGGAGAAAATTTATGGTATTTTATCATGGTTGGCTTGGGGGAAGGAAGAGGTTTCCCTGTGAGGTCAGGCACAGGAAATTATTAGCTTTTTTCTTCAGTTCTTCAACACACATTCTCTTCTGCTGCCAACAGTGCAGTCATTCTGCCTACTGAGAGCTGACTAGTCAAAGCAGTACTAAAGTAAAGTTAGCCTGCACTATAAACAGGCACTTCAGTGGAAGAGACACCATTTTTTCCAGGTTTTAATATGACAAAGTCAAATTCTAGACCATATTCGAGCAAAAGGTTTGCATCTGATGAGCTTCAGGCTCCATATATGTGACAAACTGATGCAGTCTAAAGGAAAGCAGGGAGTATTTGTAACTGTACTGTGCCTCCCTGCTACTACTACTAGTCTACTTTCCAGGCTCTTTCTTTAATGGGGAAAAAAAGGGGGAGGGAAGAAAAAGACCAATCAAATAATATTACTCTTCTTATATTCCCCAATGAAATTCAAGGAGAAAGAGACTGCATTGTAAAAATTAATGGTATTTTCTCAAAGCTCTGTCTGCAACGTTCACAGCTCAGCAGTTATTCAACCAGCAGCTCAAGTCAGACCTGAACACAGATACTAAGAACAAGACATCATCAACCTCATGGGAAAACAGGACTGGAAAACATTTTGGGGAATGGTGGTGGAGGGGAAGCTAACTAAAGTGAAAACAGAAAGATCAAACATATGCCACCATCCAGTTCATCCTCTTCTAAGCCCAGCAGGAATTTAAAAGAATTCCTGCATATTGAATTGGACAAAGCTGTGAGCAACTCCGTCCTCGTTTGAAGAGGATTTAGAATAATTGCTGTCAAAAAACTTGATAGCTTGAATGGCTGCAAGCAGAAAATCACAAGTGTCTGGTAGTGGCTGAAACAGGAAAAAGCTGAAAGGCATCATATGACTTGTCAGGTAGCTACAGAGAGCAACAGGAAAAATAGGTGCAAATATTTGTAACTATAATATGCTCACTACAAAAAAGAAATATCTAGGCTTGGAGGCTTCTAACTGTTACAGGATGTATAAATGAGAATATTTATGATATATTAAAACAAGACTTTTTATTATTGCACTGAAGAACAGCAGAGAGTAACAATCAAGGAACAATGAAATAAAACACATTATACTGAGCATCACCTGAACAGTGATGACAAGTAATGAATGAGAACTTTTTAAACACTAAAGGAATAAACCCAAGGCACAAGAGAGTAAAAGAGAAAGCATAGGATTAAAAAACTGAAACGGACATATTTTGATCACCCAATTTTCCCTATTAGTATTTCAGCTATTTAATACACTTAAATTCAGGCAGGAGACAAGCAATTTTCACTGCCTGCCAACTGAGAGCATCATATCTATAAATCCTTTTTTATTAGAATTCTCTTTTAAATATAAATTCCTTGTGATATATTTCCCTTAGTATGTAGTAATACAGCAATGTGCTTCTATACAGTTTGGCTTTGATCTCAAAGTTTGACAGGAATTCTTTAAAGCGCAGTTGTGTTTTAGCACAAACAGCTTTGAAAGGTCCATCAGTTTCTCACAGAATTCCAAGAGATATAAACTTTAGAACTTCTGATTGACAAGACCAAACTTCAGCTGTATTAAAATGCAATCCAAACCTAGCATTTCATATCCCATCGAGAGGGTGGAAACGAAGCAAGACGATCAGAAGCAAGCTTCTGCACGTATGAAAGCCGCCTCAGCAGCACCACCAATCTCCTTAGGTCACCTTACTGTCAAGCAGCTACACCCCCCCTGTAAAACCAAACCCCAGCCAGACTGATCTCATTTTACTACAGCTTTTCAGAGGACAAGATCTTTGGCAGCAGTCTATCAGAGCTCACACAAACACTTTAATTTTTCAAAAGAAAGGGGGAAAAGAAACATTGCTTTTGCAATTAGTAAATAGTTTGGTATAAAATATTCATGTACCAACCAAGGCCTGATTATTCCAGAATTCTTCTTTGTTAGTGCTTTGAAATGTGAAGTTCACTTTGCACCAACTGTGCTTCTTTTAGCTGAAGACTGCTTTAAAAGTCAGCAACTGAAAACTTAAATGAAACTGAACTGCATTTTCAGTGCAGCTCTAGTTTCATCCTCAAAATTATTGCTAGCAATTTTAGAACAAATACCTCATGCTAGAACACAAACTCTTCATCTTCTGAGGTTATTCCTCAGTGTCACCATATTTTATAAACACTGTTAATGCAAAACACTGTCAGTGCCTGGCAGAGGCTGCTGTGATAACCTGGAACACTTCGCCAGCACATGAGAGCTCAGCCAGCCCCTAAGAACTTCCCAGCAGTTGCAGTTTAATAAAACAAGAGTCATGCCCTGATGGTCAAGGCTTGCTTTAAGAAAACAGTAAAACACATGTGCAAGGGTTTCTCTGAGGTTTGGGTTAAGGAAAAAATATAAAAGGAAAAAAAAAAAAATGAGAGAGAGAAAATAGAAAAGCAAACAAATCAAAAGCACAGCTAAAAACTAGAAAGCTGGCACCAGAATGAGTTTTCAGATCAGAAGTGTAGAATTAAAGCAAGAGCATTCAAATGTACCTACCTACATCTCAAAGAACCTCCTCAGAACCATGAAACTTCTATCAAGTGATAATTTGTTGAGGGTGCTCTAGCACTGCAATTTGTATTTAATTACAGCTCCACAGCTATTCCTTATTTAAGCTATAATGCTCTCCAGGCAGAATGCATCTCAGGTGGTTTATTGCATACCAAGGGGATGAAAGCCATGCTTCTTCAATCATCAGAAGAGCAGCAAAATATCCTGGGCATTCACTGCTACATTAATGAAAAAGCATTTTTGACTATTACTTTCACATACTTTGACTGAAATTCATACATCAACATGAAATCAATGAAGACTTCATCAAAAGTTTCATTTGCATCTAGAGCCTAAGTCTGCAATAATGATTTAATATCACTGAAAATGTAATCAATTTCATAGGTGATAAACAAGGGGGCAAAGGTAGTATTACCATAAAGGCACAGCATGTGCCATATGCAATCCTTTGAGATTCTTTAGACCCTGCTCTACTAGACACCTAGGGTCTACCTAATCAAATTACTTTAGACAACAGCCATAATTGGATGCCCCAGGAACAAATTAAGACACATCAGTCTGTGCATGGATAAAAAACATATCCCACTTTTTCACTGACCAGTGCCTTAGAGAAATGAAAATGCTCCCAATGAAAATGCTATTTTTATGATATTTGTATTATTGTTAATATTTCCTAGTCCAATGAAGTGTGATCTCTGTTGGTGAGGACATAACCCACAGGTGAACATGTACTAGCTGGGGAAAATACTCGCTGTTCACATGAATCCATTCACCTGATGAGTTACCCAAAATTAAAACAGCTTTTAACAATGATGAAAACTTCCAAGCTCAGGAAAAACCCTCACATAGCATTTTACAATTCCACAAAACTCCAGTTTCTTCCACATAATGAAGAATGTCAATGAGCATGCACCAAACATAGCACAAAAACAACTCTGTGAAGTCCAGTTTAGAAAGTGAAACACACCTCCAGTATCTTAATGTCCACAAATATCTGAGGTGCCAGGTTCTTTTCGGTGGTGCCCAGTAAGAGCACAAGGAACAATAGATACAAGCTAGAACACAGAAGTTCCACCTCAACACAAGAAGAAACTTCTTTCCTGGGAGGGTGATGGGGCACTGGAATAGGCTGCCCAGAGAGGCTGTGGAATCTCCTTCTGGAGACTTTCAAAACCTGCCTGGATGTGTTCCTGTGTGGCCTGCCCAAGGGGATTCTGCTTCAGAAGAGTGGTTGTGGCCAGGAGGAGGTTGCTTTCTTCTCTCAGGTAACCAGCACCAGAACAAGAGGACACAGTCTCAAGCTGCACCAGGGGAAGTTTAGGCTCAAGGTGAGGAGAAAGTTCTTCACTGAGTCATTCACTAATGAATGGGCTGCCCAGAGAGGTGGTGGAGTCACCGTCCCTGGAGGTGTTCAAGGCACGTTTGGACGTGGCACTTGGTGCCATGGTCTAGTCTCAAGGTCTGTGGTAATGGGTTGGACTTGATGATCTTTGAGGTCTCTTCCAACCTTGCTTATACTGTGATACTGTGTGATTAGATGATCTCCAAAGGTCCCTTCCAATCCCTAACATTCTGTGATTCTCTGATTCAGTAAATTGAGATAGAAACAGAAAGTTAAAACCCTACAACAAATGAGGAAAGCATAAGGTATCCTAAAAAAGCAGGAAAAATAATCCCTGCTCCTCAACCACCTTTCCTTGCAAGGCTACATCAATCCTTCCCGCTCTAAATCAAACCTCATTTCAAAGCAAACTGCTCTGTGATTAAGCTGTAGTCAGTCAGGTTGTGCTTTGCTACAGGTAATGCTGTGCTTAAGAAATAACTAATTGCAATCAAAACAGCAGATCTGGTGAATTTTCCTTAGAAAGGAGATCAGCCAAAGTCGCATAACCAAGATAAAACCTAAAACAAGAAGAAGTAACTAGCTCATGAGACGGTAATAAATTCCTAAGAACACACTAAGTGTAGATCCACATCCAGAAGTAGCTAATGGCTACAAGATTTTGTACTGAAGTCCAAACCAGGAGTTCCCTCATCTGTATGCCAAGTTACACAGCAAAACCAGAGAGTCTGGGTTATCTCTAATAAGTATCTGCCATAATGAAAAATGTCTGCTGTCAAAATGCCACAGATGCCACAACAAAGTTGCTGTTCATATGTAGGTAATGAGGATCTGGCCGTGTCAAAACATGGTCCCACCTGTATCCAGAAGCCCTCTTAGCATCCTTAGAGAAGATGCCATCTTGTCTAACATTCAGGCTCTGTGGATGATCCTGGATAGGTTTAGGCCCTACATCAACTCTGTGGCTGAAGGCTGGGGGAGGAGGTCTAAATGAAAGGAAAACAGGAAAGATTTCCTCTTCTTGCATATTTTAATGTTTGGGGTTCCTTAAGCTGAAGTCTTTGTAGGATTTGTCTTCCAAAATTCACACTGTGGAACAAGTTCAAAGGTTTCATGAAAGCCTAGTCCAGGTTGCATGTCCCATCCCTGGAAACATTCCAAGTGAGGTTGGATGAAGCTTTAAGCAACCTGCTCTAATTATAGATGTCCTTGCTCACTGTGCAGGGGTTGGAGTAGATGACCTTTAAAGGCCTCTTCCAACCCAAACCATTCCATGGTCCTATGATTCTACGCTCAACCGCTTACATAAAGACACCCCTTGTGCTGTCACATTCTGGATGTTGGATCTCCTCACGCGTGTGCAAACACGTGTCCTCCTGAATTAGCTTAGACAAAAAGGTAGAACCAGCTTGCTAGAGGGAAAGGAGTCTAAGTGGTGATGACTTTTTCACATTTCAAATGCAAATTATTTATTCAACTACACAATGCCAAGTTATAAAAAAAAAAAGAAAACAAACAAACCACCCTAGCAAACACATTCCCACAGCTAACCCTTTTACAAGCACAGAATACAGCAACTCAATTAAAATGCAACCTAAAAAAATGATATTTTGATACTGCAGGAAAGGAAAATAAAGCACAAACAAGTTTGTTTGCATAATAAAAACAAAAATAGTATTAAAAATAAATCACTTCTTCTAAACTGACCTCTGAATCCTTTTCTTCTCTTTAGACGAGCATTATACAAATGGGTGCACATAATTCTAAACCAGTTATGAAACACTAAAAGCCATTTCCCATCAATAACCCTCTGTAATTTGTAACTACTAAAGACAACGTTTAAAATGCAATGATAACATAGAAATTGTGCTAATCTACATATTTCTAAGCGTTTATATTAAGGTTTAACCTCAAAGTTATGTCAATTGATACAGTAACAATAAACTTGAATATATTTTAATGCTTATTTGGAAAAAAAAAAGGGGGGGGGGGTGCAAAAAAGCTTGACGTCATAGACAGAATTTTGGAAAGGAAATAGAAAGTTTTCTTACGAAGGAGAGAAAATTTGGTGGCAGGACTCTAACCATCCACCTGCAATAAAGAATAGGTAGGACAAGACAGGAGCATGCCAAACTATCACAGCTTATCTCCACTTACCACACAACCACTGTTTTCATTCATAGAATAGTTTGGGTTGGAAGGGACCTTAAAGATCATCTAGTTCCAACCCCCTGCCATTGGTAGGGACACCTTCTACTAGAACAGATTGCTCAAGGCCTCATCCAACCTGGCCTTGAACACCTCCATAGAGGGGACATCCACAACCTCCCTGGGCAACCTGCTCCAGTGTCTCACCACCCTTATTGTATAATTTTTTATAAGCAAGCAAACTGCATTTCCAAAGACTGAACAAAAGAAGACAGAAACTTTACCAGAAGTTCTTAACTGAGCACAAAGGGAGGTAGTCAAGCTTCCTGACATCGTGAATCTTCAGTATTTTGCCTGTTTTTACAGCCACACAGACCAAAATTACTCCTTTCTTTATCAACATTAAAGGAAGTGTTGGAGCTGCTAAGACTTTTATACAAAAAACCCACAAGCCAGTTTCACAGCAGCAGAAATACCAGAAGTATGACTGGCCCCCAGAAACTAAGATGTGAAGTTGACTTTTCAAGCTGATCCTTTATGAAGAGCAAATTCCAGTTCTGCAATCCAGCAGTGAACACAAAACCTCACACCAAATTTAGCAGATAAGCTCTGTAATACAGTTGAACATTTGTCTTCTGCAATCATGACGCCCTGGTGCTGTTAAGATTTACACTAATTAAACTGGAAAAGGTCACACAATTGAAAATGTTCACAATTTGGGCAAGATTCAATGACAAAATCTTTCCCATCTATCACTAATCTTTTATATGCAATAACTGTCACTTTGACAGAGTGTCTCTGTCAGCTCGCAGATGATTATACACAAGATGCTTCAGCCTTTATCCTCTGGAAAAGAGTTCATGAGCTTTGGCTTGCAAAACTGAGCCAGAGCCACAACGTAAAAAGAGGAAGAGGAAGTAAAACCTGGCACTTCTCAGGACTTCTCTGTCATCTGCTCAGGAAACAATTTCTCTGCTGTTTAAGAACTTCAGACTTAAGGATTTCAGTATGGGAATTCCAGACAAAAAACATGTCTATTTTTACAGCTAGGAAGAAGAGGAGACAGGAAAAAAAAAGTCTTGGTTCTAATCCCAATCCTTGAAAATTAGCTGCAGTGTGACCTGGGGCAAGACAGCTTTTATGTCTCTGTTTCCTCAGAGGTTATCCAAGAACACCATTACTCCTCCAATTTTTGAAGCCTTAAGATTCTCTTCAGAAGTCTATTTTAACCTCATCTCATGCCTTGAAAAAAATGGGACCAGAAAGCACTTACTATGTTCTTCAGACTGACGCAAGCCAGCTAAAAAGGCCCTCAGACTAGGTCTGCATTTACCAATAATTGATGAGGGTTTGATCTGTCTTCAGTTCAGAATCTGAAAGGATGCTGAGGCTTAGCCAAATGTTCTGAAGTCTCTCCTCCATCTGAATAATCCTCCAGGCATAACCTAGAAAACAGTTCCCTCTCCAAATCTCATCCAACTTTTCTTATTATATGGAAAACTTTCCTTTTTTATTTTCCTTCCCCCAAAAGGTTTTCTCCCTCTCAGGTATGAAATAGGTGATTTAAAAGAAATAAAAGGATGAGGAGAAAAGGCTCCTACCCTTCACATCACAGTGGACTGCACAGGATCAGAAGGAAAGCTGCATTGCAGCACAATGCTATCAAACCTTTGGTGCCCTTCAAAGGCTGCAGTATTGCCTTCCTGGCACTGGAGGAGGTGAGAGCTTGACAAAAAAAAAAACCTAAATCACACAACCTAACCAGTCTGAGAACAGTGGGCTTAAGAGTAAGCATTCAATCAGCAAAGATGCTGACAGAGCAGATGAAAATAAAATGCTTTCAGACCCTTTCACAACCTATTTCTGGATCAGGTTCTCAGCTTCATCTGGTTTTCTGCCACTTTTGAACTACGCCCTAATGTGCACACAGAGAACCTACAGAAGGTATCAGAGCGAACCCACAACTCCCTATGAACCAAAGCCCACGTGCTGCTGCCTTCAGCCCAGACCCAGAGCACGGTCCCCATGCCAACAAACTTACTTAAAGGACTCTGATTGCTCCACGACATAATGGAGAACACCAGAATCTAGCACCATGAGCAAGGACACCACACCCACAAGTGGAGGAACTAAGAGACCTGTATCAAATACCAGAAATCTCCACTCAACTCACTTCCAAGACATCAAGTGATAGCTTTCGCTCAGCCAAACTCTACAACCAGACCACAGCTACATCCATTTCCCTTGTCATACACAGGTTTCCAGGACATATCCCTCTTTTCTTCTGACCCTCATCTTTTCCTATTAGGACGCTACAGATTGCAAAGGCACAAAGGAAGCAGTTGTGAGCCAAAAGGAATTCTCAGTCTAAAGACAACTAGTAGGAAATGAACTTCAGGACTGCGAGCTAAGAGGAAGTTGGGCAAATTCAGTGTTTGACCATCTTCAGAAAATAGAGCATAAGCCTTCCTGTGGAAAAGCTTCTCCATAGTAACTAAAACAGCACTCTGAGCACTGACCCCCTGTCAAAAATACCCTCGACATAAAAACACAAGTACAAAAGCCTCTCAAAAAACAGAGATTTCAATGACCCAAAAAGAGGACACGAGAGGCTTCACTAAGCACACTCAACTTCAGTGCCACTGCTCTATTTAACTAGCAAGGGAGTGACAGACAGAAATATAAAAATGGATTAAGCAGCTATTCAGTATGCACCAAGTAACATCTGGCAACTAGGAAACTGGCAATAGTGCTTCTTCAACAAGAGGTGGGATCCATACAGCTGACCCTCAGCATTACAGTTATGGATCAGAGCACTGCCCATCCCTTAAGCTTTAGAAACTGGTCTGAAAATTTTCATGCTGAGTCTCTGCCTTAAGTTTTAATTTTGGAAGCACTTTCAGTCAGAACAACTCTGCTGTTTCGTGAAGGAGGACAAAGAAAAATATCTTGTTTGGCCCTTGTTAAAAAGACATTACTTTAAGAAGAGAAGTTTCAAAGCCTGATGCTTCCAATAAAGGGTGTGAGGTAGTTTTGGATAAGGAAAGTAAATTCTGTGACCTACAGGATAGTTTTTGAACACAGCTGATACACCTTTGAAAAGACACACATTGCTCAAGTTCTCTGAAATGTAGCTAGAGATTTGCAGCTGAAGTCTCCAAAGGGTCTGTCCAATGGAGCATCCCTTCCTTCTCACCCCAGGAGGAGGTTTCCACTGAAGAAACAGGCACACCACAGAAAGCAAAGTAGTCCAAGGAAGAAAGGAGAAATCCCAACCATGGCTTCCACCTTCAACACAAAAGAGCATTAGAATGTGTAAATCTGCAAACAGAGATTGTGATTGTCTCTCAAAGAACAGGGGAAAGCAGGAGTGGTGGAGTGTTTCTAATACTAGAGTCCAGAATTCTAATTAAACAATAATTCAAATACTTGAAGGGTGGGAAGATTGCCACACACTTTATCAGGGTCCAAGCCTTCAGTGCATCTCTATCAAGAGCAGTCACATTGCGCTACAAGGATAATTAAGGGACTGGAACATCTCTGGAGCTGTTTAGTCTGGAGAAGAGAAGGCTGAGAGGAGACCTTACCAAAGAAAGAGAAGGCTGAGAGGAGACCTTACCAAAGAAAGAGAAGGCTGAGAGGAGACCTTACCAAAGAAAGAGAAGGCTGAGAGGAGACCTTACCAAAGAAAGAGAAGGCTGAGAGGAGACCTTACCAAAGAAAGAGAAGGCTGAGAGGAGACCTTACCAAAGAAAGAGAAGGCTGAGAGGAGACCTTACCAAAGAAAGAGAAGGCTGAGAGGAGACCTTACCAAAGAAAGAGAAGGCTGAGAGGAGACCTTACCAAAGAAAGAGAAGGCTGAGAGGAGACCTTACCAAAGAAAGAGAAGGCTGAGAGGAGACCTTACCAAAGAAAGAGAAGGCTGAGAGGAGACCTTACCAAAGAAAGAGAAGGCTGAGAGGAGACCTTACCAAAGAAAGAGAAGGCTGAGAGGAGACCTTACCAAAGAAAGAGAAGGCTGAGAGGAGACCTTACCAAAGAAAGAGAAGGCTGAGAGGAGACCTTACCAAAGAAAGAGAAGGCTGAGAGGAGACCTTACCAAAGAAAGAGAAGGCTGAGAGGAGACCTTACCAAAGAAAGAGAAGGCTGAGAGGAGACCTTACCAAAGAAAGAGAAGGCTGAGAGGAGACCTTACCAAAGAAAGAGAAGGCTGAGAGGAGACCTTACCAAAGAAAGAGAAGGCTGAGAGGAGACCTTACCAAAGAAAGAGAAGGCTGAGAGGAGACCTTATCAATGTCTATAAAGCTCTGAGGGTGGCTGTCAGGAGAATGGAGCCAGTCTCTTTCCAGTGATACGATGAGGGGCAATCACAGGAAATCACACTCAATCACAGGAAATGCCATCTCAACATGAGAGAAAACCTCTTCACTGTGATAGAGCACTGGAACAGGCTGCCCAGATAGGTTGTGGAGTCTCCCTCTCTAGAGATCGTCAAAACTTGCCTGGATGCATTTCTGTGTGACCTGCCCTATGTGGCCCTGCTCTTTAAGGGGGGTTGGACTTGATGATCTCTGGAGGTTCCTTCCAATCCCCAGCATTCTATGAGTCCATGAGCATCACTATACATATCCCCCACCAAACCACCCTGAGAGTAAAAGACAAAAGCACCACCATTAAAACACTGCTGCATCCTACAGAAGACAAGAACAGAGTTACTGTCCTTGCCCTCACTCTGAGAGAGTGAGCTTACCACATCTCCAACTTTCACTGTCCTCCCTTGTGTATGAAAAAATGTTACTATCACTTTTTTTATCACAAAACTCACAATGACAGGGACAAAATGGACTATGAACAAGGACACTGCCACAAAGCTGGCACTGCTGAATTGATGTAGTTGCTTTTTGGTTAGTAATTTGTATATTATAGCACTTCTGCCTAGTNACACTCAATCACAGGAAATGCCATCTCAACATGAGAGAAAACCTCTTCACTGTGATAGAGCACTGGAACAGGCTGCCCAGATAGGTTGTGGAGTCTCCCTCTCTAGAGATCGTCAAAACTTGCCTGGATGCATTTCTGTGTGACCTGCCCTATGTGGCCCTGCTCTTTAAGGGGGGTTGGACTTGATGATCTCTGGAGGTTCCTTCCAATCCCCAGCATTCTATGAGTCCATGAGCATCACTATACATATCCCCCACCAAACCACCCTGAGAGTAAAAGACAAAAGCACCACCATTAAAACACTGCTGCATCCTACAGAAGACAAGAACAGAGTTACTGTCCTTGCCCTCACTCTGAGAGAGTGAGCTTACCACATCTCCAACTTTCACTGTCCTCCCTTGTGTATGAAAAAATGTTACTATCACTTTTTTTATCACAAAACTCACAATGACAGGGACAAAATGGACTATGAACAAGGACACTGCCACAAAGCTGGCACTGCTGAATTGATGTAGTTGCTTTTTGGTTAGTAATTTGTATATTATAGCACTTCTGCCTAGTAACACATAGTTGAGATTCCTACATTTTCCATTATGATTGCTTAATAAAGCAGCACAGGTCAATAATAAGATTTTCCTATGGTATTAAAGAGAAATAATCAGATTTTGAAGTAGGGAAAAAAACTCAACTAACACTTCACACTGAAAAATCATATCATCACAGAATGGCTTAGGTTGGAGGAGATCTTAGAGATCATCTACTCCAACTTTCCCACTATGGGCAGGGATGCCTCTCAACAGGACTTGGCTGCTCAAGGCCTCATCTAGCCTGGCTTTGAACATCTCTAAGGGAGGAGGCATCCACAATCTCTTTGGGCAACCAGTCCCAGATCTCACTACCCTCATACTGAAGAACTTCTTCCTAAGATCCAGTCTAAACCTACTCTCTCTCAAGCTTCAAACCATTGCCCCTTATCCTGTCATTAAACACCTTCAGGAAAAGTCCCTGCAGGATCCCTTCAGGTATTGGAAGGCAGCTTTAAGGTGTCCCTTGAGTCTTCTTTTCTCCAGGCTGAAAAACCCTCCCTCAGCTCCCTCACCCTATCCTCAAAGCAGAGATGCTCCAGTCCTTGGATCATCTTAATACCTGCTAGAACTCATTCTGTTTAAGTCAATGCTGCCTCATAATTTAAACTATACTAAAGTAAGAATTAATCTTAATAGATTCATAGAACTCACTGACAGGTAAATTAGATGATCATAAACTGAGTATCTCCTGAATAGTCTCCATTTTTCACCCAAATTATTAGGGGGTAATATGAAGAGGAATTCTTTCAGCTTTTATGAAATCTAGAAAGCCAGAAAAAAACAAAAAAAAAAACCAAACCAAAAAAACGCAAAAAACCAAAAACAACCAAACCACTGCATTTTCCCAACCTCATTAAATGCAGTCTTGAAACAACTGTCCAACCTTCCAAGAATATTACCACATAAAACTTTCCTACTGTTTTTTTCCCTTACTTTCAAGTAAATTTTCAAATGATTGCATTGTAGTTGAAAACATTAGAGAAGCCAGGAAAGCAATGCAATGCAGCACAAAATCATGCAACACCAATTGAAGTGGATAGGATTGTCAATGCATCCATTCTAGGAGAAACAATCTTCCCCACACCAAATACCTACAAAATAAGATCTTGATTAATTTCCCTTCAAAATCCCTGATGGCTTCCTTCTCTGTAAAATGTGAAATAATTACCCTTAACTTCAAAATAGTTTGGTTTTGTGAGCCTGGTTCCAGTTTCAGGGTGGCAACTGTGTGGTAACCGCTTCTCTTTTCTGTTGTTTTCCATTTCTAAACATATGCTTTGATCCCCTTGGTCTTGCTGGTGGAGCAGTCGCCTCACACACACAAGTCTCTCTTTGAAGCCTTCCAGCAGTGCCAAGAAAGAAGCAGGCTGTGGCAGCAGGCTCAGTATTCTGTGGTTATGCAACAGATTAGATCATTATCAACAAAACTGGATGCCTCCAGCAGAGAACAGAACTGGGGAATTCAAGAGCAAGTTTTCCTTCAGTTTTTCAATTAAGGATGGTTGCTTGGACAGTTTGAAAGGTGGAAAAAGGTACCTGGAATTAAGAGCTGGCTGGATCAGAGAAGCTTACTCCTTGGTGGAAAGCTCTGTAATAAATATTACTGTCACATTTGTCATTCGGTTCTGTTCCATCCTTGGCAGGAAAATTTTCCCACTCAAAAGAAATACTTGGCTCAAACTGATGCCAATGATTTAAGAAGTCTGGTACAGTCACTTAGGAATCCAGTGGATGCCACTCCCCACAGATGAGTGCCCACACGCCACCAGGATGCAGAAGAAAGGTCTGGGTTCTCACATAATCCACAGAATCTGTGCATGTTGCCTACAACATATTAATTTGCCTGTAGTCTGTGCATGTGGATATCCTACACATCTGTCACGTTTCTCTCTTCTCTAGCTCTTTCAAAAACTTTTGCATCATCAATTATGTAAACTGGCTTCTAAAGCAGCTTCAGTTCAGGATTTCACATCATTTAAAGGATAAAGTATCTCCTAATCGGTCACTGAGTGGAGATACAGATTCTGAGTCTTCTTACACAGTAGAAAAATACATCATTTCTTAAGGAAATGCCTTCTATGGCTCCATCACTGCACAGCTGCCACATCCATTCGTGTTTCCTTACAGATAATTGAGAAAGAAGTGTTACACTGCATGAAACAAATCCCTTGAGTCAAGTTCTGACAATGAACGTGTAGTGAGAAGGAGAGATTATGTAATAGCAAACAGATTAAACTATTTATTGTTTGCATGCAAGGCTTCACTCACTGAGGCTAACAAACAAGCAAGAGGAGGGCTTGAGGAGCCTAACTAACAGCTTTTATAGTTTCTATAAAAGGCATTAAGAGCATTTAGATCGTGGACATAGGAATGAAATGAGTACAAATCAGTTTTACATAGCAAAAGCTAGATGGTTGCTCTTAGTAAGCAGTGCTTTCATGTGTTAATTCTGGATGATTATTAGACTCTTGTAAGCCTAAAAAGCACAACTGAAGTTAGGCTTTGCTTTGCAAGTCTCCCCAAAATTAGCACTGAAAAAATGTTGTGCATCTGGTTATTTTACCAGATAAATGTAACATTAAAAAGACTCTTACCCAATCAAATAAAGATTATTAAGTGGAGCACAGGCATTTAATTTGTTTACAAATGTGTATTATCATTAGGTTGTGAATGGTTTAAAGAAAATCTGTATTTTGGGCTGTATTTGCAGGAGGTGTTTTCCATACATGAGTTTGTTTGGTTGTTTTTTGGTTTGTTTTTTTTAACTTATACATCTGGAAACCATTAAGGCAGAGAAATTATGAGTTCTTAGGATTCACTTGTTACCATCCTTCTTTGAGAACAACGCTGAAGAATCAGAACTCTACATTCTACTGTCTCTCTTATGCAATCACACAATGATTTATCATATGATGTGATTTTTTTTTAATCAGATGTTTAGCTGGATAGCCTTCATCTCTATCTTTATTCAACAGTCAATATTAATTAAAAACTATAAATGAAAAAAAAAAAACCTGGCATTTCCCCCAAATCATGCCAGAAGAAAAAAAACTCACTGATGAGTCAAGTAAGTCTGTAAATGGGACACAAAGTATGATTCATAAGTCATTGCTTCAGGTTTAATTCTTGAGAGAGAAAAGGCTCCATCAATAACGTAAGACAGAAACTCAAACTTTCACATTCATTACAAATATCTAACATTAAATTAACATCTGAGTCTTTCTGTTTTGTGTGTTCATAGCAGGGGTTTAAAATCATGACCAGTAACCTTCAGCAACTCCTGCAGGCAGTGAAATCTTGCAGAGGACAGTGAGCGTGTCCG
The DNA here is from genome assembly GCA_013399055.1 of Ramphastos sulfuratus. Taxonomy (NCBI): domain Eukaryota; kingdom Metazoa; phylum Chordata; class Aves; order Piciformes; family Ramphastidae; genus Ramphastos; species Ramphastos sulfuratus. Next base: position 20,278 of record WBNM01041940.1, read on the forward strand.
ACCACATTCCTACGCTGTCTTCTACACAGCCGCAGGGTAAGGGCAATGGGACCTTTCTGACCACAACAGAAGAATCCTTAAGGCACAACTCCTTCACTGCCAGCATCTTAGATAACATAAACTTATACAAGCAGCTGAGATTTACCAAATCTGTTTTTTTTTCAAATGTAATGTTTAGGTAAATTAGGCTACAGTACCAAAAAGAAAAGGAACCTCAGCAAAACAACGGCAGAGGAATGAACGGGTTCAAGGCAGATCACCATTTCTCCTTCCAGACAACAGCTCAGATAAACACTACCATGGCAAAACTCGACCTCTGTGCCTTAGATTTTATAGCAAATCAGGTTTTCAACTGCACTCCCTCTCATCTGCCCTTCATACATCTTTCTTTCCAACCCGCACCCAGAAAACAGCAGCTCTGTGAAGCAATTTCAGTTTAACCCAAAGGACATTTATCACAAAGGGATTTTTAATATTTAAAGTGCAATAGAAAAAAAAAAAAAAAAACAAAACAGAATTCTAAATTTATGAAGAAACAAAATATAAAGATCCAGAGGCCTTTATCATTAAGGGGCTAATAAAATAGCAAAAGCATCTAAAAAAGCCAACCCTCGTGACCTTGCTGTTCAGTCACATCCTTCAAGCTGACCACTGAAAGTAGTGCTCCTTTTCCTCACATCTCCTATCACCGGCCAAATGACAGCTCTGACACTGGAAACAAATTAGCAAAATATCTTATTTTCTCTAACCTTGGTGAGGAAAAGTGTGAGAAGCTTTTAAAAATTAAATAGCCATGCTGCTGCTGGACACTTCAATTTCATCACACATCAGAAAACGACCAGCAAGATGAAACTTCCAAATTGCCAGGTGGCTTTCAAAGGGATGCTGCTTCTCCTCCACCCTCAGTTAACAGCCTTTAAAGGAAGATTATCAGAAACTCCAGCAGGTGCCATCTGAAGACAGAGCAAGCAAACATGACCTTGGGTTCTCCCTTAATATTTGGTGGCATTTCTCTCCTTTTTTAGCCCTTTTAAATCATCAAAACATAAAGCACTAACACAGCCCCTTCTGGATGCACATCCACTGACAAAGGGTGATGAAAATTACTTAAATGAGTGTCTTTTGTTTTATGGGCTCATTTGCATTCCCCTCAGGAGTAATTTATTACCGATGTCACTGCTATGAACAAGGAAGTGACATATCGATAACGATCACTTATTAATAAATACTTCACTCGTTCCATGAAGTTAATCTTCAGAGGCACCCAGGAGGCAGGAAATTATCAGCCACTATTTCTCGTGGGGAAGCTGAAGTCACATCATGGACTGTCCTAAACCCAGTGATTCAGGTGTCAAAGCCATAAGAAAGCCTGCCTCCTAATCATACCTCCTGATCATGGAGTTACGCCTGTTTGATAGGAAGAAAATTGCCAGGATGATTCCATCACCTTAACCACAGGGACTTGGACAGGCTTGAGAGGTGGGCCCAAGCAAAATTCATGAAGTTCAACAAGGTCAAGTCCAAGGTCCTACAGCCCAGTCAGGGCAATCCCAAGCACAAATATAGGCAGGGTGAGGAGTGGCTTAAGAGTTGTCTCAAGGAGGATTTGGGGGTATTAGCTGATGAAAAACTCAACATTGGCTGGCAAGGATTGCTGCAGCCCAGAAGGCAGCCATGTGCATCAAAAGCAGTGGGACCAGCAGGATAAGGGAGGTGATTCTGCCCCTCTGCCCTGCTCTCATGAGACCCCACTTGAAGTACTGCATCCAGTTCTGACACTCCCAGCATAACAAGGACATCAGATTGCTGGATTGGGTCTAGAGGAGGGTCTTGAAGATGATGAGAGGGCTGAAATACCGAGAGAGCTGGGGCTGTTGAGCCTGGAAAAGAGAAGACTTTAGGGTGACCTTACAGCAGCCTTCCAGTACCTGAAAAGCATCTACGAGAAAGCCAGAAAGGGACTTTTTACAAGGGCTTTTAGTGAAAGGGAGAAAGTGAATGGATTGAAGATCAAGGAGGGCAGATTTAGACTGGAGATTAGGAAGAAATTCATTACATTGAGAGTGTCGAGACACTGGAACAGGTTGCCCAGGGAGGTTGTGGATGCTCCCTCCCTGGAAGCGTTCAAACCTCGGTTTAATGAGGCCTTGAACAACCTGAGATAGTGGAAGGTGCCACTGCCCATGAAACTAGATGACCTTTAAGATCCCTTCCAACCCAAACCATTCTATGAATCTATGAAATGTGTTTAAAGCTGAAGTGTTTAAAGCTGGAGATAATATTGACATTAAAGGAGGAAACACAACCCTCCTTGATTTATCAACTGGTCATCTTCCAAGGATGCAAGAATGATACCTGTTAGGAAGTTACAGTTGCCTCAACTTAATGTGAAGCTTTATTTGGAATTAATTTGATATGAAACTTGAGAATCTTTTCTCTGTCTAAATTCACAGAATCACAGAATTACTGAGGCTGGAATAGGCCTCTGAGATCATCAAATTTATTGACTTCTCTTTACCTGACTCCTAGTCCTCAGACACTCTGTCTGACTGTGAACTGAATGCTTATGAGCAGATATTGCTACTGGTGTCAAAAAAAGACAAATATTAAGAGGTTTGGGGTTTGTTCTGTGTTTGTTTTTTTTTAAGTTAAGAGAGATGTTTTGCTCCACTAACATATTTACTGCTTGTTTCCTTGCTCTGTTTCTAACAAAATTAATTCACCAATGTCTACATGAAATGCTCTGCTTCCACAATGCCAGTGCAGCAGTTGCCTTCAGAAACATCTTGGAGTACCCAAAAATTGCAGGGGCATTACAGAAGAGGGATTTTATCCATGCTAAAATGCTTATTCCCAGCACATCTGAGCCAGCACAGTAAATGTTCCAAGGCTAACTAGAACACTGACTTGGAGAGCTCCCCTTAAAAACTGCAAGAAAGCGTAAGAATAAATCCCTTAAACTTTCCTCTCTCCACCCAGGAGTTATTAAAACTAGGCTGTAAATCTTGCAAGACGTTAAGGGCTCTGGATTCTTACTTGTCCAGAAAAAAAACCCACAGCATTTACCTTTATTGTATGCAGCAAAGCATTTCTGCTATCACCCAAAATCCAAGAGGTGAGAACTTGAGAAGTAAAAAAAAAAAATAATCAGAACTTTGCTAACTGATCAGGAGCTCTGCACATGCTCTGTTCAAGCATTCAGGGGTTTGGGCAGACCCCTTAGATCTCAACCATCAACTGCCTGCTCACGCTGAACACACTCATGAGGAAATCCTCAGAGCACGGAGGGGCAGTCATGCACTGCAGGAACATCATTAGGAACGTTCCAAAACCTGCTTTGGTGCTGAATAGTTCTTCCCTTTCCTCAAGTTCTGTAAGATTAAAGGAAATTAATGGGACAAATTCTGGCCAGCATGAGCAATGCAATTCTTCTGTATTATCCCACCCAAGAACACCCATTTGTTCATTTCTCAGCTGTCTGAAGACCAGCTTCTACTAGTGCAGCTGGTTCTTCTTACAGGTAAGAGTCATTCCCACTGCCTTCCTAACAACTAGAAGACAACCAACATAACTGCAAGTACTACAGGCCTATATACCACAGCAGACATACAAAACACTGCTCATTTCCAGCTTAAAAGTGAGTAGACGGATCAGTCTTTACAAGGTCTAAGTGTAGCTCTCAGAGCATATTCCTCCACAAGAGCAGTCAGCACAGATGTTATTAAAAGCAGAGAAATAGGGGTTGAAATAGCAGAATCACATAGGCTATGAAAAACATACAAGCTGATGTTAGTCTGAAACAAAAGATTTGTTTCATCGCCTTTCATATAGGCAAAAAAAAAAAAAGGCAACAAGTAACTCATTCCCCAATAAAATTACATCTTGTAAGCCTGAAAGCAGGATTAAACAGCAAATAAAGGACAAACTTTTCATGAAGTCATTCAGATGACTTCTGAATATTCACCTTGTTTTGGGGAGAGACCCACTGAGCACAACTCCTGTGTGCTTTGCGCAAAGGTGGCTAGAGGATCAAGACTCAACTGCTGACCCATTATTTCACTTGTGCTCAGGAACCATTCCAAACCAAACCTGAGAGAGCAATGCTTAATGGAGAAGGACCTGGGAGTTCTGGTGGACAAGTTCATCATGCGCCAGCAATGTGCTCTTGTGGCCTTCATGGGGTACATTGAGAAAAGCATGGCCAGAAGGACAAGAAAGCCTCTCCTCCCTCTCTACTCTGCACTAGTAATGTCACATGTGGAGTACCACATCCAGTTCTGGGCTCTCCAATTCAAGAGACACAGAGAATATCTAGAGAAAATCCAAGGGAGGGCTGTGAAGATGGCAAGGGGACTGGAGCATCTCTCTTACAAAGAAAGGCTGAGAGTTGGAAGAAGACTGAGACGGGATCTTACTAGTGGTTATCAATATGTAAAAGGCAGGAGTCAAAAGGATGGGGCCAGACTTTTCAGTGGTGCCCGGTACAAGGGAAAAGAGGCACAAACTGGAACTCAGGAAGTTTCATTTGAACATGAGGGGAAAAAGTCTTTCCTGTGAGGGTGACAGAGCAGGTGCAGAGGCTGCCCCGAGACATTGTAGACTCTTACTTTCTGGAGAGACTGCAAACATGCTTGGATTCAATCCTGTGCAACATGCTCTGGGTGACTCTGCTTTAGCAGGGGAGGATTGACCATATCATCTCAGAGGTGCCTTCCAGTCCCCACCATTATGTGCTTCTGTAACACAGGAACACATCTTTTCCAAAAGAATCAAAAGCATAACCAATTCTAAGCAATGAAATCTTGCAGTTAACTGATTGTCAAAGGTCACCAAAGTTCAGCTTCAGTTGACCATCAAGATTTCTTATTGCTGCTCTACTAGTCAAGAGTAACAGACAGGTAACCTCAAACTCACTATCACAGAGTTAACGACCTAACCACCTCTTACAGACGTAAGCGCTTCCAGAATGAAAACAAAATCATCTATGTTGTAGACGCTAGTACAAAATAATACAGACATTCCATGCCTTCCTGTTCCAAATGTAACGTTTTTTTCATAGAAGGGCAGGTTCTTGGTATGTGAGAAAGGAGAATGAAAGTGGAGGCCCCTCCTGCTTCCACTGGGCAGCACCATGTGGTATCCAATCCACTGTGCACCATGAGACAGGATCTAACAAATGCATCTCCTGAAAGAGGCATTCTTGAATCTCACATTCACTCCTAAGTCCAGTTAAGATTTAGGACTAGATGATCTCCAGAGGTCACTTCCAACCACTACCGTTTTATAATTCCCCAGTCACAGCAGTCTCTAAACAAAGTATTATTTGATGCTTAGGAGTGTACACAGCATTTTCAGAGGTGGTACAAACACTCAGTGTCACTATCTTTTAAGTTCTTGCTTTAAAAAAAGTTACTACTTAAACTTTTCCATAATGTTTCTCACCATGTAGATATACAACTTCTGTTCTGCCAGTGTCAACAAAGCAGCATTTGAGAGGATGTTCTTCAAAACCAAGCCAACCACCCAAAAAAATACTATTTAGAAGATGCATGTGTCCGTGACGCTTTATTTTCTTTTCATTTATGAGCAGTTCCTGAAACATGAGCAATTCACTATGAGAAAACAAAAGAAAGAAGCTCGAACAATAAGAATTTCATCTACACAAAACTCTCCATGAGGGTCTCCTGAGAATAGGACAACCTAGGTCTTCATGGAACTGACTCAAAAGCACTAGAGCAAGCACAGGCTAGATGGGAAGAGTTAAATAAAGCTGCTAAAATTCAGCAGCATTGCAAGCTATTCCAGACTACGGTTACCATAACCTACACTGGGTGTCCTCTGCATAAGCACCAGTGTGACTTTGTGGACTGCTGAGACTCAGTCTGTTGCAACTGGCATAAGTTGCCACAGGCGAGTAATCACAAGAAACTGACCTTGGCAAAAGCACATTTTACACTTCACTGCTGTTCAACTGTGTTATACTAAAGAGAGAGCAAGTGAGCAGAAGCAGAAGGGGGAGGGAGAGAGAACAAAAGGGGATAGACAGAAAGCATAAAAAGTGAGCGCAGCCATTTTCAGCTTTACCTGCATTTAAGGTTTTAAGAGAGATACATCTCCAGTGTGCATCGCAACCTACAGATGGCTACATCCACTCCCTGTGGTATCATCTTTAAACCAGTGGGGCCTGGGGATTTTAAGAGGGCAAAGACAGGAGATTAAGTATGAAATTTGGAATTAATACCTAAAATAACCCTCCCACAACAAGGTGGAAGAAAAATCCATAGAAGGCAATTACAACGTCCCACTTCTTCCTACCACTGGATTACTGAAGGGTAAGAATTTTCAAACTGTCCTTTCCTCCTGTTGAGCTACACCTCCTGAGAGCACATTTTAGAATCAGCTGCAATAAGGACAGACTAAATGTGTTCCATGAGGCGTGCAGCAAGACGTCTCAGCCCTGATTTCCAAAGTTTCTGTTCAACCTGAACTTCAGAAGCTCTCTCAAGAGCCCGTCAGCAATTTGTAGGAACCAGTATGGCAGAATTCCCACTACTGCACACACAGTTGTGCCTGTCCTTTCTTAACCGTCTGTGATCTCCATGGGTTTGGATCAGTTGCAGCCTGACAAATATTTTTCTTGGTTTCTGCATTAGGTTTTTGGGGTTTGGTTTTGTTGGTTTTTTTTTTTTTTTATTTGATTACCATATCTCCAAAGAAACGGGACCTGGCAGAAGAAGATGGCACAGGATCCCATCATTAGCACTAAGCCACATCCTGCCCAGATTTCACAGCAAGATTAACACAGGGATCTAACCTTGCGGGTATGTTGGGTTTCCAGGACGGTCGGTGGTTGAAGCAAAACATGTACAAGCTTTGTACGAGTTCCAAAACACCCAACCACTCTCCACTTGGGAAATGCACAAGGTATGCAAGTCTAGACAAAATAAGACTACACGCATTTTATATCTCAGTTTCCCTACCACTCTCGGGTCAGCGACCTAAAGATCAGAGCCCTCTAATAAAATCCCTACTAGAAGCAGCTTCTCTTCCAAAACCTGAAGGCTGCTTCTCCCCTGTGTAGACAGCTTCTCTGTTCTTCATCTGGTTCCAAAATTAGCTCCAAAACCCTGCTAAAAAAGCCAGCCTTTGTTCCTCTCAAACATCCAAACCTTTCACATCTCTGCCTTCACGCAGTCTCCATTCCTCTATTACGGCTCCTCTTTCTCCATTTCAGTTCTACCAGTAGGCTGAAGAAAAGTGGGGTTTTTGGACAGAGTTGTGTTACTACCTTGAACCATCCCCTTCTAACAGAAAGCCATCATGGTTTAATGGCCTCCACTGTCACTGGCCAGGGAGACACAAGTCTCAGCCCTGACACCAGATGGCTGATTCACATAGGATGACGTTCAGCGATTCAACAATGATATGATCACGCTTAGCCTATGAATTATAAAAGCGGCAATTCCATGAAGCATGACTTAAAATTCCAAGGGACCAAAGTATTTCAGAGTTTGAACTTCAGATCTGGGTCAAAAAGGTGTCAGCTGTGGATCTGCAGAATTTTAATCATCTTTCCAGATTGTAGCTTTCTTTCTCACAAATAAATGATGTTCGGAGGGCCCACAGGCATGAGTCGTGGCATGCAAGGCACAGCTCTGTTTTGGTGGATGGGCCACCAAAACACTCACTCCTCCTGTGCAGTGCAAAAGACACTCTTGCAGGGTCTAGGCAGAGAGTAAACTGATGCCTGACATATTTTGCTGACTCTGCACTTGGGCAGAAAAAGTAAATATTCTCTTTTTTTTTTTTTTTTGTCAACTAAGTGCTATAATAATTAGCCATAGTAGACCTTAAAAAATTAAGTAATTCAGGAAGAGTGAGCTAGTTGTGCAGTAACCACTTGTAGGTATGCTGATGATATGGTCACCACTTCTCACTGTGGAGCACAGCAAACGAAAGCAAAAGGTGCCAAGGAAATAAGCACCTGAAAGGAAGAGTGAATGTTTATTTTGACTAGCCCAAAAGTAAACATCTATTACACAAGAGCACCCTCAGCTGAAAGCAAGGATTTGACATCTCTTGCATAGCCTAAACAAAATGTTACTGACTTACTGTCTCTCTTAGTGGTTTTCTCTGTGTTCCTCAGGCTGCACTATAGTTTAAAACTAAGTGTCACTCAATGCTGAATGAGCTTTGTTACTTTGTAGCTCAGCAGCCAGCATCTCATTTTCAAGTGATTTTTCTCATTAGGCAGAAGCATTAACTGTGTCTGATACATCCAGGCAAATAATTACTGACATGCTGGCTACTCTGGACATCTCACTTCTCTCCCTCTTCCTCTCCTAACTCTTCCACCTAAGAGAATTCCTGGAAACCAATCTATTGCCACAAATAATACTAGGGCATAAATTAGTAGTAACACTGAGCTATAGCTATGTATATAGATAGATAACTTACACAGATACATCAACACATACTTAAATAGAATTGCTATCAAACATGCATCAAACAGGAGTGTGCTGTTGTGGTTTGTCATATGGTATGGCTGAAATGGTACTGGCATTAGATTAATTTGACCAAAGTATTCCTCTGCTGGCAAAAGATTTGTTTGTTTGAATTACATTTACCTTTCTGGAAGTTTCAGAAAGAGATCTTGTCTAGTTTCAACATCCAACACAACGTAATGAGATCCTTGACGTCCAGAGAGTCAGGAGAGTCTTCCTTTTCCTTCTGGTTGTGAATATCGAGTGTGGTCTACAAGAAAAAGAAAGCAGAGGGGAAAAATAAAGTTCAGCAAGAAAATATTGTGTCAGCATTTTGAAAATCCTTACAGAACACAGCGATGACCCCAGAAGATCAGTCACTGATTGCTGGGTTTTCAGTAAGAATTCTAAGCAGATTTTCTTTTTCCCTAATATCTCAGCAACTCACATCAGGGGTGTGTTTTTCCCTTGTCAGATATTCTCTGTCTTCACTGTCTTAAAACACAAAGACACCAAAGTGAAATGCCTGATGTTGTCCTACTTCTTTTTTTAAGAAACTCTAATGTACAAGCCGCATTTTCTGCTATAAATTTAAATTTAGCATCAGAATATTTGTAACTTTTTGTTTGAACTCACCTAATGCATTTCCCAAAAGCAAGAACCCCTGAAAGGCAAGTAAAATCACCAAAAAAAAGATCAAATATCCTTTCTCTCTCACTTCTAACAATCAGTTTCAATTAACCAACAGCTAATGGAAAGTAATTAAGCTAAGTACTCAATAGCTTTGTCAAACAAACAGATTTTAGTCTGGAAACAGCTGCAAAAAGTTCAGCAAACTTTATTCTCAGCAGTGTTCTGCTAACTTGGGGATTTTTCACTTTTCCAGGGAGCATCACTTTCTCTGGATAGCACACTGAACGCCTAACTTTGCAGATACTCATTCTGTATAATATCATCATCATCAGATGGCTGAGGTTGGAAGAGACCTCAGACATCATCTACTTCAACCCACAGCAGATGGGCAGGGACACCTCTCAGTGTCCCTCTCAATTACATCTGGTTGCTCAAGGCCTCATTCAACCTGGCCTTAAACACCCCCCAATGGAGGAGTCATCCACAACCTCTTCGAGCAACCTATTCCAGAGTCTCACAGAACTTCTTCCTAAGATCCAGTCTAAACCTCCTCTCCCTCAGCTTCAGACCATTTCCCCTTGACCTGTTGCTAGAGGTATTTTGCTACAGCTGCTAGAGCTGGGCCCCGCTCCCAGAGCACCCAAAGCCATGGTAGGCTCTGGTTTCAGCTGGATCTTTCTAGTTCTTTCAGCAACAGCAAGCAAACTCACGGAAGCTTTGCCTCATATTTCTCAGGCATGTGTGTGCCTCCCTCTCAGTACCCAGGCCGCCGTGCCAATATGTAGGATTAAACTTTTTCCAAGGTTGAATAAGCCACCATCTGTCTATCTTGTGTGGTGCTGTGCGCCATCCGGGAGACTTGTCCCTTAGAGCATGTTTCTACCATATGTCACTCCTGAGTGATCGGTTATGCCAAGACATTTGGGAAAAAATGACTAAGTCAAGCTGGAAAACCCTTTCCGAATTCCAGAGGAGGTTTGCCAAGCCTGTATTTGCAAATAACTCTGCATCCACCCATTTTAGCATATACTGCATGGAACAATAAATAACCTCTACCCAAGCAGACAAAACAATTCTTTGGATGATCTACCTGCCCCTCCATTGTCCAGAACTGGGGCACGCAGAATCACACACTCAGAATTAACCAGGTTGGAATAGATCTTCAAGATCATCAAGTCCAGCCTATCACCTAACATCATCTAATCAACTCAACCATGGCATCAAGTGCAGTACCACATCCAATCTCTTTTTAAACACTCCCAGGGACGGTGACTCCACCATCTATCTGGGCAGCCCATTCCAATGCCATTCACTCTTGCTGTGAAAAACTTCTTCCTAACATCCAAACTAAACTTCCCCCAGCACAGCTTCAGACTGTGTCCCCTCGTTCTGTCACTGGTTGCCTGAGACCAACCCCACCTGGCCACAACCTCATTTCAGGTAGTTGTAGAGAGCAGTAAGGTCTCCCCTGAGCCTCCTCTTCTCTAGGCTAAACAACCTCAGCTCCCTCAGGTGTTCCTCAGAGGGCTGTGCTCCAGAGCCCTCACTAGCCTTGCTGCCCTTCTCTGGACATGTTCAAGCACCTCAACATCTTTCTTAAACTGAGGGGCCCGGAACTGGACACAGGACTCAAGGTGTGGCCTAACCAGTGCTGAGTACAGGGGCAGAATGACTTCCCTGGTCCTGCTGGCCACACTGTTTCTGATCCAGGCCACTTTTTAATGAGCCAAGAGATTCAGGTATGATGCATCTTCAGGAAAAATATAAGGAACTTTGGCAGTTGAAAGGAAAATCACACATAAAGAAGAGGTTTCAAGAAAGGCTCTACTTGGTATTTTAAAGCCACAATAAATTAGTAATTTCTTTCAAAAGACTCAACTGAAAACACCTAAGGAACTGGAAAACACCTAAGGAACTGACTGCAAGGCTTTTGCCTAGTAGCAGCTGTATCTCAAATGCTCACCTGCACGCAAAGTGATCACCTAAACCAAGTGTTAAACCACTGATATATCACAGTTCATGCAATTAGAATTTGTCTAATAAAGAATATGACTCTATTCTACTTTAGGCTTAAAGAACCATTTTATGTTCCAATTCCTCAATTATTAAATTAAAACCCAAGCCAGCATTGTTCTCACGGCCAGCTCAAGGCTGCTCATTTACATAACTGACTTTCAAGGGCACTTGGCTGTGCAGCAATTAATACCAGCACAGAAACTACCAGACCTGCTACTTAATGTTAAAGAAGACGTTCTTGAGAGCATTAAACGAAGAGAGAAATTAGCAAGTCATGATTACAGCCTCTCAGAGTAAGTTTAACATGAGAAAGAAATCTTCTCCTAAGGGCAACAGTAGAAGCATGAAATATTGGGAGACAATTTCTAGAAATTACTGCATTTAGTGACAGAAGTGAAATGAGGAGCAATACTCAAGTCCAGGAGAGATCATTCACAGGAGTCTGAGGGTCCTTTGTGTTTTGCCTTCAGAGTCTGGCCAATCATTGCAAAAAGGGGGAAGATGTGAAGCAAGATTTCACCATAGCCCATTAGGATTTGGAGAAGGAAGGGCAACAAAAGAGGAAAAACTTCACGTTAGGCAAGGAAAACCTTGCACTGAAAAAAGGTGATTATTAAGGGAACATGAGATAAATTATGCTTCTGAATGGAGGTTTTGGTTTGGTTTTTAATGTGTCTGATCTAAATAGTCTCCCAGTGTCAAAGAATGAAACTTGCAAAGGTGAGGACTGTTTCAGTCAGGCAGCAGTTAACCATTTAAGCCACGAAGCAGTGAAAGCCTCATATTGCAACACTAACTGGTGGAATGGAAACAAGAGAGAAAAGAAAGATAGAACAGCTAGGCAAAACTGGACCACTTGCCTACACAACACACCCAACCATTTTGAAGCCAGCATCACTTCTGAAAGACTCAGCTCCCTCCTGGCCTGCTCAGACAGCCTGAGGTACTCCCACAGCTCAGCCAGGAGAGACTGGAGATGCTGGCCCTACAGCACCAGCTCTCTGCTCACCCTTCTCATCCCAACAGGAAACAGATTAACACCTGTCTGCTCTGACTAAAGTCCCCCTTGCTTCTGCAGGGAAACTTTACTGTGGCCTTTCAGTATTTAAAGGGGCCTATGTGAAAGATGGGGACAGACATTTTAGCAGAGCCTGTTGTGACAAGACAAGAGGTGACATTTTTTACAATGTGGGTGCTGGAACCCTGGCACAGGTTGCCCAGGGAGCTAGTAGAAGCTTCATCCATGGAAATATTCCAGGTCAGGCTGGACAGTTGCAGATCTAGTTGCAGATGTCCCTACTCACTGCAGGGGGTTTGGACTAAGTGACCTTTAAAGGTCCCTTTCAACCCAAAATGTTTTATGATTTTTGCATCCATTTATAGGTCCAAATAATCTCCCCTCTAGAATGAAACATGATTTGGGTGTATCACTGACTCAGAGGGCTGCAAATGGGGACAAAAGGAGGGAAGGGACATCTATCAAAGCTGCCAATTAAGAAAATTCTTATTCTAGATGAGCATTTGCACTGTGAAACTGGTAAACAGCTTCCTCACAGAAGCAGCAGCTAAGCAGATTCTGCACTACTATCTCTTGCTAGAACTACAGCAGAAGCTGTTCTTTCTCCTACAGCACAACTCCAAAGATACCCACTTATTTATAAAGGAAAAACTAGAAAGTAAATACTATAAAAGAGGAAACATTAAAACACAAGGCTGGATTTTTTTTTTCCCTATCCCTTTACATTGACATGAGGAGGCTGAGGATCTGTCACCTGTTTGTTCCACACAGGAGTGGACATACAAGCAGGAACCCTATCCATCTTTAGAGAAATTATGCTTTAGTTTGGTTTAATCACTGTTGAGCCCCTCAGAAATGTTTGGCACACATGAACAGCGTTAACTTGTGTTGCACTTCAAACATGAACCAAGCCTCAGCTTTCACTGTTGTTCTAACCAACTTTTTAGGAAACTCTCCTGTGCTCCAGGCCTTCACAAGCTCAGGATTCCAACACTCACATGCATTCTTCTAGGAATAATTTCACTCTGTGGTATGACTCAATATTTCTGTTAAATGAATGCAAAGCTCAACCGAGACTGGTGACAATAAATATAAGACCAGGATATTTAAAAGGCAGCAACAGTGGAATTTATTTCCAGAGGAAAGCTCATCTTAAGGGGATGACTGTGGATACTGTTTACAGACAACAAAGCCTCTCGGAGCAGAAGGCCAAGGATGAAGAGGTGTTACATTCTCCCAGCCACTCGTCTCTGGGGTTATTTCATATTTTCCCACATCTATTCATTAATGTTCATTTCCCAGCAGAGACTCGGGGCCCTAACTGAGTTTCTTTCACTGACCAAGACATAAGGGAGAAAATCCAGGTTGGTGGGAAGCTACCAAACATCACTAAAAACTGCAAAGCAGCCAGTCCTCTAATATAAAGTCCATTCCACAAGTGCTACAACAGAAAAAGTCTTTCTTGCTCAAAATGTTAATGCAAGGTGAAAACAAATTGCAGTCCCTTTTTATATCAGTAATCATTAATCATAAACTAACTCTACATGCAATGTGAAAGTACCTTGGACTTGAATGAGTTACCTTCGTTAGGGGTGCAAAAAGAGGGATAGGGAGGAAGGTTTGCTTTTTCCAAGCACAGAGATAAAGCAGCTTTCCTCACCTCTCTTTCCTCTTCTTCATTTTCCCCTTCCTCTACACAAAAGCCATGAAAATCTGCCATTGCTTTAGGTCAAAGGAAAAACAGGCCCAGCTGCCGCAAGCCAAACAACATACAGGTTTGCTATCTCCCCTGCTGTTTTGGCTCGAGCTCTTCAGACTGGAAAATTCGGAAGCACGATCTCCCAAGCTCTATAAATGCCAGAACCATCTAAGAGGAAAATAGGACAAGGCCACCCCCAGGCAAGTTTGTACTAAAATCTGCTGGCTGCAAGGCAAAAATACAGTAAACATCGCATAGGGACAGACTGCTCCTTGGAAAATATTCCACAAGAACAATATAGCTTCCAAAGAAAGGCTGTGCTGAGGGGACTTCTGGAAGGGTGGGGAAAAAAAAACAAAAAAAAAAAAAACCAAGCAATGTTTTAAGATCCTTATGAGGAGTCAGAAAGCTAATGGCACACTCAATGACAAAGTGTGTGACAGGCAATATCTTTTTGACATTAATCCAAAGAAGAAATGTGAAAGCGATGTGGAATGCTCCCTACAAAGTGGTAACAAATTTGGTATCCCAGAACAGTTCTGCAACTCACCAAAGAAATTTCGCTTTTGACAATTGATTTTGTGGAATAAACCAGGCAATAGTAAGCAATTAAATCATCAATATCATCAGCTGGTCTCTTCAGGAAAAACAAGTTAAGTGAAATTCTTGCAGCCCTTGAGAGATGAACTTTGTGACTGATTACTGTATGCTTTAACGTGCTCTATACTGACTCAACCTAGAAAAACAAGCCAAAAACAGAAGTTGAAACATCCTTTTTCCTGTGTAGCTCCAATTTGCAGTAGCAAGAAGCTAAACAACATGCTCTCCACCAGATGGCTGAAATAAAAAGAACACTCTTTCTGATTAATTAGGAAACAAATGAATCTGCTGTTAGCACAACAAGTTACCATCAGGAAACCTGGGCTCCCATCAAACTTCGGTAGTCCTGCTTTCCCTGCAACTGTGCTCAGGACCAGCTCAAGATTGGTCTCCCATTTCAGAAACAACATTATACACACAAGTGTATCACACACAAGTATCATACCAGACACTGCCTAACTGAAAAGGCCCTTTTCAGAGATGAGTAATACTGCAGGAGAGAGAAGTTTCCTAAAAGACAAAGCGCCCATCAAAATAGGCATGCATGAAGGTTCTCCTGTGGAGAATCACAGCAGGCAGAGTTGCCAGGTACAACACCACATCCCTCATCAGGGTTCAGTGAGCAATAGAGGCTAATGCATGCACACTTAAGCTCTCCAGCTGCTCCAGGAAACAGAAATCCCCAGACCAGATATAGCACGAGGAGCGAGGATGTCACAGCACAAGCAACATGGCTCCCTGATGAGGCTGCCAAGGATGACTGTGAACATTTCAAGTGAAGGTTTAAAATGCAGCACAGGCACTGGGGATGGAGCAGAGGAAGACAGAGAACCTGCAGAACAGGCACAAAACATAGGCAAATGCATGCACTTAGAACATGAATATAATGAATGGTGCTGCTGAGGTGAGTGACCACCTCTGGAAGAAGGAAACAGCTAGGGAGGTGCATGGGGTTGCCTCTAACAGCTTTCAGTGTTGTCACTATCTCTCTGCTTTCCCTGGAAGAACTAACTGCTCTTTCAGCAACATACAGCAGGAGCACCACAACTGGGAAAGGCACATTCAAGCAGACAGTGCCCTGTTGCTAAGATGAGGATACTGAGGCAGAAAGCTCCCAGCTACTTCACACAAACAACTGCTTTTTACACCAGATCTGGGACTCTATTTCAGTAACAGTCGTTAAAGAAAGGACCACTTCAAAAGCAGCTGGCAATGCACTGAGAAAGAACCTGCCATGTTTTAGGGCTACGTGGGCACACAGCACAAGGGCTAAAGCACAATTCCAACCTGTGTGCCTAAAGAGGCATCATGCCTTAGTAAGAATCTAGACTGCAAACAAACCCACACCACTAGAACTTAAGAGTATTTCTCTTAAACGCACAACTGAAGTTCTCAAATGTGCTGAGAGTTATTTTCTAGGGACAAAGAGAATGGTGAAGACACTAGAAACTAGATACAAGACTGCTTTTTGAAAACCCAAGTAAAGGTGCTAGAGTGTGTCCAAAGAAGGGCAAAGAAGCTGGTGAGGGTTTTAAAGCATGAGTCTTTTGAGAAGTAACTGAGGGAACTTGGGTTGTTCAGCCTGGAGGAAAGGAGACTCAGGGAAGACCTTCTCACTCTCTACAACTCCCTGAAAGAAGGTTGTAGTGAGGCAAGGGTCAGTCTCTTCTCCCAAGGAACAAGTAATAGGCCAAGAGTTGTGCCAGGGGAGGTTTAAGTTGGATATTAAGAACAATTTCTTCACCAAAATGGTTCTCAAGGCCTGAAACAAGTTATTCAGGAAGTGGTAGAGTCACCATCCCTGGAGCTATTTGAAAGGTGTATAGATGTGGTGCCAAGTGACATGATTTAGTGACCTGGCAGCACTTGGTTAGTGGCTGGACTCAATGATCTTAAAGCTCTCTTCCAAACAAAACAATTCTATAATTCTGCTACACCCTCTTATGTAATTGAGAAAGCTTTGAGACCATGAAAGACTTGAAAGAAATAAAAGGCTTCCTCACACATTAAAAAAGGATTTTAACCTTTTCTTTATAGGCTTGTGACAGTTACCTACTGCAGGAGATGTGAGGCTACACAGAACTGCAAAGACCACATAAACACTGATGTTCCAAAGTGCACCCACCCATTACAGCATAGCTACAACTACAACCTTGATGGGATTTTTCTGAGCATATAGTGTCAGAAAGCAGACTCATGTCAACTTCCAGCTAACATGAGAGCCTTTGGTACAGTGCCTCAAGAAGATCTACTCCTCCTCTGTTCACTTATACCCTTACTGGAGTTAATGCCTTCTAGGGCTCATGCTGGAAGAGCCCATGTACAACCAAACCTGTGCACCCTCTCCCATCACTCACAATATTGCAGACCTCAAGAATATCTTCCAATGTCTTTTCTTTTCATGATGAGAGCCCCAGCTTTCTTTGTACACCCACCTGAATTCTGGAAAGATCTGACAATGATCTGTAGGAGTTAAGAGGGAGGAATCCAGTTCCACTTATTTCCATATGTTCCTGCATTAACAGTAGCCGCAGCCCAACCCTTAAATTTATGTTTGAAACCTGCAATGACTCCTCTCATCAAAGTCCTTTCTTAACATCTACCTCAGCAGTATCTCTAACACCCTCAGCTTCTCTGAAATCACCACTTCCAGACTCTTTGCATCTGGCTCAAGCATGGGAATGGTGGCCAGAAGCACTGAAGATCACAGGACACAGGATGTGTGCCAGCATCCTCCATTTAGACTACATCTCACACTCAGTATAGTTTATCAACAAGCTAAAAAGACAAAAAAAAAAAAAAAAAGGCAGCACAAAGGAAAAGCTCAACCAAGTGCAGCTTCATCATTAAACTCTTTATTCAAGCTTTCTTATTGGTTTCATGATACTGGGAAGCAGAAAACTCTGTAAACAGACTTGCTTAGTTTCCATATCTGTTGCCAAATTTCCATCCTGCGGAACCAATTTTAAACAGAAAAAAAAAGTCTCTTTCCATCCTCAGTTCCTTGGTGTCATTCTTAAGGATACAGAGTGGAAATTGAATGGAAATGAACCCATCACAGTGAGGTTCATATCCAAATGTTAACTTGCCTTTTTAATTGAAAAAAAAAAAATAAATCCAGATCACTTCTACTTTCTTGCAGCTAAGGAGAGTTTTTTAAAGTGAAGGTTGCCATTGATGATTTTGTTATAAACTGGAGTTCATTGCTATTTTTATGGAATTTCGTCTCGGCAACTTTTAGCTTGAGCAGTTCTCATGAAAATATTTCCCAAACCATCAACTTGGCTAAGTATTTCCAGTAAAGCAAAATAATCCCTAGCTCCTAAATACAACTCTGCTTCTTTTTTTAACTTTGCTTTATCCTTCAGAAAACTGCTACTGCTTTCAAAATGGAAAAGACAGAAAGGGGAGGAAGGAGATCAAAAAAACCTGAGAACTTCAAGCAGCCTGTAGTATCTCTGGGTTACAGCAGATGTAGAACCGGAGACGAGGTATGGGATACAGTCTTCCACATATACACAAGTATTAATAGCAAAACAAAAATGAACACTGAAATTTGAAATAGTGTAGCACTTGCCTAGCAGAAAGCTCAAATAGATCCAGCCATTCTGAGACCATGCTGATGGCCAGAGCTTCCATTCTGACATAAAGGACATCATGAAGAGGAAAGAAAAATCTGATGGACTTTGTATTATTGCTTTGTTTAGTCCTGCTGGAGAGGGACTGCAAAGGAATCATTTATTATAACCCTGCTCATATCTGTCAGATGTTACACGTTTTATGTAACTATCACACATTTGGCAAACTCTTCCTACCTACCCATATGCCAGGGAAAAGCTCAAACTGGGGAAGAGAAACCTTCCTCCACAAAGTAAATTTCCTCTTTAAGAGGAACTGTGAATTGCATCTAGGGCTCCGAGATCTCTGCGCTCTCATCTCTAGGACTGATCACAGTACCAAAGAATGGTTTGCGTTGGAGGGAACCTTTAGTGGTCATTCTGTCCGACTCACACACAATGAGCAGGGACATCTTCAACTAGTTCAGGTTGCTCAAAGATCTGTCAAGCCTGACCTGGATTTTTTCCAGAGATGGAGCTTCCACCAGCAATCTGGGCGATCTGGGACAGTTTCACCACCCTCAGTGTCAAACATTTCTTCTTTGTATCTAGTCTAAATCTATGCTCTTTGAGTTTGAAACCATTACCTCTTGTCCCGTTGCAACAGGTCGTGCTAAAAACATTGTCCCCATCTTTCTTATAGACCCTTCCTCAAATTATGAAAAGGCCACAATAAGGATTCCTTGAGCCTTCTCTTCTCCAGGCTGAACAAACCCCAGCCCTTGCAGCCTTTCTTCATAGCAGAGGGGTTCCAGCCCCTCTGATCATTGGTGTGGCCTTCCTCTGGACCTGCTCCAAAGGATCCATGTCTTTCCTCTGCTGAAGACTCCAGAGCTGGACACTTCCACACAACCTAGAACTTGCAGATCTGCCTCCCTGGGAAGCAGAACTATCCATCCTGTGCTTTACACACATCAACTGCAACAGCTCATTTCACACAACAGACCACAAATGCAGACAGAGTATGAGCACAGCAAGCCCTAATCCATGCACCTACAATGGCTTTTCCAAAATCTAAGTGCCAGATATGTTTACATGTCTGGACAGTACATTACAGAATAGCCACAGAACCGTAGGGGTTGGAAAGGACCTCTGGAGATAATCTAGTCCACATTCTTTGCTAACTCACTAGTGACCAGGTCCATTATCTAATGCAGAATGAAAGGACATTCACATCCAGGACTCTGCCAGACACTCAGGAGCAGTTAGCTGGGCAGCAGAGCTACTCCCAGAGGCCAACCCATTCAGGGCATACTGCTCTGCAGAACAGGCCACCACCTCTGACCTCAAATTCAAACCTCATTCATCTCATATAAGACGCCAAACCATGCAAGCTCCAAAGGTAGTCTGGGAAGTGGCACTTTCCAGCTTTTGACTGCAGTACATAGGGGAAAATGGCAGCAGCTGTGACAAGTGGGAGCTGCCACCAGAATACCCCAGCAGAGGAATGAGAGGAGTGTATGGAAAAGCACGTAGGAAGCTATGGAGAAACAGAAGAGAGCACAGCAAAGAGCACTTACAGCACGACTTGAGAAAACAAACAGTTGTGAATCTTGTTGAACATGCGGCACAAGCAGCCCTCACAACACAACCTCGCCATCAGACCTCGCATCGTTCAGCGGGCTCAGCTGCCAGACCAAGCAGGAAATGTCCTTTGCTTTCAATACCAGGAGTCAGGGCATGCTGGCAGAGCTGCTGTGGGACTTTTCCACCCGCCCATAGACCAACTGCTTTATCTACCAGGGCTGTCCAGTCAGCCTCTGTCACTTTGTTTTAAAAGCTGCTTCATTACAGCCTCCTGAGCTGCAGGAAAAAAAGTGTCTGTAGAAATTTCTGTTTAAAAGTGGGATACACTTGAGTTCACAAGAACTCAGAGAGTCTGTGATTACAGCAACCATGGCTGGTTTCTGAAAAGGAAGACCAAGAGTCACTGTTCCAAAAGAAAAAAATGAGCTGTCAGTGACTGACAGGGGGAGCTTGCAATAGGATGTTTCTTTGGATGTATAGCAAATAGTGCAAAGCCCATCCATGAAACAAGAACAGAAAAGGGGTTTCAAGCATTAGAAGATACAGCACTTGCTGTTTCTTAATCTAGAAATAAACTCTACAAGGAATTATGATGGGACAAGGGTGGGAAAGACAGTTGGACAGCAGCAGAAACCTGCAGGATACAAGTAATTTGTCCTGACTGAAGGGGTGCCAACTGAAGTCTTATGAAACAAACCCTTATACTGTTCCCTCCCGGTCCACCTCAGCACAGCTGCAGCACTCAATCTGAATCTGATGAGCAAGAGCAAACTTCAGTAAACAGAGCAGGGGGAAAATGCCTTCATTTGCCAAGTAAAAGGGACTGTAACTGCCGACAACCACAAAGTCCTGCCTGAGAAAGTACCAGGGCACTGGACATTAATTTCCAGAAATTAAATGAAATAGGCAAGCTCAGAGGAAGATTTTGGTTTTGCAGTGCCAATTGATGCCCTGCAAGGTAAAAATCACAGAATGGCCTAGATTGGAGGGGACCCTGGAGAACACAGACTCCAACCCACAGCAGATGGGCAGGGACATCTCTCAATTACATTTGGTTGCTCAAGGCCTCATTCAACCTGGCCTTGGAATGCCTACAGGGAGGGGGCATCCACAACCACTATGGGCAACCTATTCCAGAGTCTCAGCATCCTCGTACTGAAGAACTTCTTCCTAAGATCCAGTCTAAACCTAATCTCCTCCTCAGCTTCAAACCTTCCTCCCTAGTCCTTCTGCTAGAGAACTTCATGAAAAGTCCCTCTCCAGCCTTCTTGTAGGCTCTCTTCAGGTAGTGGAAGGCAGCTGAAACGTTCTCCTAGAGCCTTCTCCAGGCTGAAGAACCCCAGCTCCCTCAGCCAATCCTCAGAGCAGAGGTGCTCCAGCTCTTGGATCATCTTTGTGGCCCTCCTTTGGACTCTCTCCAACAGCTCTGTGTCCTTCTTAGGATGGGGACACCAGAACTGGATGCAGTATCTGAGGTGGGGTCTCACAAGAGAACAGCAAGGAATCGCCTCTCTTGATGTGCTGGCCACATGTAGCTCCTGGTTCTGAAGCTCAGCACCCTGTGCCAGGGCCCTAAACACAAATGGTTTCAAACAGCTGATAAATGCCTGCAGAAGTGCAGTGTGCTTTATGAACCCAAAACTCATGGAAATTAAAAGCCACTTCTGGGTGGTTTGTTAATGATACAGAGTGTTTGAGATTTCTTTTGGCCCAGTGGTATACAGACAGGATGCACAGAGTGGGGAGAACACTCCTGCTTCACAAATACACCAATGGATGGAACAGGTAAAATTCTCAGCCTTCCTAAACTTCTCAAGTAAATTACAAATATGATGCACACTTAAAATAGTGCTAAAGCAACAAGTAACTTTGGTGTTGTCTCATAACTGACACAGGCACAACAAACAAAGCTATCAACTCACCCCTGAGTTTCCAACATCCAATTATTTAATCCTTGCTCCAGCAAGCATGAAGAATGTAAATTAAGGTATCCTGACTTAGAAACATACTGAATCTTGTCTCTAGACAGTTTACGATCCTGTTCTCAATTTAGGTTTTAAGTTACTCAATAATTATATAGTCTGAATTTTATTTAAGTCTATACTAGGTTTATGTGGCAAGGTTTTTGCACCAGAAAGGCTACAGCGGTGGTTTCTGGGAGAAGATGCTAGAAGCTTCCTGCCTTTCAGGTGAAGCCAATTCCACACAGCTCCAGGATGGATCCATTGCTGGCCAGAGCTTCGCCCATCAGCAACAGTGGTACAACCTCTGTGATAATGTATTTAAGATGAGGGAAAACGTTGCTGAGCAACTGTAGCTACAAGAAAGGGACAAGAATGTGAGAGAAACAACTCTGCAGACACCAAGGTCAGTGAAGAAGAAGGGTGAGAACGTATTCCAGGCACCTAACAGAGATCACCCTGCAGCCTGCGCTACAGACCATGGTGAGGCAGGCTCTCCCCGTGCTTGCTGGCAGGACTTGTGATCCCACTGGGGATCCACACTGCAGCAGTTCCTTCCTTCCTGAAGGACTGTGCTCCGTGGAAGGAACCTTGCTGAAGAAGCTTTTGAAGAACTGCCCTCCATGGAAAGGACTCATATTGGAGAAGTTCATGAAGGGCTCTCTCCCATGGGAGAGACTCCACACTGGTGCAGGGGAAAGACAGTAAGGAGTTTTCTTCCTGAGAAGGAACGAGCGGAAAGACATTGTGTGATGCACAGACCACAACTCCCATTCCCCATCTCCCTGCACCACTCAGGGGGAGAAGGCAGTGAAAATCAGAAGTGAAGTTGAGCCCAGGTAGGAGACAGGTGGGGGGGGGGGGGGGAAGGTATTTTAAGATTTCGCTTTTATTTTTCTCACTACCATACTCAGATTTGATGAGTAATAAACAAAACTAATTTTTCCAAGTCTGTTTTGTCCATGACACTAATTGATGAGTGATCTTGTCCTTATCCCAGCCCATGAGCCTTTCATTGATCTTCTCTTCCCTGCCTGGCTGGAGAAGGGAGTGACATAGCAGCTTTGGTGAGCACCTTGCATTCAGCCAGGACCAACCCCCCCGCAAAGTCCTACAAGATTTCAGAAACAAAGCCCTCAACTCTACAGATTGAGCTCAGCCCTAATGAGAATTCCATTCTCCTGTGATTTAAGAAGTTTCTCTTCTAAGATTCTTCTTTGTAGGTGTGTAGGAGTCTCTGCTTTGAACCTTCTAAAAGCAAAACAACCTTACATAAAAGAAATCAGACCATCTTCAAGAGCTATGCAACACACTCAGTGAAAGAAAACCTGGTAAGAAATCATTTTACGTGGATATTGTGCAGTTCTACCTAAACACTGTTAAATAAAAAGCCCAAATAAAGAGGTTTAAAACTCAATCAAATGCTTATTTAAATTTAGGAAAACAGATACTTGGCAAACTGTCTGCAAGGACTCCAGATTTTTCCCCATGTGCAGATGTTATGCACATTTTTAACACAACTGCATCTCAGTACATCAAAAAATACTCCCCTTACACTGCATATTACACTTCATATCCTACATTAACTATTCATTTGATACCTGTATATTGCAGTTATTCTGCAGACTGCATCTCATGTTCTACACATCCTGCTACTCTGCTCCTGAAGACCTTTTCCAATAGGGCAGTCTTGGGCATTTCATTAACCACAGAATGGCTTAGGTTGGAAAGGACCTCAAAGATCATCTACCTCAACCTCCCCACCATGGGCAAGGATGCCTCTCAACTGCATTTGGCTGCTCAAGGCCTCATCCAGCCTGGCCTTGAACACCTCCAGGGAGCAGACATCCACGACCTCCCTGGGCAACCTGTTCCTGTGTCTCACCACCCTCACTGAACAAAATTGCTTCCAATTCTGCCCTCTTCAAGCTTCAATCCATTCCCTCTCATCCTATCACTACAAGCCCTTGTTAAAAGTCCCTTCCCAGCTTTCTTGTAGGCCCCTTTCAGGTATTGGAAGGCCACTACGAAGTCTCCCTGGATCCTTCTCTTCTCCAGGTTGAAGCAACAGTGAGCAAACCAACACAAGAGTCACCTGCAGCAGTAAGGGGGGTGACAATCACTAGGAAAACAGTGAAGTAAATCATATGGATGAAAAAAAAAAAAGTAGTTTTATGCATGTGGACTATCTCTTTTTAAGTTGCTTCATCTTAAACACCTTCATCATTAAAGAGTTTTACTTGCGAAACCACCTAAACAGGGAAGGAAAAAGTGATTTACTGGTAACTGTGACTGAATCTTTCAGCTTCTTATAAAAGGCTGAACCACCAATCTTAAAATGACTCCATGTGCTGGAAGATCACAGTTCCACTTGAATCGTTTCAACCTACTAGTAACACTTCCAAACTACTTTCTTTTGTCACAGCATTTTCATCTTTTACTTTTCTGATGTTCACTTAACAACATAGGGGTGCTTTTTTGATGTTCATTTAACAAACAAGTCCAGATAGCTGTTTTCCCTATTCATGTCACTAGGCTTTTGCTAAGTAGCACAGGTAAAATGATTACAATAAAATAGAGTAACATTTGAAAACATAAATTACTACAAAGATTTCAGCATCCTCAGTATATGGAACTGCTTGCAATTTAGTCATCTCTATGCAATACTTAGGACTGATTATGGTACTTAAAAGCATTACTGGTACCAACACAACTCCCAGTGATGAAAACATCTGTGCAAAGAAGAGCCGCGTGAGGAGGAAGGATTAAGAACAGAAGAAATGTGAAACTCCCAAGGAAAAGGGAACAGAGCAGGTTCAAGAAGCTTTGGAAATAGCAAAGGAAGGCAGTGAAGTGAAAATTTATTTTATAAAAACGCAGTCTGTTTGCCCAGACAGTTAAATGGTTTTGTTAATGGATAACACTTCCTTAACATTCAATTTCCACATGGAAACATTAAAAGAAGGCAACAGGGAAAAACCAGCAGGTGACGTATAAAAAACTGCTCAGTCTTCTCTGTCCATAGCCAACTTTTTCTTCTCTGGTCTCCTCTCGGGCATCTACAGAAAAGATATTTAAGATCACTGAGCCTCACTTGAACCTGATGATCTTAAAGATCTTTTCCAACCAAAACAACTTTATGATTTTATGACTCTTTGATTATGATACAGCATCAATGGAGAGAGAAGACTGTAACTAGAAGCTTAACTACAACAGAGTACAGACACTTGCCTTGCATGCACACTGTCGCTGCGAATCAAGCACCAGCTGACAAGCTGAAGCCCTGGCTTACAGTCTCACCATTCAATCACCCATCCAACCTCATCAATTGAGCACAGCAGTAACACGTGTCCCCTCCAGCTTAAATGACAGCAAAACTGTGGGTTGAAATCACAGGTCATCTCCAAACGACACTTGCCATTAAGGATGGGTTTGTTCCAAATCGATTGCTTGTTGAGACTTACTCTAATATGATTAATTCTCTCTGGCCCTTCTAACTCCTGCATTTAACATCGGTTTGAAGAACGTATCAGAATGAGAACTTTGTCATTTCTTAGGAGTAAGTTAATCAAAGATCACATTCTGTGCTTCTGTGCTTCACACCCTCCCTGGAGGTGTTCAAGGCCAGGCCAGACGAGACCTCGAGCGACCTGTTCTAGTGGGAGGTGTCCCTGCCTGTGGCAGGGGGTTGGAACAAGATGATCTTTGAGGTCCCTTCCAACCTTACCATTCAATGATTCTATGATTCTAAAACACGGTCTCCTCATAAGGCAAAGCAAACCCCAAAGACAGAATGCAGACAAGTTGTGTCAGCAGGGAGGGCTTTGGTAGGACTTCCCTGCTGGTGAAGATCCTGCAGTGATTAACTGGAGGTTGATGTGGCAGTACTGCAGGATATTAGCATGGTATGTCTTAAAAAGAAGAAAAATGTGGAAAAAAGGGGGGAAAAAAATTTAAATTAAAAGGTAAAAAGAAAACAAAACAAGCAAACAAACAATAAACACGAAAAAAAAAACCTTCAACCCAATTTATGATATCCTCCTAAGGTTGTAACAGTTCTTAAGTAATTGGATAAAGAAAAAAAGTCAACTTGGAGCTACACATCACACCTAGAAACTTTTTGTCTGGAAGAGTGCTCAGTTAGGAGGATTTTGCATCCAAGGTGACAGACTGGCAGTAATGAAATGTGAACTCTTCAATTTCTCTTCAAAATGATAAGCAACGACACAGGGAGCTTCTCACATTGTCCAGTTCAATTTCCTTCTCACTTAATTATAGATCAGAAGTAATTCCACCACAATTAATTAAGTTACATCAGAGGCTGACAAGGGAAGCAGCAGCCTGTCTGCAGCATGACACAGGGGAAAGACAACTGTTCTCCCACCACAGCCATTCATTTTTAGCCTCACAGAACATTAACCCATTACATTTGCACTAACAACTAACTAACACTCAATCAAAGGGCAACTGAAGCCCTGAAAAATTCAAGTCCTAAAATCCAGTCTTACTTTTTAGGGAAGCACTTTAATGAACGATGTAAAGATGAGCCTCAGAGAAGGGCCCTCAAGCACTGACACAAGAGCCACAAGCAGAGGAGAGGAGGGGCAGCCTGTGAGGACAGGAGAAGGCTGCCTCAGTGCGGTCCCCCTCACCAAGACTCCTGGTTTTGGCAGTGTTTGGCAAACATTCAACACGTGGTGGGCAAAATTAAAACGTCCCTCTTCAGGGGATTTTTATTTGCTGCTTCACAGCTATCAATCTCCTCTTCATGTTTAGTTCTCCCTTTCCATTGCAGAGACAACAAACTGCTCCGAGGAGCTAAGATGGGTTTATGACATCCACCCCAGAGCCCAGCAGCTGCAAGTCCAGCACACTGTATCTCAATGCATGTGTGAGTCTCACACAAAGCATCTAAGACACCACAGAATTGTCAGGGTTGGAAGGGATCTCAAGGATCATGTAGTTCCAATCCCCCTGTCATGAGCAGGGACACTTTCCACTGGATCAGGTTGCCCAGAGCCACATCCAGCCTGGCCTTAAAAACTTCAGATGTAGGTTGAGAGTTCTCTGGATGTGAGTCAACTACAGGTGAAATTCAGCTATAACCAAGTTTCTTGATTTGGAAAGTGAGAATTAAAAATAGCTATGGCACTCTGGGGTGCATCAAGAACAGTGTGAAAAGCAGGTAGAAGAAGGTTCTCCTCACCCTCTACTCTGCCCTGATGGGGCTTCATCTGGAGTAGTGTCCAGTTCTGGGTTTCCCACTTCAAGAAGGACAAGGAACTGCTTGAGAGGGTACAGCAAACAGCTATGAAGATGATTAGGGGACCAGAACCTCTCTTTTATGAAGAAAGGCTGAGGGACTTAGGGCTTTTTAGTATGGATGAGACTGAGGGAGAACCTTATCAATGCCTATAAACATTTAAAGGGTGAATGTCAAGAGAATGGGGTCAGTCTATTTGCAGTGGTGCCCAGCAACAGGACAAGAAGCGATGGACACAGATGTGAACACAGGAACACATGAGGAGGAGCTTCTTTACTTTGAGGGTGGCAGAGCATTGGAACAGGCTGCCCAGAGAGGCGGTGGAGTCTCAATATCCGGCGTCATTCAAAACCCACCTGGACACATTCCTGTGCAACCTGCTCTAGATGAATCTCCTGTGGCAGGGGGGTTGGACTAAATGATCTCCAGAGGTCATTTCCAACCATTATAATTCTGTGAATGAAAATGTAATAGAACTCCTCAGCACCATTTCTCAGTATTTTGTAATAGTATCTACACCAGGTTTTTTGTTCGTAGTTCACCTCTCCTGTGTTCTGGTTTGGTTTCTCCATCCATTTCTCCCACATCCACCTCAGACCTTCATCATTCTCTCAGTCTATCTCTTCCCTGCTCTGCTCTGTTCATTTTCCATTCTCTCTAGTCCTTTACTACAGACAGCAGCTCCATGCTCTCATTCTCCAGATGTTACCACTTCATCTCTGTTTCACCAGCAGCGGAACAAACCTGACTAATTCTTACCCAGTCACTGACAAGCCACTGTGCAGTCTCTCAGAAACGTGATTAAAGACAAAAAGTTGAGCTGCACAAATGTGAAAGAGTCACCTTCACAGGGTGGCGACTGCTGCAAACAGTGTGCCCAGCAGGTGATTATGCTCCTGTACTTAGCTCTGGTGAGGCCACAGCTTGAGTGTTGTGTTGGATTAGACATTAGGAAAACTTTCTTTGCTGCAAGAGTGGTGAGGTGTTGGAACAGCCTGCACAGGGAGGTGTTCAACAGTCATGTTGTCGTGGCACTTCAGCATACGGTTTAGTGGTCATGGTAGTTGGACTTGATGATCTTAAAGGTCTTTTCCAACCTTAATGATTCTATGCCTTTATGAAATGGAAGCTGCAGGATGGGCAGGTGCTTTCCAATCCAAGCAAGGCAGTGCAACTCAAGAGAGGTATAAACATCCACAAGCCACGACCTTGACATGAAACAGTGTTTTAAGTGACTATCCAAAAGGTGTTGGTACTGCAGTATTCCCATTCCCCTTGTCACAACTACAGAAGATGGAGACACATCACTGGCTCTGATCCATCCAACACCACATGGGTCCTCTAGATTATGAGCAATATTTATTGACATTTTGATGGGGCCACCTTTAATAAACACGAGAACAAAGACAAGTTACTTATTAGCCTGTGCGACAGATGGACAGAAGTCTGCTTTAGGCAGCCATTCCAGATCCATTTCCACTTTTTATATGGCAGCATATGTTGTTATTTACTGGGAGTGATCACACAGGTTACTGCCTAACTTTACAGCAACCTGGCTGGGTTTTTTCCTTCCTTGGCCTAAATCTCAAGACAATGAATGTTTCTATATTTAGTCTGATAGCTTAAAGTGAAATAATTCTATGAGCCTGGTCATTTCCTCTGATAAACAACAGAAATCCAGGCATTTATGGATTCTGCAGGTCTTCAAACCCCACTGGCCATCTACAGTTCCCTTGCAAGAACCTGCAGAGTGATTTTGACAGCTTGTATAGAAGGAAGAGGGTTGGAAGCTGTGTACATCATCAGCTACAGCCTAAGTACCTCCATGTAAGCCTGGTCTTGCTGCAGCCAGTGACCAACAGCATGCAGATAGACTCCAACCACAGGGATGTTTTGTCATCTATTTGTAAGTCAGTCATAAAATAACATCATCCACTGCTGTCATAAAATAAGGAAAGTTCTTTTCTCCACAGTTATTCTTCCTATCACCCATCTGCCTACCTCACCCTTTCCTCAGCTCCCTCCCCAGTCCAGGTACCTCCACCAGTGGCTAGCACAATTTAACAACCATTTTTATAATAGCGGTCCCATACTGGGACATTTATAGAGGCTCCTTGTTTCTAAATAGTTTTTTGTCTTCTTATTTTTCTTATAAATTCCTCCTGCTACCTCCTGCAGTTTTTACAGACAGACAGGACTCAGGATCCCTGGAGAAGCATTTTTCCCAAATAAACAAGTGCTCTGTATTCACAAAAAGCTGGGGTAGGCCAAGATCACACAACACATACATATGTGCTCCCAATGTGCTGACAGAGAGATTCAACCTATCAAGAAATCTCATCAGAGCACAGCAGTGCAGAGGGCCACAATCACCTCTCAGTTCGCTGGCCAGACGTTAGAAGTTCCTCTAACTTCTGATGAATGTCTACTTTTACAGCTGTTCAAAGAAAAGG
This sequence comes from Ramphastos sulfuratus, assembly GCA_013399055.1. Classification (NCBI taxonomy): domain Eukaryota; kingdom Metazoa; phylum Chordata; class Aves; order Piciformes; family Ramphastidae; genus Ramphastos; species Ramphastos sulfuratus. The sequence goes on from WBNM01041940.1 coordinate 49,548, forward strand.
GAAAGCAAATGTACAACTCTTCTCTGCTGGTTAAACACAAATTCAAAATTATTCCCTCCCAGAATTTGTCAAGACAGATTCTAAGCACAGCAATCAGAGCTCAAAGCAGGCAGCTGAAGGACAGAGCTCCACCTTCACCTGATAAACTACAAAATTACCAGTGTCCATACTTCAGATAGTCAAAAGCCACAACTGAAATACATCTAACACCTCAAGGTGTAAAACGAGATAGGTGTACATAACATCAGGATTATCCTCCAACTGAAAAGCAACTCAAAACTTCCATCTCCTATCCTCTTAAGAGTCCTGACTATTGGTTCTCTTCTCAACACTGCCACATTTAAGATAGACATTTCAAGAAAATAGGAGGGAAACTGTTATCTTTCTACCATGAATTTAAATGAGAGAGGGCAGCACAGTCTGAACAGCACAGTCCCTAAAGCACCTCCCATCTCTGCAGTTTTATGTAAAATCATCTGCAGTGATCACTTGTATTGCTAAAGATTAGGAAATGGACACCAGTAAGCTTTTGGGCTACTTCTGCAAATGTGCCATTGTTCAGAGGACTCCCTTCCAGCTTCAGCAGAGCACACCACAAACAAAGGAATCAGATTCCATCCAAGGCATGAATCAGTTATTCAAGAGGCCTTGAAAAATGGTAGAGGTTGGAAGTGACCTCTGGAGTTCATCTAGTCCAATCTCCTGCTAAAGCAGGGTCACCCAGAGCAGGTTGCCCAGGACTGCAATGTCCAGGCAGGTTTGGAATCTCTGTCAAGAGATTAACAACCTTTTGGGCAGCCTGTTCCAGTTCTCCATCACCCTCACAGCAAACAAGTTTCTCCTCATGTTCAGATGGAACCTCCCAGGTTTCAGTTTGTGCCCATTGCCCTTGGAACCTCCCAGGTTTCAGTTTGTGCCCATTGCCCTTGCTGGCATCACTGAAAAGAGTCTGGCCCCATCCTCTTGACCCTTTAGATCTTGGTAAGCACTGAAAAAAATCCCCTCTCAGCCTCCTGCAGAAGGCAACAAAATGCAAAGAGGGAGGGACAGCCATGCAGAGCTTCTAGTCTGAGGTGAACACAGCTACAGTGTCAGATCACATCTCAGCCATCTCCACTGTTAGCAGGCAAGTGAATGATGTATTTCTGAGCACAGGACCTCTCTCAGAGCTGATCTTTCACAGCTCCAGCAGAACAGTTTTGTTACCAGCATATGTGATTTTTAAATACAATGTTCCTTCTTTCACAAATAGCCAAAAAAATACATCCCACTGTTAAAATATCTCTTTTAAAACCACAGATGGAACCACGACAAGTGAGCTTGTCCAAACTCATTTACACTCACTCCCACTCCAACAGAGTCCCACAGAGGCACTCACAAAAGTGAGTATCTTCACAGCTGTTGAAGAGTTTTTTCTCTTGACTCCAGAAATGTTCTGGAGGTAAGTCAGACTCTTTCTGGCTTTTTATTATTTACATGTGACTTCTGATACAAACTCTTCATCCTATCTCCTCTAAAGCACCTTATACCCAGAGAAACAACTCAATGCTGAGTCAGAACTGCTGCTCCTCCTCAGAATGAGGATTAGAACTCAAGTTCTGCAGTTTGAGGTCTATTCACCATCTGCTCTGGGAAGAAGTATTAGCACAGCCATCTTCTGAGGGGAAAAATATCACAGAATCATAGAATGGCTTGGGGTGGAAGTGATCTCAAAGACCATCTATCTCCAAACCCCCTGCCATGGACAGTGACACCTTCCACTAAAGCAGGTTGTTCAAAGTCCCATCCAAGCCAGCCTTGAACACCTCCAGGGATGGGGCACTCACAATTCCACTGGGCAACCTCTTGCAGTGCAAAAGAATTTCTTCCTAATCTCTAACCTACACATAGCTTCTTCCAGCATGAAGCCATCACCCCTCATCCAAAAAGCCGGATCAGAAGACAGGAAAAGTCTAATGCTCAACTGGATAAAAGTTTTTCTACTGTTCATATCACTGTGGTATATAAACACTTGCTACTACCAGCCAAGTGTGAATTAATGAAGACTGGGGTAAGTGTCCTTCATCTTAAAAGAACTGGAATGGGCCCACAGGATTCAAGCAAACAAACAAACAAAAAAGTTAAATCATAAAATTTAAAAAATTAAGAAAAAAAACTTTTTTTCCTAGTGTTTCCAACTGTCATATTCCCACTGCCTCTACCCTATTAACTCCCAACCACAAACCAAATCATACTGGAAATTTAAATTTAACATGGTTAGGAGTGTAAGTGGGGGACGAAAAGGAAATGATTAATCTTCTAGTAGAGGATAAAAATCACAATGATCTATTACTTTGCTCTCCAAGTGTAATCCAAGGTTCTTCTCAAGCACACTCAGTAAGTTGGATTGATGTGATGATTCCCAATCTAACTGCAATGCACCTTTGAAATTTTAGCTCACTGGAACGTAAGGAAGAGCCATCACAGTGCAGATAAACAGTTGTCTTTGCAGAAACCAAACTAGCACAAAGACATCAGCATCTAAAAGAGACAGATGAACACTGCTGTAAAGCTGTTGTGCCACAGTGCAGCCTGAGCTCTTTATGCCATACGTCCAAAACACATCTGTCTTGAGATCAGCTCTCAAACTCAAGATTAAGTTTGAATTTTGGAAGAATTATGATATATTTGGACTTCTGGCTTCTTTAGTTGTCTATTATTAGCTGGAGTTTAGTTGTCAAGACAACAGTTTCCACTTGTACAAAATGCTTTAACTGAAAGCAAAACGTCACAGTCAGTATCCAAAGTTCACCAGATAGCTCTTGTCTATAGCTGGGAAATAAGAGAGTCTCCTTAGGAGAGGGTCAGGCTGCCACCAGACACTGGCAATGACACACCTGGAGGCTGAGTATTTCTATTTGCATCCACCTGGCAGGAACAGGAGGATTCAATGGGCACAAGACCTCTACAACCATCTTACACTTGGCTTCTGTGCAGTCCTGTACTGCAACGGCCACTCCAAAGTAGGGTGCGATGCGTGTAACACAACTGATGGATATGTATGCTTCAATAAACAAAGACTGGACTTTACTTATCAGAGATATTTTAGAACATGGCAAAAACACCCCAAAAAAGCATCACAGTGCAATGAATTCTTATTACCAGAGGAATGGAAGTCAAAGGACCACAGCAGTTAAGCACTGAACACATTGTCCCATGTGGCAATGCAGGGGGAAAAAGACCAACACACTCCCAGAAATTAAGTCAAGTCTCACATCATGAGGGAAGGTGAACAGAGAACTTTTTTTGACTATGTGATATGGCAATAAACATAATGAACACGAGTCACACCCAAAAATTCCTAACTCACAAGGCTCCTCCATGTCCAAAGGTCACTGTTGGGCAAGTCTGCCAATTTGCAGGTTAGTTTCTATTTTCCTTATACTTGTATTTTTTCTCTCAAAATAACAATTTTGTATTTAAAAGATAATAAACAGAGTAGATCAACATAATAAAATCACAGAATGGTTTGGGTTGGAAGCAACCTTAAAGATCTAGCTTTAACCTTCCCTGCCATGAGCAGAGGGATCTACCACTAGACCAGGTTGTTCAAAGCCCATCCAGCCTCACCTGCAACACTTTCAGGGAGGGGACATCCACAGCTCTCACTGGTATTCACTGATCACAGGAGAACAGAAAAGAGGGAAAGAAACTCAGGGGTAAAACTGTGCATGCATACTCTAAAGGATTTAGAGTCAGTTATCATTAACCACTTTATAGATTCAGGTGATTATTTTATGTATAATGTATGTATCCATATATGTACGCCCTCCCCACACAGACATGTTCTGCCTTTTCACTCTTTGCCTCTCTAAATACTCATCTCAACTTAGAGAAAGCAACTGTACCCTAAACCCCAACCTCACGTGCAATTCTTCATAGATTTGTTTGCAAGATTCATAGAATGGTTTGGGTTGGAAGGGACCTGAAAGATCATCTAGCTCCAAGCCCCTTGCCATGGCCAGGGACATCTTCCACCATACCAGGTTGCTCAAGGCCTCATCCAACCTGGTCTTAAATATCTCCAAAGAAGTGGCATCCATGACCTGCCTGGGCAACCTGTTCCAGTGTCTCACCACCCTTAATGTAAAGAATTTCTTCCTAATCTCCAGTCTAAATCTGCCCTCATCGAGCCTCAATCCATTCCCTCTCATCCTGCCACTACCAGCCCTTGTAAAAAGTCTCTTCCTGACTCTCCTGTAGGCCCCTTTCAGGCACTGGAAGACTGCCTTAAGGTCTCCCTGGAGCCTTCTCTTCTCCAGGCTCAACGGCCCCAACTCTTTCAGCCTGTCCCCACAGGGGAGGTGCTCCAGCCTTCTGATCATCTTCATGACCCTCCTCTGGACCAGCTCCAACAGTTCCATGTCTCTTTTATGCTGGGGGCACCAGAACTGGATGCAGTGCTCCAGGTGGGGTCTTACCCTCTGATGGAACGCTTCAGACACACTTAGAGCATGTAGTCAGAATATCTATTTTGTAGCAAGAACAGATGGGAATGAGGTACCTGAAACTATCAATATTAGCTCTTGCTAACTCAGTTTGCAGGAAAACAGAGCAGCTCACTGGCAGCAAAACAAAGACAGGGAGAAGGAAAGGCAAGCAATGAAGAGAACACTCATGTACAAGTAATCTCTTCGGTATCCTACAGTGAGGAATAGGAGGTGAAGGTGTCTGGCAAATTGGAACCAGTCCTCCTGAGCAATTTTGCCAAGTCTACACTTTCAGAGAGACAAGACTTACTGTTGCCTGCATCCCTGCTTGGGAACAGCTCCTCAGCTCAGTCAAGGCATCAGGCACTCGTCAGATTTAAATCTCCTGGGTTAAATCTTCTGGCCTCTCTTTTTTAAGAACCAAGTTTTATTTTTATCTCACAGGTTATTTTCAGCATGTGGCCGAGTAACCTCTATAATGTCTAAACAAATCAGCTTGTTTGCATTAAACAGTGCTACTGATAACCTGTTCTGCTACGTTTCTTTTCCTTTAAGTTTCCATATTTATTTCCAGCCGCAGTTTGAACCCTTCACATCCTGAAGGAAGGTTACAGTTTCCTGGGTTGATGTTTTTAATTGCAATTTCATACTGAGACCTAAAGAACATCTTAACTTTTCTTTTTCTTCTTAAAAGTCATTGCTTCTTTCGGTATCTTTGATACTGCACTGTAAGCAGTGTATAAAAATCTAACACTTCAGCATTTGACACCACATGGGTTTTGATCCCTAACAACAAAGTTCTCAGGCATTCAAAATACTCCTAAGCATGAGCAAGAAGCAACATTGTCACATTGTATTAATGTCCTTGGGTTCTGCTTTTATAAAAGAAGAACTTTTGCTACTGAAACTCCTGCAAATTAACCATCTTCAGCTGTATCTGGCATAAAATGTAAGAAAATCACCACAGATCTGTGAACGCTGCTAAAATTACACTGCTAACATTGCTCCTGCAAATAGCCACAACCGAAAGACTGCCGAGCTGCTGGGATCCTTCTGCAGTCTACCAACCTTAAATTAAAGCAGATTATTTTATTCCTTACCCACACCCCAAAACATTAACCAGCAAGGGGAGCATTCCCAAAGCTTTCTGGAGAGAAAATCTTCACGCGTTCAAGTAACTTTCCTCACACCAAGAGGACCTACATTTGGAGATGCAACATGCAGTAACTTCCAGGCTTTTTGCCCCCTTACAGACACGAAAAGAAGCTGCAATTTGAACATATCCCACATTTCCAAACACAGACTTAGGTATAAAAGGAGAAGGCCAACACATTTGCCTGGTTCTAAGCTGGTTTCTGAACAGTGCTTTTGCCAGTGAGCACAGTCAGCCACCAACATCAGCACGGGATTCTTGAAGAGCTGAAGCCACTGAATTTGTCTCTCTGAAAAACATATATAGGAAATAGTTAATTTAAGCTCAATCATCCAATAAATTGAGCACAACTGGGGAGGAAGAAAAACTGTTTTATAAGAAATCCGAGGAAAAGACATGAAGCACTGATGAGGGAAAGCACATCACTGTGTGTCTGCTTAGAAGCACTTCCACCTCTTCTGCTTTTCCTGTTTTCATGACAGTTGTTAACATAGAGACTGAGACAGGAAGAGGCTGTTGGGGAGTTTTGTAGGGTTTTTCAAATACAGAATTCAGACCTGGCATGGGTTAGGGCTTGGCTCACCACTAGACAAATATGACAGATGTTCTCTGTTAACTCCTCTCCCTCCCCAAAGGACTGATGGGTTGGGAAAGAAAACTAAAACAGCTTTAATAATAATGAATAGAATAGAATAGAAAAGGAAGAGGAGTCAATATTGAACCAAACCCCTGATGGCAATGAACAAACAGAGCCCTCTTCGCACTCTGCCACTGAAGAGGTTTGGCCCTTGTGGTCCCTCAACTTTATACTGAATATCCCACAGATAGAATGGAATTCCTTGTTGGTCAGTTAAAGGTCACCTGAACTGTCTGCTCCTTCCCACCCCTGACTTCCTATATCCCCGACGTGGCACACAAGATCTAGCAGTGACCCTGGCCTGCAGACCAACCCTTGGCAGTGACACTCTCCATCAACATTCTCACTGCTAGCAGCAGCTACTGGCTGTGTAAACATGCCCTGAACTTCAGAAAGCACCCTCACTAAAGAGTCTGTGCTGAGAAGTCACAGCACTGACCAGAATTAGTTCTGTTCTAGCTCAAACCAGGACAAAACCACAGAACCAGACCAATCTTCTGCAGCGTTGTCCATTTACAATTCATGCCTGTCTCCTTTTGCAGCTTTTCATGGAAGAGAGAGCAAAGTCGGTGGCAAACAGGTAGCAAAGCCTGCCACTTTGCTGCCACCTTGGCAGGGTTTACTGTGCCAGGAGAATGACAAAAGCTCTACATCCCATAGAGTCCAAAAGTGACCCACTCAAGAAGGCTACTTGAATACTCATGAAGTTAAATTCAGACCTGGCACCTAGGAAACTCTTACTAAGCTGAGATTCCTAAAGTTTGTGGAAATGGATGGAGTAGTCTGAACAGCAGAAAGAGGAAAATTAAATTAAGTGATAAGAAGGTCTAGGAGTCATCTTGGTGGATGTGGGTGGCAGATGGTCCTCTCTGCTAGCCAGTTTAATTAAATAACGTATGCAGCAGGAGGATGTAAAATAACACAAGAAATAGAGTCTCGTTCCTTCCTTAAATGTTTGAGATGGCACAGCTGCTCAAGCAAAGAGAAGAAAAATTGGGGGGTGGGGGGTTGGTAAAATTATTGCAAGCCCCTGCAATCCATACTTCATGTTGAGGCTGCTGTATACAGTGGATTTCACACATTCCTGAACTTCCATTTCAAGTTTTCCATAGTCTAGACCAAGGAGAACAGATCTGTAGAGCTGGCTGATGTATCTTCATGCATTGCAAGCATAGAAATCACAGAATTATTGAGGCTGGAATAGACCTCTGAGATCATCAAGTTCAGCCAATGACCTAACACCACCACACTGACTAGACCATGGCATTGATGTTGTAATATGCTTGAGTTTTACATTATCCATAATAATCATCAACTTTCAATCAGTGGGTATGCAGTTTGTACTATTTACTTTAAAATAAGATGAAAAGCATAACTCATTTTTTTCTTAACATTAACGGACAAAACAACATTTTCAGGTTAAGTCTCATCCTGCATAACTGCTCAACTATTACTCTTAATTAAAAAAAAAAAAAAAGCACAAAGATGTATTTTGTGGTCAGCTTTCTTCTGGACCATTAGACACCAAGAAAGGGAATACAGGCACAAAAGCAGTGCAGAAGAGGCTGCACAATGATCCTCATGCCACTTTAATCAAACTTGAATTAATGTGATAGGTTTAAATTCTGCCACAGTTTGGGTGAAAACAGACATACCTAATTACCACATGACTTGTTTATCCAGCAGCATCTGAGGTTTTGACTGGAGAAGTGACATTCACCAGACAAATGCACCCTGTAGCATGTAATTTATTTTGATATGTAAAAGACTAAACCAAGGGAAAAAAAATGTGCTGTGTCAGCAGTCAGACAGCTGAAGAGAAATTTAAAGGGTGGATAACAGCTTGCAGAGAGCTAAATAGAAAGTGCTTTAAAACAAAGTGAGTGTTTTCATATAATCTCCCACTTGCAGTGGGTCAGACCTTGATGGGCTAACTCACTGCAAGTTGTTCCCCGTTACCAAAGCCGGACATTACGCCCATCCTTCATTGTGCCTTCAAGGTCTAGCCTCTGCTGAGCAAGATTAAAATAAGCCTGTTAGCTCTCACAGCATTGGAGCCTATCACATACTCAGGCTCACAGAAGAAACTTTCAAGGAAAAAGAAAAAGTCAGGCACTCCTTTTTCACATCTTCTAAGCCTTTTTCGTTCAACTTAAGTTGCATAAAGATTGTAACACAAAATAATGCCAAACATCTACCAAACGTATATAAATATCTGAGAGCTGGGGGTCAGGAAGGAAGGGAGAGGGACAGACTCTGCTCACTTGTGCCCTGGGATAGGACAAGGGGCAATGGATGGAAACTACAGCACAGGAAGTTCCACGTCAACATGAGAAAGAACTTCTTTACTGTAAGGGTCACAGAGCACTGGAACAGGCTCCCCAGAGAAGTTGTGGAGTCTCCTTCTCTGGAGACTTTCCAGCCCTGTCTGGATGTGTTCATGTGTGACCTGCACTAGATTCTGTGGTCCTGCTCTGGCAGGGAGGCTGGACTCAAGGATCTCCAGAGGTCCCTTCCAACCCCTGACATCCTGTGATCCTGCAAACACAAACCACTCAGCATCACACATAAGGACTTTCCAAAAGCAAGGATCATCAAGTACATCCCTTTCCTTCCCCCACCTATTTCAAACATCCAAAGATAAAGACCCATCAGAGGGTTACCTCTGGGAGGATTTCTACGTTTTTATAAGGTGGTTATGTAAAAACATGCTTTATACAGCAATAGATGATAGCCCTGTGGCAAAAGGGCTTTGACAAATCAAACTCTGTGTTCCTACAGGTGAAAAATTGTCAGCTGTTTCCCTTCCCAGACAGTAAACTGCCAGATTCTTCACTAATTATGCAGACAATTAGAAGAGAACACCTCAAGAAACTAAAGGTGTGATTACTTTAAACACATGCAACAGCTTCCAGCTACTCATGAGACAAATTCTCTCCCCACTTCCAATGAGTTTGTGTCAACTTTGCTCTTTTTTTGGTACTCAGAACCTTTAAAATTAAAGATGTCCCTTTTGAATCATAGAACAGAACAAGATGGAGGGAATTCTGAAGGTTATCTTGTCCATCCATCCTGAAGTGAGCAGAGACATCTTTAACTAGATCAAGTTGCTCAGGCACCCACCAGGTTTGACCCTGCATGTCCCCAGAGATGGGACCTCCCTCCACAACATCTCAGGGCAACCTCATGCAGTGTTTCACTACCCTTATTATGAAGAACTTCCTCCTTATGTCCAACCTAAACCTGCCTGCTCCAGTTCAAAACCACTGTCCCTTGTCTTGTCACCACAAGCCCTTCTAAACTGTCCTTCCCCAGCCTTCCTGCAGGTTCCCTTCAGACAATGAAATGCAGCTGTAAGGTCTCCTGGAGCCTTCTCTTTTCCAGGCTGAACAGCCTCAACTCTCCCAGTCTGTAGAAGACGTCCTTCAGCCCTCTGATATCTTTGTGGCCTCCTCTGGACCTGCCCCAACAGTTTCATGTGCTTCCTGTGCTGACAATTTCAGAGCTGGACACAGCACTCCAGGTGAGGTCTCATCACAGCAGAGGGACAGAATCCTCCCCTCTCAGTCTGCTGACTACACTTCATTTGATGCAGCCCAGGATACAACAGTTTACCTTCTGGGTTGCAAGCATCCATTGTTGTCTCGTGTCCTTTTTCACACTTTTATTTTCTCCCACTTGACCTTTACTGCAGTTCTGCCCAAACACAAGTAATACAAAATATATGAAAACTTAAAAAAAAAAAAAAACAACTGAAAATTAATATCTAAATACCAAATTTCTAGATTGAACAGCCTGTCTTCAGGAGAGTCTTAATTCTATTACTGCAGGTTGGCCTTGATGAACTTCAAAAGGTCCCTTCTGATGCGAATCATTCTACAATCCTCTTTGTATCATTAGAAGATGAAGCAAGAGTGAGTACAGTTCACCTCTTCAATCTCTTATTTGCCTGGACAACTCCACAGTCCTCCATGGAGTTGTCCTGATTTTACTCTCACCTACTTTCTCAGCTTGGAGCTGCTTCTAAACCCAGAAAGCCATGTGTTTTACACCTGTATGAAGAGAGGCCTCTAGTGTCAGCCAAGAACAGTTTTTGCTGTACCTTATTTAGGATGTGTTTCTCAGCCACATCTACTGATGGAGCTTGGTGCTTGGTCCTAATACACAGATGCATTTTTCTACATTAAACTCACCAGACTGCCTCAACTCAGATTAATATAATTGCCAATAACACAAACCACTTACCTCACCTAGATCTGCACTTCTGCTGCTTTGCTCCTTCTCAACTCAACTCTGACTCAAACACAGACTAGAAATCTACATCAGAATTTGCAACAGGGGCTTAGTCTCTTTGGGCCAAAAAGAAAAGGCAGTTAGATTGGCTAGGAAAAAAAAACTATTGATGACAGACCATCCTGATGTGCTGTTTTACCATGGTAAGAACTAAAGAGCTAAAATTCCCAGTGCTTCTCTCCCCATAACACAATTCCACCCTAATTCATGGAGATCCAACTTTCCAGGGTCATCTAAGAACCAAAGAACGATTTGGGTTGGAAGGGATCTTAAAGATCATCGAGCTCCAAGTCCCTGGCTGATGTCAGGGTCACCTTCCACTAGACCAGGTCACTCAAGGCCTCAAGCAACCTGGCCTTGAACACATCCAGGGAAGGGGCATCCTCAACCTCCCTGGGCAACCTGTGCCAATGTCTCACCACTCTCACTGTAAAGAATTTCTTTCTAATACCTAGAATGTGTATGCTGGAGACTGTGAACCCCTTCACGTTGAATGAGAGTTTCTGTTGAAGGCACTGAGAGAAGCAATCAGGTCATTTATTCTGTACAGCTGGGTGAGATGTTTACTGCCACCATTGCACCCTCTGACTGCTGCAGGAGGAAATCCTCACACAGCTCTGTGTGCTAAAATAATACTCTAAAGTAGTAGCAGCATGATTGGATTTCTACATGCATCTAAGGTCACCCAGGTCTTATGTCTAGCCTGTTGATCCTTCTGCCACCCAGACACCTGCTCTGCATGAGCTCTCTGCACAGGAAGGCTGGAGCCTTCTCCTAACAATGTGCTCACTCCAAATTTGGGAGTGCAACATCCTGCAGAAGATAATAGACCAAACCCATCAAGCCACAAACTTCCTGATATTCTCCAGAATGGGCAGGTTCTCTTCTCCAGAGCAGGGAGGGGCTGGTATTAATTTGAGCAGGGAGGAAAGCTGGAGTCTGCTAGGCAGAAACATCTAGTCAAATAAATACGTCATTAAGCTAACTAGCTACAGGATCGTCTAGCAGATGGATGACATCTTGGTTGCTAGTGGAACACTTTTCTATAGCCTTGTTTGAGGCAGACACATATGGCTCTCCCAAGCATTGATGCAAGCTCCCAGATGGACTAGATCATTGCTGACACCTTATTATAAACCTTAAAGATGAAAGGAGGGAGCAGTTTTTGAATCACAACACAGGACTCTTGAAATATCCAGACCTCCTAAAAATCAAGTTCACAAGAGAGCATCTTCTTTCTGTTGAAAGAAGCTGCTTTGAACCAGCAACAGAAAATAGGGCAAAATGCTGTATCAAGCATGAGAAAAGCCTTGAGAAAACTTAAAGACCAGAAGATCCTTCATGTAAATGTGTATTGTAACTACATATATGGAGTTGCAGATATTACAGCTCTGAGGATGCAAAAAATTATCTGCTGTGCAGCTGTTACTGACACCAAAGAGCTTCCATCTGGAATTTCTTGACTGAGGTTGAAGGGGAAAGGAAAAAAAGAGGAAGCCATTTAGACATTACAGATGCATGACATCTTGGAAATGTCTGTATGCTAAAGGGCTACCAAAAAAAAAGAGAAAGAGGGAAGTCTAGCTACAGGAGCAACAGGAAAACCACCAGGAATATATGGGAGACAAGAGGACCAGCTGCATATAGCATTTGTTTCTTGGTAGGTGTGATGGACACCTGAGAACATCTCAAGTACAGGAGGGGACGATGGTGTAATTTAAACACCAAGGTTAAAATGTTATTCATTTTTACCCTGTGAAAACAGACTATCCTTAGCATCCTGTAAGGAGTTCACTCTTCTTCTTGCCCATCCAAAACTCCAGATATCACAAATCTGACTTAATACATATTTTCTCTTGTCTCTTATATCTGCTATACCACCTAACTTCAGAAAACCAGATCTTTGAGACTATTACAACTCTGTGACAGAACTTTCCAAGTTCCAAACCAAATCAACTCATCAACCTCGGGAATATGTGAGGACTTCTGCACACTCACAAGTCAGGGAGATGCTTAAGCTGTTAGATTTTCATTTTACCTCTACTGCAGTGGCTGTAAACTTAACAAGTAGGCAAACATCTCGGAAGCATCAGCTAAATGTACAACAATTAATATACCATAGTTTGTTTGTCTCTTCATTTTCTAAAAAGACATTTCTGCTCTCACTGTCCTCAAACACACCAGACTGTCAGTGTAGTGAAACCAGAGTTGCTCCCAAATTTTCCTCAGTTTTTAGTGTGGCCTTTATCTTCTGGACCAACTGAAAGTTCAGAAGGTTTTTCTTAAAGAGAGAACACAACAATCTCTGAATCATGTTAAGAAAGAGGCAAGGGTATCCCTTTCCTCTTTAGAGAAACAATAAAACCTCTACCTCCATCTCATATCATGGACCTCAACAGGAATCACCATGAAGCCTCAGTTTTCTAAGGGTCACTTACAAAAAGGTGTAGGTAGGAGAGAATTTCCATCTACGGGCACTGCAACTACCTGAAAGGTGGTTGGAGTGAGGCTAGTGTTGGTCTCTTCTCCCAAGTAACTAGCAATAGAATGAGAGGAAATGGCCTTAAGTTGTGCCAGGAGAAGTTTAGGTTGGATATTAGGAAAAAATTCTTTCTTGAAATAGTGGTGAGGCATTGGAGAAGGTTGCCCAGGGAGGTGGTGGAGTCACCACCCCTGGAGGTGTTCAAGACCGTGGAGATGTGGTGCTTCAGGATATAGTTTAGTGGTCAGGGTAGCTGGGTTATGGTTAGACTCAATGATCTTAAAGGTCTTTTCCAACCCTAATGATTCTGTGATTCTTCTCTGCAACACAGCTGTCCCTCTGGTAGACAAGTTCAGCTGGACACAAACAGAAAAGGTGACCACCATCTCCCTTCTTTCTCAGAACCCTGCAGAATATATGCTTCATCTGTTAGAACACTAAAGCCTCAGGATCTTTATATAAGATAAAGATATATATACACTTTTCTTTATATAAGTGTTCCTAGGCAAGGCATTTGGCAAGTGGCATTTGCAAACCTCTGTGGTCATGGCTGGCATGACAAAGGTTAAAGTGTTTAGGCCACAGAGGCTTCCCGAGTTCTCCCGAGATACTCCTTCAGATCAACTCCAGACTGAAAAGGAAGGGGAAGAGAGATATTAACTGGCATCCACAAAAGCATAATGAAGCACAGCTCAGATGTAGCCAGTTTCCAGGCTGCAAGATATTTTCCAGTATTATTAGTTTTCCTCAAAGCAGACAAACTCCAAAACCTCCTAATTACCTACCAATAGAAGGCTTCCGTTTTACAACTGTCAAATAGATCTTTTCCTAGTTTTGGCTCCTCAGAGGACTGACAGTTTTGATACACAGCTACGGAAGACCACTGCAAATCTGAGGTGGGTCCACAGGGATTTATTTGGTCCTTTGTAGCAGGCTGTCCAAGAAAAGCACAGAGTCCCAGAAACACAGCATCCCTGGTCACAAAATGGGATCCTTGGTAGTTTATCTCCATGAAGAGGACCTTGAGAGCAACAGAGCTCCAGCCAAAACCAAGCTCACCAGGAATCAGAGAGAGATGCTGTTTCACTTAGTTTTCAGTGAACGCCTGTCAAATCTAAAATATTTGCCTTGAAACATCCCAAGTTCAGTGAACTGCCATTTTCTGACTAAATTAGGTTCAATTGAAAGTTTGTAATTAGCTCCATCTCGGATGCCTCTTAATAGCAGCATCATGAAAATTGATCAATAACAAGCAACACGGAGGGAAGCCGAGATAAAAAAAATCAAGTCGAGTATAAAACGCTGAAGTTCAAGCCTGGTAAACATCTATGTCAAGAGGCTCTCATTCATGCACAGATGGGTTGAGATCACTGTAATTTAACTTACATTCTGAATGATGTTCTCCTTCAGATGTCAAATGACCTCCGATTGATTTGAGCTAAATATATAAGGGTTGTTCTATATTCGACACAGCATTCACACACAACTTTAACATACTTTAACATATACATCTTGACTTGACACTTCAAGTGATTTGCTTTGGTGTCTCCACGTAGACATGATTAAAGGCTTTTATCTCCAACCTCTAACAATACCCAGGGGAAAACAGGGAGTGGGAAACGACAGAGTCTGCTGCTGGTTGCATATTCAACTGAGGAGCGAACTCATCATTCCAAAAGACACATTCAGAATATCTTACACATCTAACTCCCACTCTGCAACTCATGGAGGCCCTCTTCTTCCTCTCTGTACTTCCTTCAATTCCTCCTGTTTTGCTACGTTCTTAGTAATTCCAAACAAAACTAAAAAGAATCATAGAATGCTCTGGGTTGGAAGGGACCTCCAAAGGTCATCTAGTTCAACCCTCCTGCAGTCAGCAGGGACATCCTCAACCAGATCAGGTTGCTCAGAGCCCTGTCAAGCCTCACCTTGAATATCTCTACGGATGAGGCCTTAAACAACTCCCTGAGCAACCTATTCCACTGTTCCAGCACCCTCACAGTAAAGAACTTGTTAGAATCATAGAATCATAACATGTTCCTAACAACCAATCTAGATCTTCTCTAATTCCAAACCATTGACCCTCATCCTATCACCACAGGCCTCTGTAAACAGGCTCTCTCCAGCCTCCTTGCAGACCCCCTTCATGTACCAGAAGGTCACTATTAGGTCTCTCCGGAGCCTTCTCTTCTCCAGTCTGAATAGTCCCAACTCCCTCAGCCTGTCTTTACAGCAGAGGTGTTACAACCCCCTGATCATTTTTGTGCCCCTACTCTGGATCCACTCCATAAGGTCCACGTGCTTCTTGTCCTGAGGGCTCCAGACCCAGACACAGTACTCTAGGTGAGGTCTCACCAAAGCAGAGCAAAGAATGATGACCCAAATGCTTTTTAACTCAATGCTGTAGTACTGGCACTACATATGTCAGCACTGAGGTATCTCTTTCTTCAAATCTACTACTTGCCAAGCCACCGTTCATGAAGAAAAGAAGAGCAATCTACAGAGATTATTGAAGCTGTTTACTGTAGAAACTTTACATTATTCCAGTGGTTTTCATTCAAAGGCTGTAAAGATCATTGCAATGGAACAGTGATTTGCTCCTACAGCTATCAGTTAGAATCCTCCGCTCTGTACCCACTGCAGTGACTTTCTCTTGTGACCAAAGAGATGTTTATCTCCCTAATCCTCGCTACAATAATCCCCACATTAAAAAGTGATACCACCATTGTTATCAATCTAATAAGGGACTGTGAGGATACAGATACTTGTAAACTACTTTGATGAGAAAACTTTGCCATAAGGTGCTGAGCAGAACAGGTCAGATAAAGCACACATTTGACAAACATTGGCAGTATTTCTCTTCATCAACAGATGGCAGCTTTTCAAAAATGTTTTATTATTCTAAGCTATGTGAAAGTAGGCACCAAAGAGTACCTGTACTCAACATCAGAATGTTGAATTTGCTGGAACAGGCTGCCCAGGAAAGTGGCTGGATCATCATCATCATCCCTGGAGGGATTTAAAAGATGTGTATAGATGCAATGCTGAGAGACATGCTTTAGCAGCAGACCTGTTAGTGTTGGGTTAATGGTTGAATTCAATGGTCTCAAAGGTGTCTTCCAAGCTAAAAGATTCTATGATTATGCAAGCTGCTTTGACTGGATAGATGGATCACACATTAGGCTTCCCAATTCAAAAAGGATAAGTCATTGTTTAAGACAATGTGGGTGAAAACTGGGTACTTGCAAAAAGTGAATCTCAAACATGCCTGCTAGGGAGGTTAGTAAAACACCAAGAGGAGAGTGCAAGAGTCACAAAGGAAAAAATCCTCCACACTGGAAATAGCACAGATATTCCTCTCCATTTCCATACAAGTTTGGTGAGGAACTACAGTCAACACCAATCTTCTGTAACACAAAACACCCACACTTGAACTGCGCTGGCCAATGGAAGCTATTGGTCAGTCCAGGTCTAGCTTTTGTTTATCTAGGATTTAGGAGCACTGCATCTTATCTGCACTTGTTTTCACAAACATTCCATTTGCTTTTGTGGTGACACTACTTATGTAAAACCTACAAACCCAGTCACCTGCTAAGGCGAAATTATAAGAGAAGAACAGAGACCAGTTGGGTATTTCACAGAAGGCACTGGTCCAACAGCTATGGAGATTCAGTAAGGTAATTTGTAAGTGTTCCTCACATCTTCTCTCCCATACCTACCGCTATGCTCCTCAACTCTGACCCATAGGGCAGAAGCCAGGCAACTCACTTCTGTCTTATCACAATCTCAAGCAAACTGTGGCAAATGTCCAGGTGATTCTCTCCAGAACCCAGACCAGAACACACTCTATGAATTAGCATCACTTGACTCAACAGCTACCAGTTAAGCAAAAGCGGAAAATCGAAGCAACACCATTTACAGTCAGCAGTTTAAGAAACACTGCTACATTTAGGCAATTACATACAGTACATCCCTACTAGACACGGGACTAGCAAATTCAGATTAATTCTTGCTTCATGTGTCATTAAAACCTAATGGAATGTTTAAAGGTGTTTAGAGCCCCAAAGTAATAATGGATCACTCTTAATTAACACACAATAACCAATTCCATTAAAGTCCCAGTGGAAGAAGAAGGCTGATAGGGGGATTGCTTCATATCTCAGCCACAGACTCCCCCTCCTTTCCCTCTATGAAATGGAGAACAAATGGGTTACAGGTATGAGAAACTCAAATAACAGGCTCAGTTACAGGGTACAGAGGGGTTATTCCAAAAAAGAATCACACATTTTCTTTGAAATCAAGAGAAGTGGAAGTTGTGTTTAAAAACAGAGTACTGTTTGAAGATGTTTGCAAGTACTGGATGTTGAAAATTCGAGACAAAGCACAGTAGTCTTACACTAGCATATGGTGGATAATACTAGGCAGATGAGTCAACTCTTATTTTAGAATTCTGAGTAAAAATCAGGGTTTATCCAGAAAAAAAACACTGGGTTCGAGTCTTCTCTCAATGCAGGAGACATTCTAGATTTTACTTTACTACACATCAGTTTTAACAGAAGCTCTAACAGAATTTTGTGATGCCCTCTAAAATCAAGACTCAAATACATTCAGTGGTCAAAGATGATGACAGAATCATTCAAGCCTTAAGATATTTATCACACAAACATTTGTAAAACCACATCTTCCCTAAGGGCCTGCACATCCCTTACAGACAATTTCAGAGCTTAGGTTCAAAACTAAATGCAGGAGAATCTGGAAAACTCCAAACTTGTCTTTTTCCAGGTAATAGCAAGTTCAATGCTTTTTTTTTCCCCAGGAGTAGACTTATTATCAGTTTTGAACAAAAATGATATCAGAGTGTTTAGCATGGAAGAAAACAAGAGCACAGGGAGGCAGAAACATAATGAAATTCCTACAGACGCTTCATCAACCCACTCCATTCCCACGTACGGAGCTTGAGCAGTTTATCTTCTGAGATACTGTCCTGCCTTTCAGAGCTGATCCTAAACACAGGCTAGCTTGAAAACGTGGGTGTGATGTCCACCTCTCTCACCACTTGCTTTCCCTGTCCTAAAGACAGCCAGGAGTCAGTCAACACAAAGAAAACCTTGCAAAGATCCCCACACAACTCTCAAAACACTTTTGTCCTTTTTACCATTGCAACCAGCATTAATGTCCAATGACTTTAATATTTTCATTTTTCATCTCATAGAACCATAGAACGTTTGGGTTGGAAGGGATCTTAAAGACCATCTAGTTCCAATCCCCCTGCCATAGGCAGGGACACCTCCTGCTAGATCACACTGCTGAGGGCCCCATCCAACCTGGCTTTGAAGAGGAGCATTCAGATTACAAGTAGATTGTAAATAGATCACAACCTAGTCCTACCCAAAAACACGCAGCAAGTAGGTGCCACTATTCTAGTGAGTAACATTCCTCTTAGGAGGAATAATTCTCCCTGCCTGTAAAATACACAACTGAAACTGATGCAATGGTGAAAAGCAAGTAACAGGCACACATTTCCAAATTCAGCAAAGTGCAGGGAACTCCTCTTACGAACTATTTTGGACAAGGGAAGTCTTTTCAGCCATGCCTACCAACTAAATGTCTTTTCATAAATTATGCTGCATAGGACTAATGCTTTTTTGGCTGGATAGGAGAGAGACTAAAGCCTGGGAAAAATGCTGGTAATGTCCATGCTTTACATGTCTGAGACAATGCTCAGTTCAAAATATATTTGCTCCACCAGTTTCAACCTTTAAGCAGCAAAACCAATCTACTCTGTTTCTAATGGAGAAATGCCTCAGCTTGGCATATGACTAATATTTCTAACATTTATCTCACCATCAGAGACTCCGTTACACCTGCAAATCTACTTGACATGCAGCAGAACCTAAGCAGAGAGCCATACACCACAGGCTGAGTATAAGTGTTCTAGCAGCAGCAGTTATTTATCCCTGCCATGTAACTCTGACAGCCTTTCTGTGTTGGTGCTGGCAAGCACTGACTTCCATTGTCCCCTAAATTGTCTAACAACATTTTCAAATGCTTTTCAGCTTTAGCAGATAATAAAACATAGAATCACTATCACTTCCCATCCTCTTTTGGTGCTCTCTTCCAAAACCAACCCCCCTCAACTCATAAACCACTTGCATAATAGAACTACTTCTAAAAGAACCAGCTACCTCAATCTGGAGCATCCAGACTGCACCCAAGGAGTTTTCCAAACCCAGTGGTAAGGGTTTCTGAGCAGCTCCTCTGCAAAATGCAGACATTAAAAATAAATTACGGGTGTGGATGTGTCACCTCCCCAGCCCTCTCCCCACCACACACACTTCCACCCCCAGCTTCTTTGCTGGTTTTCATGCAGATTTGTGCCAGACACTCGGCATCCTCATTAAGTGGTGTCTGGCAACCTGCCTAAGTTTTAGTGGGTTCTGGGAATGCCAATATATTAACCAGAGGACTTTCTGCATACTCTGGAGAGATTTTATTCTAGAAAAGTCAAGCATTTGGCACAAAGAAAACTTGCTTCCAACCTAGGAAAGCTCTCCACTGGCAAGAAAAGGAGAAACTGCATTTAAATCATTCTTCATTCCTGCCTCCTATCTGAAAGGAAAGTCCGAGGTAGAGCAAAATCCTCCAAACCCAGTTTAAAAGGTCAGAGTGCTGTCTATAGCTGGATTTTAGAGAACAGAAAGACAGACACGAACCACACAGACACAGCACAACATCAAGAAAAAGATTCATTTTCATTCTCTTGTCTCTTGTGACCAAAATAATCTTAATCAGGAAGATTAAATTTACCCAGTATTACAGGGAGCGATAACGAACGGCGATACAGGCACTTGCAGTCTTCCACTGCTTAACTAAACAAGAAGAAAAAATGTTTGGTGAAATGCATCTGCATTTAACATATTCCAAATATGTTAAATCAAGGCATATGCTACAGAGATGCATGCATTAAATAAATATAGATGATGAATACAGAGACATTTTGCCAGCATGAAATACAGACCACCCAGGAATGCTGTGATCACTCTCACTCACCTGCAAGCATTCTTTTGACTGTAGTCCCCTTGCAGGTTACTCAATTGACAGTCTCAGAAGTAAGTAAATAAAACGCCTCTCTAACATAAAGAACTTAAATTTCTCTTTCAAATACAAAGTCCAGAAGGACACAATGGAAACAAACAAAAAACTGCAATAGCTTTCCTTCACTGGAATATTCTGCCTGTGCAGCACATAGACAACGTGCAGGGGAAAAAAAACAATAAAACAAAGTATTTAAGCTCCCTTTACAGAAATAAAACTCCTAGCACAGTATCACAGTATAACCAAGGTTGGAAGAGACCTCAAAGATCATCAAGTCCAACCCATTACCACAGACCTCAAGACTAGACCATGGCACCAAGTGCCACGTCCAAACCTGCCTTGAACACCTCCAGGGACGGTGACTCCACCACCTCCCTGGGTAGCCCATTCCAGTGGGGAATGACTCTCTCAGTGAAGAACTTTCTCCTCACCTCGAGCCTAAACTTCCCCTGGCGCAGCTTGAGACTGTGTCCTCTTGTTCTGGTGCTGGTTGCCTGAGAGAAGAAAGCAACCTCCTCCTGGCCACAACCTCCCTTCAGGTAGTTGTAGACAGCAATAAGGTCTCCCCTGAGCCTTCTCTTCACCAGGCTAAACAATCCCAGCTCCTTCAGCCTCTCCTCATAGGGCTTGTGCTCGAGGCCCCTCACCAGTCTCGTTGCCCTTTTCTGGACACGTTCAAGTACCTCAGCAAAGCCACTAATCAGGCAGATGCTAGATGGCTTCTAGCTCCCCAAAACTGCTACTCAAAATCTCAATTCAGGTACGAAGCAACATTTACAACGTAAGAGACTTCCAGTTTTCTTACTTCTTTCACACTTACTGTTAGGAACTAGTAACAAATTCAAAAGTAGCTATTCAGATCCCAAAGTAAGCATGGTAACATGGCACTGAGATCACCTGAAGAGCATGTTTCATGCCCAGAAGCATATTATTTGTTCTACAATGAGGTATTAAACTCCTCAGGCAAAATCTTAAGAGCAGCTGAACTAGGGGACAAGGCAGAGGAATGAGTAAGGAGATAGGTGAACCTGCTCTGGCAAGGGGTTTGGACTAGATGATCTCCAGAGGTCCCTTCCAACCCTTATCATTCTATGATTCTGTGGTACAGTGGACAAATGTGCCATTATTTTGTTCTGAGCCTGCTTCTGCAGACTTACAACACCTAGAGTGTCCTCTTCATGCCAAGAAGTTATACCTGATACCATTTAGATATTGCAGAATCCCTGAACGGTGGAGGTTGGAAGGAACCTCTGGAAATCATCTAGTACAATCCCCCTGCTAAAGCAGGGGCAGCCACAGCAGGTTGCACAGGAACATGTCCAGGCAAATGTTTATCTCTCCAGAGAAGGAGACTCCACGGCCTCTCTGGGCAGCCTGGTCCAGGGCTCTTTCACACTCACAGGGAAGTTCTTCTTCATGTAGTTATCACTATCCATTATTAGAAGTCACTTCAAACCAACTTTGAATTCAAACTCATCATCTCAGTTTGTGCAAAAAAAAGCTGCTGACTTCCTGAGAGCAGCTCCAAAATGTCACAATCCCGTTATAATGACCAATTAGCACCAGAGACTCAGCAAGAATCAATTAAAATCAACTCAATTTACATGTTTTAGTGTAGATTTCAAAAGTCTGGCAAAAATAAGATTATATTTGGTGGGAAGGAAATTTTTAGCTATCTAGGCTGCCTTTGCTTAGATAGCAACCTTCTAGGCAAGACGGCTCTCCTTAAAAATAGCTGTCAACTGAGAAAAGAAAATGTATATGTATGAATCATTTCACTACAGGGTTGGATTCCCAGCAACTGATGCACCACTGTTCTGGCATCGGTGCCTTGAACGAGCAGCTGATACTAGCTTGGTGCCATTGAAGAATTTCACGGTTACCACAGAACCAATCTGCAGAAAAATTCATCTCTAAACTCCTAGAAGTATTTGTAATCCGTAACTGGCAAGGCACTTGCAAGGAGTTCTTTTAAACTATTAGAAACCAGAGAGGAAAAAGCTTTTCCAAGACCATTCACAAGTTACATGCAACAACCATGCCTGCTGATGCAAGAGCTGTTGGGCAAGCACCCACTTTCTAACACTTCATTCCTCTTAGAGATTATTTAAATGACTTTTAAGATACCTTTCTACTATTTCCATAATCATTTCGTTCTTTCTGGCACATCACACCCTGAAAGTATTCCAAACTATTTTAGACTGCATCACTGAAATGCAACTAGTTCTTAGTAGAAAGGCAGTAGCCACTAGAGAGAGTGTTGCAAGGCAGCTGTGAAAAAGAACTGAATTTTGGTCAAGAAAATCAGAAAGAAAGAAAACTTCTCACCCCCATCCCCACCAAAAGACATGGCACCTTCAGCTCAAAGAAAACTAACAACTCATTTTTAAATCCTACCTCAATGTCCTACGCAGAGAAAACAGTGTTTTATCTACTTAAAAATGACACAGGGACAGGCTACTTCTAAATTCTTCGGTTAAGCTACTGCTCAATAGTTTTATTCCTACTGCGCTTAATACAACTGAGTCTCAATACTGAATTCCAGTTTCTTTCAACTTCTACAAGTTTTGACACAACAAGTCAGAGAAGCTGAAGCCTGAATTCAAACTTCATCACTCAAACACTGCCTAGTGCCTGTAATGTTTCAATTAACATAAACCAATGGCCTGAAATCTACTGTCTCACACTGTTAACTCCTCCTGCATTACACATTTATCATCATTTAGGCACCTGAATTTACTGGAGAATACTACTATGCCTTACGAGTATGCACCAATAATCTCCATATACCTAGGAGCTGGAATTAAACATGCTGCCATAAACACAGATTAGATAAAAAGATGTGATTTTTAACTTCTACACATAACTGCATGTAGTTAATATGTTCCCATTTAAGTTGTCCTCACACTGGTCGCTTTACATACCGCAATAACTTAACACCTGGTGCTAAAACACCACTACAGAGAGAGACACTCAGAGTATCATTGCTATTTCAGTTAACATGGACAAGAGGATGCTGATTAGACTGCTTCTCTCCACTGCTTGTCCAGCAAAAGTTTCCCCTTTTCTTCACAGCCACAGAGCCATAATCTTTATATTCTCATTAGTGGAAGGACACACGTGTGCCCCACACGCAGAGTTACTCAGTTCTACTCCAACATATCTTACTGGAATGACTCTGAATGGCTGCAGAGAGGGGGCTTCCCAAAGTGTTATCCTAGAAATGAAATTGGAAGGCAGAATAAAAGTTTTGTCTCGCCAACATACTCAGGAGTTGAAGGATGAAAACCAAAAGGTGCTTTCCAGAAAGGAACATTACCGTACTTAGGCAGCATCTACGTTCTTACCTCATCTATGCCTACCAGTAATTGCCTCTCGGGCTTTCTTACCGGCAAAAAAAACTCTCTCCCTTTTTGGTTAGCCTCAGATGAAAGATGCTGCATACACTTCACTATTCATGTTACGTCATGCACCTTTCCAGTTCATACACACTGTAATGCAGGTGGGAATTTTTGGTAAGAACAGCCAAATCAAAGTTTTCCATCATAAGAAGATGCCTGTGTTTATAATACCAAGCACTATTTCTCGTATCATATGCGATTATTGGCCAGATTTCTGTTTTCTTGCACAACCATCATTCGCCATTCAGCAAAGGTTCTGAACAATGAAGTCCCACTAAAACCTTTCATCATTCTAGGTGTTGAGATCTCCTGACAAAACAGAAGTTACTTTTGCTTTTTTTTTTTTCCCTGTTTCCTGTTTATTCTTTAGAGAGCTTAAACCTACACACAACGCTGTGCTTGCCTCTTCTAGCAAGCATCAAATCAGAACTACCTACCCACCTACATGATGGAAAACCTGGCACACCATTCAGAAATTCGGGATGCACAGATTCAAGGCAGGCAAGCATCAAATAGGCACAGCTAGACTTCTAATAAACTTTGCTTTAAGGGGGAGAAAAAAAATTACTTTATTAAATATAGGTCACTTGAGAACCACATTGCTGCTTCTCCTTCCTGCAAAAGTTGCTCGCACGCCGCTGCAAAGACATCGCTCCCCGTTAAGACGGGCAGGACACGGTAACTGGGCAGTCCTAAGGCAAGCCAACCACGTCCAGACGGGGCTGGAAGTCTTTACCCCGGAGCAGCGGGAGAGGACGTGCCGCACACTCCCTGTTCCCCGGCACCCTGCCCGCCGCGGCGGCTCCCCAGCCCTGCGCGCCTCCGCCTCCCTTTGCCGAGCCCCGGAGCGGGGGGATCTCCCCTCCGCGCCGCCGCTCCGGCTTCTCCCCTGGCCATACCACGCAGCAAGAAGGCGGTGGGGTTTCCCCGGGGCCCAGGCCGCCCCCTGCTAACGCCGCTACCTGTCACCGCTGCCCGACACCCCCTCTGGCAACAGCCTCGGCGCCCGCCTCCCACCTGCCCCCTCAGGTGCCTCGGCAGAGGGACGCGCTCAGCCCGGCCGCGGCTCTGGGAAGCCGGACGCCGGTGCAGCCCCTCGGCAGCCGCCGCCTCGTCCCTCTCACGCTCCCAGACCTTCAACTCGGGCCTCCCCGCACTTTCCCCGTCACTTTCCGCCGCGACGACCCCCCGCTCTCCCTTCTCCGTGCCCCGCAACGCACTCACCTCCCCCCGGCCCCTGCCGCTCGCCCCAGCGCCGGGCTGGCCTCCTCCGGCACGGACGGGGCGCCTCGCCGCCTCCCCCTGCCTGTCTCCGGCAGCCTCTCCCCCTTGCGCTGAGGCTGTGCCTGCCTCCAACTCATCCCCAGCCTCTCCACCTCCTCCTCCTCCCTCTCCTCCCCCCCGCCCTGCCCGCTCCGCTGGCTGCCGCCTGTCTGCAGCGAGTCTGGCTCCGGCGGACGGGCGCGGGGGCCGCCGGCGGGGAAGGAGGAGGCGGAGCGGCGGCGCTTCCTCTCCTCCCCTCCGCGCTCCTCCCGCCCGGCCCTGCGGCCCACACTGACACCTGCCGGGCGGCGGCGGCGGCGGGGCCAGCACCGGGACCCTACCGTCGGCGGGTGCTTAAGAGGAGAGCTGCGAGGAGGAGCCGCCGCTGCTGTGGAAACGTGCCCGCGTCTGCCCTGCGCGGAGGCTGCGGCCGGCCCGCCCCGGGGCCCGGTCCCCACAGCGGCAGCTCCGCCGTGCACACGGCCGAGAGGGTACGCGGCGCGGCTCCTGCCCTCCGCACCTGTGTTACGAATGGGACCGGCCTTGCGGGGGAAGGGAAAGGGGGAAAAGTACACTTCGAGACATTTTCTGACGTCTCACAAAAATGCTGTAGGACAGGAAAACCCAGCTCTGGCCACAGCCCAGCAGGCAGGAACCCCTGGCAGGCTCTGCCCGCCCCAGGTCCACCTGCAGACGCTGCCCAGGTCAGATTTGGGAGCAGAGTCCTGCACAATGCCATCCAGCTTCCTCCTGACATCAGCCTCCCGCTCTGTGAATCACAGACTGGTGGGGGTTGAAGTGACCTCTGGAGATCATCTAGTCCAACTCCACTGCCAAAGCAGGTTGTCGGGGATTACAATGTCTGAGCAGAATGTCTCCAGAAAAGGAGAGCCTCTCTGGCTTCCAGTGCTCCATCATCCTCACAAGAAAGAAATTTCCCTTTATATCCTTTGGGATGTTGAGCTGTGATATGGATCACCACATAAATCAATCACCTTAAACTCAGCTGTGCCCAGGCTGCTTAGGAAGGAGTATTTAAGCACAGATTCCAGTTGCTATATTTATGCACACCCTATCTATGTGTATGTATATATATATATATATATATATATGCACTCTGAAGACCATTCCCAGCTGTACCTGTGACCGGAAGAAGTAAAAGAAGAAACAGCAGAGAATAGGCAATGTGATGAACTCTAAAGGTTGCTAACTTAAAGCATGCAAACTTTCCACTCAAATGTGCTTTCAAAGTGTAGTTGGTTTCCCTTCTTGCCTCACCTCTCCCTAGCTGCAAGTTGGAAGGAAGATGCAAGCCTGCCTGAAGGAGCTGGGAGTCTGCCAACCCAGAATTAAGAGTGCCATGCTTTGAAGATTGCAGCCTGCACTTCGTGCCATGGGTCACTAGATGTGATGGGAAGTAGGGAACCAGTGGGGTAGTTCCAAAACAGAGCAGCAGTGAAAGGTGATTTTAGCAAACATATTTTGATGTAAGCCACAAGAGGCCAAATGCACATCAAACAATACAGGACTTTGGAACAGGCTGCCCAGAGACATCGTGGATGGCTCTCCCTGGAACTGTTCAAAGCCAGGTCGGAGGGGGTTTGGAGGAACCTGGTCTAGTGGAGGGTGTCCCCTGCCTAAGACAGAGGGGTTGGAACTAGATAACTTTTATTGTCCTTTCTAACCCAAACCATTTTATGATTTCATGAAAGAAGAGATTCCAGTAACTGGGATGATAGCCTGGGGCTCTTTGTCCTGAAAAAACAAAGCTTGTCAAAAGGTCACAGGGTTAACAACCACCATAATGAACTATTTATAATCCATACATTGGTATTTCTAATTTATATATAATATGGCAGATTGGGATAACTTTGATTTCCAGTTTGTTCTCTAGTTAGCCATCAAGAGTCAAGTGCTCCATTTCCAAGAGCACCCCAGTAACAACCTGCAACCTTATGTGCTGGCAGCTGCCAGAGGACAACAATTCCTCAGATATGTCATCCTTTACCTTTTAAGCACCAAAATTACCATTACAAGTTCTGTTCAGTGTCTGGCTCCACTTGAACATGTCTGAGGAATAATGGTGTTTCTGGAGGTTAAAGAGAGACAGTCTAAGAGGAGTGTTAACATTTCTCCCCTGATGAAGTTATAATCCATAGGAGATCTTGGAGCTGTGTTGAGATTTCACTCCAAAGAGAATCACAGTGCCAAGCTTTGAAGATTGCAGCCTGCAGTTTGTGCCACGAGTCACCAGATGTGATGGGAAGTGGAGAACCAGTGGGGTGGTTTGGTTGTATGAAGGAACTTATCTTTAAAACTAAACAAAGAAAAACAAGAAAACAGAAATAAAGAAACAAAACCTAAATCATGTCTTCAGCAAAAGCAATACTCACAGGATCAGATACTGGGGGCTCATATACACATATTATGTACAGTTCTGGACCCCCAACACAAGAAGGACATGGAACTGTCGGAGGCAGTCCAGAGGAGGCCACAAAGATGCTCAAAGGGCTGCAGCAGCTCTGCTATGAGGACAGGCTATGAGAGTTGGGTCTTTGCAGCCTGGAGAAGAGAAGGCTTCCAGGAGACCTTGGAGTAGCCTTCCAGTGTCTGAAGGGGGTCTACAGGAGGGCTGGGGAGGGACTATTGACAAGGTCTTGCAATGACAGGACAAGGGGCAATGGGTTTCAATTGGCAGAGCAGAAATTTAGACTAGATGTTAGGAAGAAGTTCTTTGCAGTGAGGGTGGTGAGACACTGGCACAGGTTGCCCAGGGAGGTTGTGGCTGCTCCCTGCCTGGAGGTGTTCAAGGCCAAGTTGGATGAGGCCTTGTGACCTGTCCTAGTGTGAGGTGTCCCTGCCTATGGCAGGGGGTTGGAGCTCAATGATTTTTGAGGTCCCTTCCAACCTTACCATTCTATGATTCTATGATATTCAAGAGGTTGCACAGACACCCTGACAGTTTGTTTCTGGGTTCTTACAAACTGATTTATGATACATATAAGCAGATCACAGGACCACAGAATGGCAGGCATTGGACCTCTGGAGAGAACTTCTACAAACATAGTAGTGATGTAGTTAATGTTTAGACTGTTACAGGTAGACAGCATGGTGCTGCATTCCTGAGGGTGTAGCTTTAGAGTGGGGGCAGCCACTCATCCCTGCCATGTCCAGAACCCCAATACAAGAACCAAAGAAATCTTGTAGACAGGTTTTCTGCTAACTATAGTAATTTGGCCTAGTCATGCTATTAGAGAGGGTAGGAGATCTACAACCCAGTGAAGCATGTGGTCTGAATGCCCATATTCATCCCTGGTAGGGCCCCTTCTCCAGGCTTGTGACATGTGCTGTCACTGCTGTCATCTCTTCCTTCCTAGTCTTGCAGTCTGTGAGATATGCCACACTGCTCGGGAGGAAGCCAGAGCGGAAAGCAAGTATTTGAACAATTAGACTGAGAGGAACAAATTTGAATCCAGGGACATAATGGCTGTTGGGTTTAGTTACTGGTGACTCATCTTGTTTCCCACCAGGAAGCCACAGATCAGTGTATTGCAAGTATTACTGATTCCTATTCTCTCTTACGCTGAGAGAACAAGGAGGAAGAAATTAAAACCACTCCAACCGCAACAAGAGCACAGCCAAGTAACACATGGGCACATGTAGTGAACCAGTCAAAGCATGCTGCGAGTGAAACACCACCTGAAACTCTTTAGATACTATTCTGCAGGGGTTTTTACCCAACAGGACATCCAGATTCAGCTCTCAGTTGCCCACCACAAGCAGATAAGCACTGCTCATAATCCTGACCTGCAAAACAAACAACACTGCAACCTTCCTGGAACTCTGCAACACACAGGGACAGAAAAATCTTCAGTATGCTAACTTCCAAAAGACACCACTCAGTCAAGCCCCTGGAGTGGGATGGGGGTTGGATAATTTGGGTTTGGTGGTGGTGGTTTGGTGTTTTATCATGGGAGAATCACAGCCTGGTTTAGGCCAGCAGGGACCTTAAAGATCATCCCATTCCAACCCCCTGCCACAGGCAGGGACACCTTCCACTAGTCCACAGCAGCTTGGGCAGTGCTGATTTCTTCTCAAAAGTGAAAATGATGTTTGTTTTTTTAAAACTCTGTTTCCCCCTTTCTGCTGCCACTCCATGTGTCCACATGTGTCCAGGCTCACAAGACACCGCTTTGAGAGCTACTAGACCCCAACTGCCCAATGGCTTGGGTGGGGATTTAGTTGTGCCGATGCAGACACGGTCCCAGACTGCATTGAGTTGTGCGGTGACACCTTTGAACACAGAGAGGGAAGACATTCCAACAGAGAAAAAGGTGACAATTCTCTCTCACTGAAGCCAGGAAGTTATATTCTTTCTTCTGGATCATTCCCAAGAAAGGTCATTCCTTTCAAGGGCTTCCACTTTCCTTCCTGAGGAGACTAACAAGAGTACATCAGGGAAGGAAATTTCTGAATTGGGTGATTTATGGAACTTAATGGCAAGCAATCAAATCTCCTCAAAATTCACAAGATTAGTAACATACCAGAAACCATCACAAACTTGCCAGGATATTTTTGGCCATGTCAAAGGAAAATTCTAATATGTTTTGGTGACAGAGGGATGGAGGCCTCAGCCTGCAATGAGCTTTGGAGCAGGTACAAGGCCTTGACATGCACCTCAGTGCTCAAGCAGATGTTCCAGGATATGCATGCAGATGCTCCACATTCCGCAGAGTATTCCAGGACCCAGAATGTATTCCAACAGCATGTTACAGCACTGCACCATTGTGTCACTGCAGTGACTGTGCCAGCACAGGAAAGGACCACTCTCTATGCCTTGTTACATAGGTGGCAGGTATTACAGAATTGTAGAACCACTTCAGTTGCAAAAGCCCTTTAAGGTTTTCAGGTCCAACCAGTATCTAACTCTATCCAGTCTGGTGCTAATCCATGTCCCTTAGCACCACATTTCTTCATCTTTTAAACACCTCCAGGGATAGGGCTTCAACCACATCCTTGGGGAGCCTATTTCAATCTTTGATAACCCTTTCAGTGAAGAATTTTCTTCTAATATCCAACCGAAACCTCCCCTGGTGCAACTTCAGGCCTTTCCCTCTCATCCTATCGCTCCTTACCTGAGAAAAGCAACCAGCCCCAACCTTGTTCCAACCTCCTTTCAGATGTAGACAGCAAGAAGGCTTCCCCTCAGGCTCCTTGTTTCCAGACTAAACAACTCCAGTTCCCTCAGCTGCTCCTCGCCAGACCTGTTCTCCAGACTCTTCACCAGCTTTGTGGTCCTTCTCTCTGGACAATCTCCAGCACCTCAATGTCCTTCATATAGTGAGGGCCCCAAAACTGAACTGAGAACTCAAGGTGTGACCTCACCAGTGCTTAGTACAGGAGGACAATGACCTCTGTCCTCCTGCTGGCCATGCTGTGTGTGGTATAGGCCAGGATGCCCTTGGTCTTTTTGGCACACACTCGCTCATGTTCAGCTGGCTGTCGATCAACACCCCAGAAGCAATGATGGTGTCATCTGCCTACGTGCTGAGGGTGCACTCGATTCCACTGTCTATGTCATAGATGAAGATAGTAAACAGGTATCAGAGAAGGTACCAAGTACTCCACACATTACCATAATAAAGCAGGAGGGTGCCCTTTCTTTTAAGAGGGGCTGGATGGCTGCACAGAAATCCAAATGGAGTTCTGTCTCAACACCTTATGATGCACAGTCAATAATGTACATAGCAATTAGATCAGCAAACAAGAAACAAATTCTTCTCAGCCCTCAGAAAAGAACCTCACATCACTTCTCATAGGATCACAGAATTGTTTTGGTTGGAAAAGATCTCTAAGATCATCAAGTCCAACCATCAACCTAACACCACCATGGCCATTAACCCATGTCCCAACGTGCCATGTCCACACCTTTCTTGAACACCTCCAGAGACGGTGACGCCACCTCACTGGGCAGCCTGTGCCAATGCCTCACCACTCTTTCAGGAAAGAAATTTGTCTTAATATCCAACCTGAACCTCCTCTGGCACAATTGCAGGCCATTTGCTCTCATTCTATCACCTGATACTATGGAGAAGAGACTGACCCTTACCTCACTACAACTTCCTTTCAAGTAGTAGGGAGCAATGAGGTCTCCCCTGAGCCTCTTCTTCTCCAGGCCAAACCACCCCAGCTCCCTCAGCTGTCCCTGACCAGACCTATTCTCCAGACCCCTCACCAGCTCTGTTGCCTTTCTCTGGCCACGCTTCAGCACCTCAATGGTTTTCTTGTAGTGAGGAGCCCACAACCGAACACAGGTAGCTCCTTGGACATCTTATAAGACAGCATAGATTTAAAGAACAAAATGCTAACATGAAACAGTTTTTCTTTTTGACAGCACTGATTTAAAATAGGAATAAATAAGACAGTTCTGAACCAACTCCCTGACTGATAAGTCTCTGAAATACCAAACTCCTTAGTTTGCTGCCATGTTGACGATGCTGCCACACTCAAGTAGATATTTAGTAACTTCCATATGCTTACACATCCACTTATCAGCTTCACAAATTAGTCAGTAAATTTTGCAGATCTGGGAAAAAAAAAAAAAAAAAAAAAAAAAAAAAAGATCTCCAGCACGCAGATGAATAATGATCATAAAATGCTATTTGCAAACTCTCTCTCAGCTCCAAGGCCCTTTGGACACTGCTTCATGTGAATGAATACACAGGATGTACTCTTTTACTAGCAGTTCACAAACAATTTACTAATAGGTGTATTTCCTGCTTTGTAAAATAAAGTCTCTGCCATGGGAAAGATACAAGACCCTTGTTTGCAATAATATTTCCTAAATGCATTTTCACTTTCATTCCTCAGTCACAGATTGATTTGTGTTGGAGGACAAGCCTCAGTCCAGAGGAGAGACGTGAAAATGATCAGGAGGCTGAAGACCTCTCCTACAAGGACAGGCTTGAGGGAGCTGCTGTTGCTCAGCCTGGAGAAGAGAAAGCTCAGGGAAGACCTAATAGCAGCCCTCCAGTACCTGAAGTGGGCCTACAAGAAGGCTGCAGTGGGACCGTTACAAAGGCCTGTGGTGATAGGATGAGGGATAATGGTTTGAAATTAGAGGAGATTTAGATTGGGTGTTAGCAACAATGAGGGTGGTGGAACACTGGAACAGGGAGGTCATTGAGGCCTCATCCTTGGAGATATTCAAGGCCAGGCTTGGCAAAGCTCAGGTAGCCTCTGGGCAACCTGATCTAGTGGAAGACTAACTGCAGTGGAGTTGGACTAGGTGACCTTTGGAGATCCCTTCCAACCCAGACCATTCTATGATCCTATTTCCACAATACAGAGAGGCAATCTCAGTTGTGGAAGCAGCATAATTTGCCTTAAGAATGTGCTATGAGAACAGGCAGCATCGGGAACTGATCCAAGTTCTCCTGGATTATTCTACAGCATTCTGCCTACTGTGCCACAAAGCAACTACTCATGCTTGATAGTCTGCAATTTTTGATTTTTAAAGTACTACCAAACCCCCATTTTTCCTCAAAAAAAACACACCACGCTTTCTTACCTTCCAGTCCTTCTGTGCCATACTGTTGTGAGGGAAGCAATTAGTTTGCAAAGCACTTTTAAATTAAATAACTGCCGTATATTGTTGGGCAAAATCTGAATCTTTTCACACCACAGATTCAGAGAATATTTTGTTAGAGGTTGGAAGGGACATCCAGAGATCTTCCAGTCCAACCCCCTTGCCACAGCAGGATCACTTAGGGCACGTCACACAGGAACACATCTGTTCCAGTGCTCCAGCACCCTCACAGCAAAGACGTTTCTCATGTTGAGGTAGAACCTCCTGTGTTCTAGCTTTTACCTGTTGTTCCTTGTGCTGTTACTGGGCACCACCAAAAAGAGCCTGGCACCTTCATCTTCAAACGCACCCCTCAGATATTTAGATACATTAATAAGATCCACTCAGCCTTCTCTTATGTAAAGAGCCCTAGGTCTCTCAGTCTCTTCATAGGAGAGATGTTCAAGTCCCCTGATCATCCTCGTGGCTCTCTGTTGGACTCTTTCCAGCAGATCCCTGCCTCTGTTGAATTGGGGAGCCCAAAACTGGACACAGTATGGACACAGCAGGTGTGGCCTCACCAGCATCATCGCCTTTTGCTTAACTGTAATGGGACAATCATTCCACATGAAATGAGGAAAACATGAGGAGCAGGAGGGGAAAACTTCTCTCCTGTGAGGGTGCTGGAGCACTGGACCAGGCTGCCTAGAGAAGTTTTTGAGTCTCCTCTGGAGAGATTCCAAACCTGCCTGGACATTGCAATCCTGGCCAATCTGCTCTGGGTGTCCCTGCTTTGGCAGGGGAGTTGTACTAGATGATCTCCAGAGGTTCCTTCCAACCCTACTAGTCTGTGATTCTGCAAATTCATAAGCCTTAGTATTACAACCTGGCAGTCTTTTCTGTTCACTAACACACCCATTCCTGTTCAGCTGCCCATACTCCTAGCTTTCAGAACCTTCCCAGTAGCTTGGCACATGCACAGGTGTTCAAAAGCTCCTTTATTCTTCATCCTCAGGGTTTCACAGAATAATTCTATCTTCCTATTCACACATTTCAAAAAAAGAAATCCCTTTTTTTCACCATCGGGACCACCTGCACTGTGTCCCTGGTACAGTACAGAGCACCCAGTCAGTGCTTCAACTTTACAATATAATTGCCTTCATTTTAGGAACCCTACACTGCAATAAATTTCTTTTAATTCTGCCCTTCAGCTCTCCCTGAGGATAAAGCTGGAGAGATCTGATAAGTTCCCAGTGTCCACTTAATACAACTACTTCTTGCCTCTTTTGCATATTTTTTCCCCCTCCTGCTTTTGGGTTTCTTTTAAATTAAAGCCTTTGCATTACTGCAGCACTGAAAAATCTGAAAGCTTTAGTATAACAGAAGAGAAAATAAAGCAAGCAGGTTGGATGGATTACCAAAATTACACATACTGCCATAGGAGTAGTAGCTGGAGTTTTTATGCTTAAGAGGCAATCCTACATCACCTTCAGGCATCCCAGTCTAACACAGCCCTCTGAATCAGATACCCATATGGTCCAGAACAAGAACAACTGGATCCTGCTGCTCACCATACACCTGCTTTGCTTCATCTACTGTTGTGATCAGATGCTTTTTCTACATCTGGAAAAAGGCTTCTACAGTGGCTCGCTGTAAATAAGACTGTTACATTGCTCCCTTCAAGCTCACTCTGTCCAAAGGGATCTTCTGAACTGTCTCTTTGCTCTTTCCTCTTAAACGTATCCTAGTGACTTTTTTTTACCCTCCTCACTGCTTTTACAACTCACCTGTGATATGTTTTTAATACTGGAAATCTGCATAGCATAGAGTTGTTTAGTGCCTGCCACCAAAGGCTCTCGAAGTATTTTGTTATCACTAACAGGTTCAGTCTCACCAACTCAGATGCACCACAAGCATTACTCCTGTTCTACAGGCAAGAAAACAAAAGCAGAGAAAGAAGGCTGAGGGGCAGAATTCAGTCCTGCATTCAAACTCCAACTAGATCACAAGCAACTTGATAAAAGACAACAGTGTGGCCAGCAAGACTAGAAAGGTGATTGCCTCCCTATAGTCAGCACCAGTGAGGCCACCCCTTGAGTACATCATTCAGGTTTAGGCCCTCACTACAAGAAGAACACTAGAAGGTGCTAGAACAGTTCTAGAGAAGGGCAGCAAAGCTGGTGAAGGATCTAGAGCACAGGTCTTGTGAGGAGTGGCTGAGGAAACTGGGGTTGTTTAGCCTGGAGAAAAGGAGGCTGAGGGGAGACCTTCTTGCTGTCTACAACTACCTGAAAGGAGGTTGTAGTGAGGTAGGTGTTGACCTCTTCTCCCAGGTAACAAGCAACATGAGGAGAGGAAATAGCCTCAAGTTGCACCAGGGGAGGTTTAGTTTGGACATCAGGAAAAATTTCTTCCCCAAAAGGGTTGTCAAGCCCTGGAACAGGCTGGGCAGGGAAGCAGAGTCACCATCCATGGAGGGATTTAAAAGATGCGACGCTGAGGGGATATGGTTTAGCAGTGGACTTGGTAGTGTTGGGTTAATGGTTGGACTCAGTCTTAGAGGTCTTTTCAGGCCAAAATGATTCTATGATTCTCTAAAGCTGCAAGAATGCAAAATACATAGAAATGATCAATTTTTACATCTTTTCCCTTTAACACAGTGACTATTTCTTTGGCTGGCATTTTCAGCACTCTTCACTGACAGCTGAAGCATTTTAAAAGAGACACTACTAGGAAAATATATTCAGAATTTGGGGGAAAAAAAAATGTTGTTACATCTCAAAATTTTAATTCCAAGGCTCTATATCCTCATTCAGTAGTCAGGGCAGCAAGTTGAGGGAGGTTCTCTTCACTCTTTACTATTCCCCAGTGAGGGCACATCTGGAATATTGTATCCAGCTCTGGGCGCCAGAGTTCAAGAGACCAGGGGCCGCTGGAAACAGTCCAGTGGAGGCTGTGAAGATGCTGAGGGGACTGGAGCATCTCTCTGGGCAGGAAAGGCTGAAAAACCAGGGGCTGTTTAGCCCAGAGAAGACTGAGGGAGGATCTTCTCAATGCTGGCTAATATCTAAAGGGCAGGGAAAAAGAGGGTGAGATCAAACTTCTTGCAGTGTTGCCCAGTGACAGGACAAGGGGCAGTAGGCACAATCTAGAACATGCTAAGTTCCATCTGAACATGAAGGAAAACTTCTTTCCTGTGAGAGTGACAGAGGGCTGGACCGGCCTGTCCAGAGAGCTTGTGGAATCTCCTTCTCTGGAGAGACTCCAAACAGACTTGGATATGAATCCTGTGCAATCTTCTCTGTGTGGCCCTGCTTTAGCAGGGGTGTTGGACTAAATGATCTCCAGAGGTCCCTTCCAACCCCCACCATTCTGTGATTTTAGATACCGTCCTAACAGGTCATTCATCTCTCTCTGGTGACTGCTGAAGTGCCCTGCCATGTTTGAAAGCAATGTCCTGATTCAGAAGTTTAAAGTAATGAGATGTAAAGAAAAACAAACCTGTATTTCTCTCTCAAATGTAAGGGGTGAGAAGGTTCTCTCTTCAAGGACAGTCTTCTGCAGCTGATGAGAAACAGAATGCATTATGCACTGTGTAATACAGGCCTTCATGGCAATAGTTGTCCTAGGCTACAAAACTATTTACGCAACAGGTAATGATGCCATGTATAAAATTTGGGGTGTTTTTGAATGTTAAGTGAAAGGCTGGATTCTAATCCTAACATTGAGAAGCTCCTGTTGCATACTAATGCATCTTGGGAAATTCTTCTGACACAAGGGACTTGAACATCTGACCTGTGAAGCAAGGGTGAGAGACCTGAAGCTGTTTAATCTTGAGAAGAGAAGGCTGAGAGGGATCTTACTAATGTAAATGTCTGAGGGGTGGCTGTCACGATGAAGGGGGCAGGCTCTTTTCAGTGGTGCCCAGTAACAGGACAAGGAACAATGGGGATAAACTGGAACACAGGAAGTTCCATATCAAAATGAGGAGAAACTTCTTTGGTGTGAAGGTGACAGAGCACTGGAACAGGCTGCCCAGAGTGGCTGTGGAATCCTCTTCTCTGCAGACTTTCAAAACCCCAGCTGGATGCGGTCCTGTGTGGCCTGCCCTAGGTGATCCTGCTTTGGCGAGGGTGTTGGACTAGATAATTTCCAGAGGTCCTTTCCAATCGCTAACATTCTATGATTCCATGAATATCATCATTTGCAGAAACGAGAGCCAGTTTACATCGTGGCATTAGCCTCTATTTTTGTTGATTTTCTATTATTCCATGTTATCATTTCCACAGTCGCTCCCCCTCCCTAGCATGTCCGAAGGATGAATCATATGGAATACATATGGAAAGACATTCCCCGTGGTAGAAAGCTTTGCCTCACTTGTGCAGATTAACATCTTGCTCTTGTTCAGTATCCTATTCACTACACCACACTCTAACAGCAGGAATTCATAGGAACACTGTCACAAGTTCAGCAAGGATGTCAAATTTACTACAAGCCAGTTCACCTGCAGCTCTTGTCTGTAAAATGCATACCCTGCCCCACCGAGGTCTCCAAAAGAAGTTGGTGGTTATGCAAGGAAATAAACAACTTTGAATGAGCTGATGTTGACCTGAGAATAAGAATTTGCATGCAGGCAGTTAATGCAAAACAGCTGACTTGGGGTAATTTACTTCAAATAAAGAGCTAGGAGACCAAGCAGGTTATTCCTGTGTACATATCCACACACACTCTCTCAATGTATGTGCACTTACATTATGTCAGCCAGTCTGGCAGCTTCTTGATGAAATACAGCCACACCTATCTCTTATGCCAATCTAAATCACATTGTTTCCAGAAAATTTCACTTCTTCAAGCTATGTCTTTCTGGCAGGATGACAAATGTGTGAAACAATCTCTTTCTTCCTCAAAGTGGGGAGTTTTCACCACTGTGCATACACAGCCTAACAAACACCTGCTTACGGCTTGCGTGTAGCCATGCCATTGACAGCTTTTTAGCACTAACTACCCCAAACTGGACTGCTTCCAAACTAGACAACTCTGAGACAATAAAGGCCATTCCTGGTCACTGATTAACAGATTCATAGAATGGTTTGAGTTGGAGAGGACCTTGAAGATCACCTAGTTCCAACCCCCCTGCCACTGGCAGGACCACCCTCCACTAGGGTGGCTCAAGGCCCCATCCAACCTGGCCTTGAACACCTTCAGGGAGAGGGCATCCACAACTTCCCCAGACAACCTGTTTCAGAGTCTCAGTCTCACCACTCTTACTGTAAAGAATTTCTTTCTAATATGTAGTCTAGATATTAGAACTATTCCTGCTCACAGGTATTACAACCATCTTCTTAGGGTTTACTTTTGTTTAATCTTTGTTTGGGTTTGTTTCTTTGTTTGTTTGTTTTTACAGTGCCATTTATTTATTTTCTGCTGCACTCTATTTGTTATCCTGGAAGCATGAGAGATGATCAGCCTCAAAACTTGAACACCACCATGCGCAGCGAGGCCACGCAGAGACCTCAGAGTCAGGGAAACAAACACAATGTTATCTCCAAGCCCTTCCTCCCTCCACATATCTGCCCTTCTGCTGGGGGCAAGGCAGCAGAGCAAAGAAGATATTGTTCTGTTCAACCCCACTCCTGGCACCGCAGCCCAACAGCAGCATGGAAATCTTGGCAGGGAAGCCCAGCGCTTGGAATGTTTGAGCAGTTGCATGGGGCAGCCAGCCAGAGGCTGTACAGCTGCTGCTGGAAGAGGCTCTGAGCGACCCTCTCACCTACCAGGGCATCTCTGCTTCCACAAACTGCTCTCTGATACAGTGAAGGTTGTGGCAATATGAAGGAGACTTCCCCACCCTCCACAAGTCCTCCTATTAACTGACACAGACTCTATTATGTAGTTAATTCCAACAATCCGGGCACAGGCTCGGTGATGAGGTTTAAAGAAGCCTCCGAGAACACTGGAATCACTTCTGCCCCCAGAAATAAAAGCAGAACCACTTTGGAGTAGAGCTGTGATTTGCCTGTTCTTAAAGAGAATTACATGAGCATAGGAGCTTATTTGTCAGTGGGCAGTCTCAGCTTCGTACCAGACATATGATTTTCTACGAAATCCAGATGTCATTTAGAACAGTGTCAAAAGTCACAACTAAAATTAGCATTCACCAAGTGACTTTTTCAAAGGGAAAATATGTTCTGCAGCTTCAAGAAAGAATTGTAAAAATATCTCAGACTCATGTATTTCTCTGAGCAATTTCTTTGGGGTTTCTCTCACACAAACATACAGACCTAATGAATCCAGAGTGGAAATGTTTTCCATGCTTCCGCTTGGATATGGCTCATAACTCAGGATCAGCCTGAGTTTCTGTAGTTCCCACAGAGAATGGAGAAGTCCACTAGCACAGTTTGATTTACATGCACAATATAGAACCATAGACTTGTTTTAGGACAATTTTATCTTAGGGCTCAATTTAAGATTGAGTCCAAGCATTATCTAACTCTTCTAAGGCTAAAACATGTCCCTCAGCACCACATCTCTGTCTTTTAAATACCTTCAGGGATGAGGATTAAGTCACCTTCCTGAGGAGCCTCTTCCAGTGGTTGAGAACCCTTTCAGTGAAGAAGGTTCTTCTACTATCCAATGTAAACCTTCCCTGGTGCAACTTGAGGCCATTTCCTCTTGTCCTGTCACTTGTTACTGAGAAGAAGGTATCTACCTACATGAAAAGTCTTGATATGCTGGAAAAGAATGAGATGGGCTTTGCAAATGGAGTTACTTTCAACAGTCTTAGGTTTCCTTAGGCACTATGAGAACTGCCTGCGTGCCACTCTACGTGGCAAAAAACATTGCTTGTTTTCTTCTGAGACAGCCACCCCAAACCTCTACCTACCACCCTGCAGAGCGAGTTCACCTTCAAGCCATGCTGTGCCTACCCAAATTGTAGCAGTCACCCACTTCCACTGAACAAAATGGTGCTTTATTTGCAAAGATTGAAATAAAGCTCCCTTTGTTCATGAAAGATCCCCATTCTTTTCAGCAAAAGGCATGATCTCATCATTCTGATATAATTGTCCCATTAATTGCATGAAAGAAACTTTGCATCCCCACAGCTGAGACAGATGAGTGGAAGGTGAATCTGGGAGTCTAGATGTTTACAGTTTACCTCATCAACAGGAAGAAGAATGTGTGTCACTTAGCTGTTCCCTGAGAATGAGAGAGCAAGCAAAAGCAGCACGGGGCTAGGCTGACATCGAGCTGCCATTCAAAGAGTACCCAGACCCAACAATGTCTCAGCCTCATAATAAGCCTTTTACGATCAGTTGGCCGCCGGTTGCCTTGCAAAATTCGATCTCAAAGGGATTAAAGATGTCTTTTAGCCAGGAACATTCAGCTGCACCTTCAGGAGCACCCGTTCATTTTAATGGGCACCGTTGATATTTTCTGCTTCGTGCTCTTCTCGACGTTTTGCAAAGCCTGTGTGGAGCTTTTTGTTCGGTGGTGGAGTTTTGATCAGAACTGGTTAGATTTGTAAGTCACAGCAAGGGAAATTTCAGAAGGAGAACAAGATTATTATAGGTTATTTTCCTTTCTCTTTTTTTAAGAGAAAACATTGTGCTCATACAATATAGAAGAAAACATTGTGATGATGCAACAGATTTCCCTGTTGTAATAGATGCTGCCATGCTCAATACAGTTTTTAAGCTAGTGACTTTCTTCCATGTCACTCTTCCTTCCAGCCTGCTGAACAAAGTGAATAAGAGATGATCAAGTAGAATAGTTGCATGAAAGAAAACCCCTGTCCTTCAGATGCATCCCAGGCAGAAGATTGTTTCAGCAACTTAAGGTTTATTCTTAAACTGACAGGAGTACTTGAGTCATTTTTGAAACAAACATCAGCAGGGTAAGCTACAAGACATAGCTTGTGACCCTC
This sequence comes from Ramphastos sulfuratus, assembly GCA_013399055.1. Lineage (NCBI taxonomy): Eukaryota > Metazoa > Chordata > Aves > Piciformes > Ramphastidae > Ramphastos > Ramphastos sulfuratus. The sequence continues at coordinate 89,832 of WBNM01041940.1, forward strand.
CAGCGCTTTGAGTTTCAGTTATCAAGACTGACAATCCACAGCAGCTTCATGCTGAAGTAGCAGCCCTGATCTAGATGCAAGGATGCTGAATTAAACAGGAGCATGTTCTGGAAGTCCCACTAAGAAGCCTGAAAGGCTTGTGATGACCACTGCTCTCAGCGATTAGAGGCAGAGCTTTGGGAATGGGGAGTTACAAGATTAGAGCCATGCCCTAACCACTAAGCAGTCAGAAGGCAAGACCAAGTAAAACACTATCTCCACCACAGGTCATTCTACTTTTCTCACTTGGATGTAGTGGTACACATCAATACTGTCTTTGCCAGAACAGGTGAATGGACTTTTCACTCTCCTCCAGCTCACTCTTGTAGCTCCTAAGATTGCAGTCCTACCTTTGTGCTTAAACCACTTCCAGTTCTATTTCATCTCAAAGATTGGGTTTGCCTTTGTTTCACAGTGTGTCAGACACACCTGACTTCACAGGCATGGCTGTTAATTAGCTTTTCTCAACATGACTTCTTGCACTTTGGAACTGGATAAAAATTTATCTTCATCTTCAAACAAGAACATCCATTTCAGGAAGCACATACTAGTGTGACTAGCTGGATCTTAGGCCCACCACACTAACACAGATAAGGGACCTCATCCCATCTCTGGATAATCAAATAAGGCAAATTCTTGCCAAGAAAAAACAAAATTTGCCTGTTTCAGGTCTGGAGAATCTCTCTTAACAATACAGGCTGAGAGAGCTAAGGTTGTTCAGCCTGGAGAAGACTCAGGGAGATGGTGGTGAATGTCTCTCTGTAGATATTCAAATCTTGCCTGGATGTGTTCCTGTGTGATCTGGTATAGGAGATCCTGCTCTGCCAGGAGGGTTAGCCTGGATGAGCTTTTGAGGTCAATTCCAGCCCCTGACATTCTGCGATATTACTTACTCTGCATTACCTACAGAGCTGTAGGAAATTGCTGCTCATAAAAAGCTCATCTCACCACAGGCTGCTTCCCCCTCTCTTTTAGAAGCAGGACACCATCTTTTTCACAGCCCTGGCCAAATGATAAGAGGCTTTTTTCCCCTTGGATATTTATTCTGATGTGTCAAAGTGACTAAAAGTTTATTTTGTCTAGGTAAAAAAGGACCAACCTCTGACCAGCAAATATTGGTGGTGCAGAGGTGCACCTCTTAATGCCTGAACACTGAGACAATGGTCTTCTGCATGAGGAGAATCTGACTACGCAAGAAATGTGGGCTTTACCAATTGAAAGTGCAATCCGTGAAGCCCAACTGTTCCCCAAGGCATTGTCATGCAGCTCCCACATTACCAAATTACCAAAAAAACAAACCAAAAAGCCATCTTGGCACAACCTTCATGCTGTCACTTCAGCATGTACAAACTAGGTTACTGAGGAAGCAGGTTCTCAAAAAGTGCAGTGCACTCCAGGACATTGTGGTCTGTTAAAGTCTCTCCTGCAGCTGTCCCCCCTTTTGCTGCAGTCAAGGGACAAGAGCATCTGGATTTCAACCCAATCTCATGAAGCTCAGACAAGATGGCAACTGTGCGTGGTCTGCAGTCAAGATGACAAAGGAATCTGCATACTGGGCATCTCTGTTCCAAGCTGGCCTGTTTTCTACTCCAGCACCTGACCCAGAGAAGCTTTGGGGAGACCTTACAGCTACATTTCAATATCTGAAGGGAACTTACAGGGAGACTGGGAAAGGACTGTTTAGAAGGCCTTGTGGTGATCAGACACGGGGCAATGGCTTGGAACTCGAGCAGGGCAGATTAACTTAGGTTAGACATCAGGAGGAAGCTCTTTACAGTAAGAGTGGTGAAATACTGGAACAGACTGCCCAGGAATTGGATAAGGCCCCGTCTCTGAAGACACTCAAGATCAGGCTTGATGTGGCCCTAGACAGCCTGATCTCTTGTGTCCCTGCTGACTGCAGGGGGGCTGGACGAGATGACCTTTGGGGGTCCCTTCCAACCCAATGCAATCTGTGAAGCTGTGAGTCTGTAAATACTGATGCCCTGCTCCAAGTCATACGCCTACAGGAGAGAGCAGATCAGCAGCACGGGTAGCTCCTGACTGTGGAAATGCCAGAAGCAGCTTTCCAGGGTGAAGGCTGTCTTGAAGCCCCCCACCCCTGCAGCAGCTATGCTTGCTTCCACACAAGTTTCAGAATAACTAATGTGTCTTTAAAAACTCCTCCAGCTCAGAGGAGGTTACAACCTCCAGCCGCCTGTCATCACCCTTCTGCTAGAGATTATCTGCTGGAGGGGCTCTTATTACAAATGTTCCACAATCTGTTGCCTTCAAAGTCAACTAAGTTAACTTACAGGGGAAAAAAAAAAAAAAGTCTTTCTAACCTAACTCATTTTAACAGACAAGTTAGAAAATGACAAGGCACACAATAGTGAAAAGATGGTGACAAGCAGCCTGAGGGGTAGTTACCTCTTCCACAAGCATAGCAAGATGCCAACAGTAACTTCTGTCCATGACTTGCTAAACTGCAATTTTATCTGTCATTTTCTATATATTGCTAGAATCAAGAGAAATTGTATTAGTATACTACTCACCTGTGTTGCTAAAGCCATGAGATGACAGAAAGCAGCACCCTGTGGAAAAGGACTTGGGACATGCGTGAGAAGCTGGAGATGAGCCAACAGCGTGAGCCTGCAGTTCAGAAGGCCACTGGTATCCTGGGCTGCATCAAAAGCAGTGGGGCCAGCAGATAGAGAGAGGGGATTCTGCCACTTCCCTCTGCTCTGGTGAGATCTCATCTGGAGTACTGCATCCAGCTCTGGAGCCCTTAACACAGGAAGGGCATGGAGCTGATGGAGTGGGTCCAGAAAAAGGCCACAAAAATGATCAGGGGGTTGGAGCACCTCTGCTATGAGGACAGGCTGAGGGAGCTGGGGGTGTTCAGCCTGGAGAAGAGGAGGCCCCAGGGAAGCCTAATAGGCTCCCTTCAGGTACTGGCAGGCTGCTACAAGGACTCTTCACAAAGACCTGCAGTGATAAGATGAGGGGAAATGGTTTGATATGAGGGAAGAGCAGATTTAGGTTGGATGTTAGGAACAAGTTCTTTTCCATAAGGGCAGCAGAAGACTCAAACAGGTTGCCCGGGGAGGTAGCTGAGGCCCCATCCCTGGATCTATTCAAGGTCAGACTTGACATGGCTCTGGGCAACCTGATCTAGTGAAGGATGTCCCTGCTTACTGCAGGGGGTTTGGACTGGGTGGCCTTTGTGGTCTCTTCCAAACCAAACCATTCTATGATTCTACGATCTCCTTACTCCACAAACACTTTCTACACAGTCGAGTGTCAAAGTACCTGTTTATTTTCCCAAGAGCTTTGTTCAGACCACCTTGTAACTTCCTCACTCTAAAGAAGCTAAACATTTACCTGTTTGTCCCGTTCTCTACTGCACCAAAATTAAAAAAACAAAACAAAACAAACCTCTTTTAAATGATTTTTCATGTTCCAAAAGCACGTTTCATTTCAGTACATGAATTTCTATTTCATCTTACACTCACAAATGTGCTTTTGCAGGTGCACAAAACAATTCACCTTTCTACAAAAGAGTGGCTAAGAAATGCTACACCATAAAAGAAGGTCTGTGATAACCTCCTTAGTGATGTGAAGCAGAAACATCTTGCTTGGATCCTTCCAAAGAGGGCAACTGGTATACTGTGGCAGCAGGGCTGATTTCATTTTTGGTGATGCTAGTGATTACTCTTAAGTAATTCTGTATTACAGCAGTTCATGAAACAGCTCTTCTAGGGGTGGGGTAATTTTTTGTTTCTTTGTTTTTCTTTCTTTCAGTTTGGTGGGGTTTTTTAATTCAAAACCATCTTTTCTTGTTTACGGCAGCACCTGGAGTACTGTGCACAGTTNAACAGACTGGTTCCTATAGGCCTCTCAGAGATGACTGGCCCTACGACAGTAGCTCCTCTGAGGTCTCCAAGGGGGACCATACAAAGGAGAGATGTGCAGAGAAACTATAATAACTATGCAAGAAATACATAGTGTATGGAAGAGGCTTTTAAGTGTCTTCCTAGCACACAGCAGCTACTTAACACCTACTGAAAGAAGCCAGGGAAAGCTATGCAGCAAGAGAGTCTTGGGGAAGTTCACTTGCCTGCATTAACTGGTTGATGCAGCTAAATGGCAAGAGCAAACACCAACTGTTATTCTAGGTATGTAACAGCTTCAAAAATTCTCTTTCATCATCCAATACATTTGATTTCAGAAGAAAAGCAACCTCTAAAATTACTCTTTAGTTACACAACCATTTGCTCACCTGTGGCCAGCATTCTTTCCAGAGCCAGCTTTAAAGCTCATGGTTGTGTTTTCACGAATAAGACCAGCTCAAAATCTTAATCACAGGATCTTATGCTCACATCCTGTTCACAAACATCTTGCCACAAGGACAATACAGCTCAGATGTGTTGTAGTAGCACTACTTTTGTCTTAATTTTTTTTAGTTCTTTAATTCTTGTAGTATTTTTTTCAATTTTCAGCTGTTGTCAACAACTAAGTGCATCGAAATTTTCCTTTCTTCTTTTTGACTCAAGAGAGAAAGCTGAGGGCCTGGTGGATGTGTAAGGTTTAAAACTTTAAAACTAAAACCATTAAAACTTAATGCTGTTAGCCCAGTTCCTCCATGGTTTTTCAAACCAAATATGCTACATTTAGAATACTTTTTTTGACTTGTCACTACAATCTGCTATTAAAAAAAGGTGGGCAGGGTGTTAATTATATTGTAGAAGTATACTCAGCTACCAATAGAATGGGTTGGGTTGGGCTGGAAGAGATCTTTAAAAAAAAATCTAGTTCCAAACTCCCTGCCATGGGCAGGGACAACTACTACTAAAACAGGTTGCTCAAGGCCCCTTCCAACCTAGCTTTGAACACTTCCCAGGCTTGGAGCCTCCACAACTACTCTGGGCAACTCCTCCCCACCCTTGTGGGGAAGAATTTCTTTCTAATGCCTAATCTAAATCCAGCTTCTTTCACTTTGAATCCATTACCCCATGCCTTTTTACAAAGTCCCTCTCCAGTTGCTCTGTAGCCCCTTTTGAATAGTGGAAGTCTGCTCTAAGTTGTCCCCAGAGCCTTCATAACACCACCATATATGTATTTATATAATCTACACCTGTAAAATTTCCATACCTGAGATTGCACCATACCATGGAAAGAGCCCCTCTGTTCCTAAGGCACAAATCCTGTTTACTCCATAGAAGAAACCATAAAGTATGCAAGGGAACCCTTCAAAAGGCAAGGCTTGGTGAGACAGTCCTACAGGTCCCATCTCTTTAAATCATTAGAAAACAAAAACTTTAACACTTCAGTAAAATTTCAGTTTGTCAGGTCATCTCCAGTTTCCAATAAATGCCTCTTCTCTCTAACATTCAGCAAAACAATTCAGAAAGGAATTGTTTTTTGTTCAAGAGAGGCTTAGACTAGGACAATGAGGTCCAAATAGTCTTGAATTTTTGAAAGGCTACTTCACACTGTTTCCTTTATTTACAGCTGTGAGGAGCTGCAGCAATATCCAAGTGAGGAGGATATTCTAACACATGACCTTTGCACCCAGCATTTCCCAGTGAGAAAATAAACCAAGGAAATACTCCAGTAGCAAACACTACAAAGAAAATTTAAAAATAAGAAATACAACTCAACATTAAAGCTTCTAAAGCCTACAGGACATATCCTCAGAGAACTGACACACCCTGATTTTCAGACTCACAGAATTGTTTGGGTTGGAAAAGCTCTCTAAGATGATACAGTCCAACCATCACCCTAACACCGCTGTGGCCATTAAACTACCTGAAAGAGAGAAACATTTTCCTGCTTTTTGAATCTTACATAAGCCAGTGGGTTAAATTAGGAGCCTTCATTACTTTGGCACTCCCTCTCTCTCAGTGGAGGCCCTGATCTCCCAACGGTGATGGCATCCACAGGAACAAACAGAAGGTCTGAGCTGATTTTCACACAATTGCTGAAAACCTGTAAGATGAAGGTGAAGAACATCTGAACAGATTATTGGAAAAGTGGAAAAAAAAAAAGAAAGAAAAATCTGCAAAGAGGACACAAGCTCTTTCTTTCTGAATGCAGAAACCCCACTTGCCTGGCTATCATCCTTCACTATGAGCAAACTTTCAAAGCCTGTTTCTCTCTGGTACTCGTGAGTCATTTTCGATCATCGCGTCTTTGGCGGCTTGAAGCATTTTGAAAGTGGAAAGCAAACAAAATTGCTTTTAATGCACTCATAAGAGGGTACTTCAGGTTTTTTAAAAGCCATTTTTTCTCTATCTTTCAGCTGCTAGGAGGCTTTAAATGGGACCCCTGTAGGGTTTTGTCTGTAAACCATACGAGAGCATAAAAGCTTGGAAAACTTGCAGAGATTCTGAAGCAGGTTCACACAGCTTCATTGAAACTGTGTGTGGTTTTGAAGCTCACCAGGGCTCTGCTCACCAGGAACCATTTAAAAATTGCCAACTTAGGAAAAACAAAACAAAAAAAAAAAACAACCAACAACAAAAAAATTAAAACTCATAAAAAATGTGAAGTTTTATTTTGTAGGCTTCCAGACTGGAAGGAAATAAAATACTCTTCTGTAAATAGGGAGGAGCAAGGTTCATCCTCTGAAGGTGTTTAGGTATTGGTCTCTCTGAAAACACATGAAGCAGCCTGAAGAGGGGATCAGAGTAACCTGAGTAAACACAACCTGCATTAACCTGCAAAGTGATTCACATGTACCCAAAGAATCACAACTGATCAATCCACTACACCAACATAGGGTGGCTCGACCGTCCCAAAGGCACTTGCAGGACTGTAGTGGAAGTGTTTCAACTCTTTCTCTGCCTTTGGAGGGGACTCCTCTCAACCTATTTCAGCCAGAAAAGGAGACTTGGAAACTCACTGTTGCCATCCATAAATACTATGAGAAATGGGAAACTAATTCCTACAAAGAGTCAGCCAAAGCAGAGTTTCTGACTAATGCATTATCTTGCCATTGACAATTTTACATGGCGAGGTTTAGCAGAACTTGGTGCTGTGGAAGAAAATGGGTAAACACCCATTGGGATATTAAGGGAGACATGAAAAGTTTATCATCATGGGGTCTAATATGGTATTTGTCATACCCACACACTTACCATCAACACCTGTGAGAGTTCTGTGAGGATAGATTGCCAGAGTTTCACTTCAGCCCACACTGAAATTCTAGTAAGACGCTAAGTTAATGGAGAGGAAGGGAACTCTATTTCCCATGTTTTCTGATAGCAAGGGTACAATGGAGGGACCATGCTTGATCTTACTTAAACTTCTTGTGGGACTGATTTTGCCACTAGTGGTTGCTTTTAGCTTCCATACTCAGCAGTTACAAAGCTTATGGATAGTGAAGAACACTCAGCAGTACCGCTGATTTCAGATTGACCATTCGCTATGTCAGCAGCTCTGCAGTACCAAGGAATGGATGTAGCTGTTCACTGGGATCATAAAGAACACAGGGTTGGCCACAGAAATTTCTTTTTCCATAATCCCAACCAGCCATAGAATTAATTCCTAACTGAGCAAGCTCTACGTAACATCTCTTCTGTTCATATACAGCACTCCTAAAGCTGTTGCTTTTCTCCCTAGCATCCTGTTTGGCTAGGAAGCCACTGGCCCAAATGAAGTGAGCAAAAACTGTAATATCTGAGCAGTAGAGAGCAGAGGTCAGCTTTCTAAGCCCTTGCTGCAGTTTTAAAGAGCTCCTAGACTTAAAGAAAAAGGTTCAAACTATGAGGAGGAGATCAAAACGTTTATCCCAGCCTGTCTGGACTGGAGGGGACAGGGAACTTGACCTCAAACCTACTGGCAGAAAACAGGACACAATGTCCAGGTGCTTAAAAGATGTCATTGCCAAAGAAAACACTGTTGTAGTCTGGCAACCCTGTGTGTACACTCAGAGCAAGTTT